>OY763887.1:7052001-7537338 GCA_963667165.1 Barbarea vulgaris
ATAAGATGATATGTGAACGATAGATAAAAGACAAAAAGTAAGATACGTATCTGAAGTCTCAAGTCGTAATAACAAAATCTTATGCAATGCATACCGTATGTTCGGGGACATGTTAAAATGTAGAACCCATGCAACAAATGATACAAATCTGATTGTAAACCTTTTAGCCCTTTCCATCAAATATTATGCATAATCAAGTTATGAGGATTCAGACAATGAAAAGATATCCACGTACGTAAAGTTAAAACTTGATACTAATTCTATAGCGAATTAAACAAACATATATATATGTTAAGTCATTCAGACATGAAGTTGGGAAAGGAGGATTGTCTATAGAGGAAACCTTTCTGATGGTCGTATGGTTGAGGGTGAAGGTCTTGAAAGATTCAAAAGGTAATTAATGGGGAACAACTTCATCAATGAAGTTGCGAGTATGAACAGAACATCTCATGTCAACATTGTTACACTACTTGGATTTTGTTTTGAAGGTTCCAAAAGAGCAATTATATATGAATATTTGGAAAATGGGTTGATGGATAACTTTATTTCTAGCAAAACGTCATCGAATATGGACTGGGGACCTAAGAGCAACCTCATTAGTGATACTCTTATGGGTGTTTAAGAGTTAAGAAAAAATTTCTACGCGTTAAGGGTTTTACCCAAATGAAGAAAAAATAAAGAAAAGAAAATTCACCTTCTAATCACAAATTGCCACGTTAAGGGTTTTTGCATTAAGACATTCTAAAAAAAATAAGCTTTGGAAGTGGTCTAAAAGCACTTGCATCTGATCATAATTGAGAAGATTCTTCCAAAGACTGACTTAAAACCGAAGACTGGCTTAACTATAAGTTACACTCGATGTAAAAATGACTTTTTTTGGTTCGGAATAAATTTTACATTCAATTAAAAAAAAGATAAAAAAAACTGAAGAAGAGAATGCCACAAGGGAAAAAATTCTTAAACTGTTCTGCAACTACACTCTTGTTAGCTTTTGCCTCATGATAAGTCATCTAACTCTGATTTGCATTAAGTCTAAACTCTGATAAGTCTCAACATTTATGTAAACTTCATAATTTAATATATCTTGCTGTAAGAAATAGTATGAGGTAGCAACATTTATAGATATATAACTGTTTAATTTAAACTCTCTCATCTAGATTATGACCTTCACGAAGATTTTCGTTTCACAAACTTGAGGATTCTGTGGAGCATATCAGTATCTCGGAGGCGCTTGAATTCTCCTCTGAAATCTCAAAAGATTCGGAAAGTGGCACAGCTGGAATTTGCTGCAAGACAGGCCTCGGAGGCACTTCAAGAGCTTCAAGGCTTCCTTCCATCATCTCTACCACTTTGTTCATTGAAGGGCGGTTTGATGGAGAAGACTGAATACACCACAAACCCACCAATGTCATCTTCTTTGCTATCTCCTCTTCTTCGTTGCTGATTCCATTCTCGATATTGTTTCCACCGTCTCCATTCTCAAGATCTTTATAGATCCACTCTGGAAAGTACATTGAGCTTGGGTTTGATTCAGAGTTTTGATCAACTCTTTCATTCTTCCGTGCGCCTATCATTTCAAGGACTAACATTCCGTAGCTAAAGACATCGGACTTGTGAGAGATACTCCCATAAACTCGAGAGATCATCACTGGTGCAATGTATCCAATTGTACCTCTTGTGTCTAACAATGATAAGATGCTCTCCTTCTTCTCGCAAAGTTTAGCCAATCCGAAATCAGAAACTTTGGGGCAAAGATTATCATCCAACAGCACGTTCTGAGGTTTAATGTCGAAATGCACGATCCTTGTTTTACAGCCATAATGCAAGTACTTGATATGTTTGGTTTTTCATCATTTCTAACCTTAGAGTTCATATGCGTTTTGTTAGTTTTTGAGTCGTTTTCAGGATGCATTGCTTTGGATAGGAGTGATTTTTGATCGCCAAGTGCAAACTAGAGCTAAAGACCAAAGGGGAGCAAAATTTGGAGGTTTGATGCCTTAGCAACACTCAACACGATCGCCTCATTCCCAGACACATGGATCGGACGATCCATCCAGTCGATCGGACGATCCAGGAGCAATGGAGATCGGACGATCTCCATCCAGATCGAACGATCTGAAGCGGCGACATCTTCACCACCTTTTCCTTGATTTCGGGACTTTTGTAAGGCTTTATGTAGTGCGATTTCTGGGGTTGTAAGGAGGACCATATTAACCTAATTTTTCGGGCAGCCACCTCTTGTAAGCCCTTGGAGGCAGATTTCTCATCCTTGAATCTTTAGAGAAGATTTCTAAACTCTATCTTTGTTTGTTTTCTTTTGCAATTGAATCATGTCTTTCATCTCATCTATGCTCTGTTTTATCTCTGTTATGTGTGAGTAGTTCTTTGTTAGATTTTAGGGGTTTCTTTTGAGGATTCTCTAGCCAAATCTAAGGCAAATAGGGTTCTAAATTCAATCTATTGTCTTCATCTATTGTTGAAATCTAATGCTTAAGTTTCTTTGGCCAATTAACTTATGAAATGAAGTTTAATCTACATTCCAAAAGCTTGTAGGTTACTAGACAACTTGGTAGATGAACGAATAGCCTAATACCTGCGAAAGTTGAGTCATTAGGATTCGTGAGTTTATCAAATCCGGTTGTTAATGCTGTTCTAAGATTGTTAAGCTCAAGCGAAAGCTTAGGTGCTTAAGTCGTTAGAATTTAGCGATTGATACCGCGAAAGTGGATCCATTGGTGTTTTCTATTTGAGCTTAAGGCTTGTGCAAAATCTTGCTCTGAATAGTCCTTAAATTTGGTGGTAGTTGAATCCCTAGAGAGCCCCTAAAGTCTAGCACTTTTGATTTAATTGTTATATCGTATTGTTTACTTACTTGTTCTCGCTTTTACATTGATAAACCACAAAGCAACATTTCATCACATCTTAGCTTAGTTTGAATTTCTATGTTTCGTAGTGTAATCCTTGGTTCCTGTGGATTCGACCCCGTAATACTACTGTGATTGATTGTTCACTTGCGGTCTTATTTTTTTTGGGTTTAAAACTCTGTGTATCAAGTTTTTGGCGCCGTTGCCGGGGACCAATTGCGTTACCTTCGAATCCGAATTTTTAATTAAGTCTAGGATATTTTACTAATTCCGTCTTTCTCTTATCTATTTGTTGCGTTTCAGGTGTATGCAAAGGAGAAGTAATCGAACCGAGCCTCTAGTGCAGTGCACCAATACTCAATTAAGAGAACTTGAGCGTACGAACCGCGCTACCACAGCTAGAAGAAGATCTTCAGCTATGGAAGACCCTCCAGCTGACGAACAGCAAGACTTACAAGCGCAGCAAGCTGCGATGCTGCAGCAGATGCAGCAGATGCAGAGACAGATGGAGCAGATGAGAGCACAGCACGCACAACAACTCGCCCAGCGAGCTATTGGAGACAATGACACGCCTCATGCGTTCTATCAAAACTGGGCAGCCATTTGTCCTCCAGAGCCTCAACGTCAAGATTTTGAGATCAAACCTCAAATGATTGCTTTGGTGAAACAGCATCTCTTCCATGGGTTACCAGCTGAAAACCCAATGGACCACGTGGAGAACTTCGAGGAAATATGCAGCACTACTAAATCTAATGGAGTTCCCGACGACTATCTCAAGTGCAAACTTTTCCGTCACTCCCTAGCGGATAAAGCAAGTAGGTGGCTCAAATCTTTGCCACCGGGTTCCCTCACCACTTGGCCTCAAGTTCGAGCAAGCTTCTTAGATCACTTCTACACCAAATCCAAGACTGCAGCGTTGAGAAACAAGATCACTACTTTTACCCAGCAGAGTGGAGAACCATTTGGTGAAGCATGGGAGAGACTAAAGGAGTACCGTAGAGAATGCCCTCACCACGGGTATTCGGATGAACAAATTCTTAACATCTTTTATGATGGAGTCTCATGGGATTACAAAACCGCACTTAATTCAGCCAGCAATGGAGACTTCATGACTCAGAGCATTGATGGAGCCTACAAGTTGATCGAGAATATGGCTGCAAGTTCCAACAGCCGTAGCATGGAGTATGACCGTTCTAAGAGAGTAGACAGTACGGCTACACCATCAGTTGAGGAGCTAGCAGCACAAGTGACTCGCTATATGCAGACAAATCAGAAGAAGGTTCATTTTGTCGAAAATGATGTGGATGCAATACACTATAGCTTGGATTCTGGGGTTCCAGTTGAGGAGTTTCAAGAAGTTAACTATGTTGGTGGCCAAGGTTTCGCCCAAAACAGGGGTTTTAATCCCAACTACAGGAGCCATCCGAATCTCTCCTATAGAAGTACCAATGTTGCAAACCCTCAAGATCAAGTCTATCCACAGCAACAGCAATCCAAAGTTCCACATTTTCAAGGCCAAGCATTCGGGAATAACCAAACCGTTGGTGGGAATCCTCAAACTTTTGTAGGACAATCAAGCTCGTCCAATCCACCTTATAGGAAGCCTTTCTCTCAAGGTCCACAACAAGCACAGTTCAATCCGAATCAGGGAAACTTTCAGCAGAGACCTTTTAGCTCTAACTTTCAAGCAACCCTCCATTCAAGCAGAGCAACCCCGATGATGAATTGAAGGCTATGATGCAACAAATGCTTGCCAACCAGCAAAAGGGCTCTAACGATATGAATACAAAGATGGATAACATGTATTCGGAGCTCAACGGGAAGTTCGAGGCTGTCTCGACACACTTGAAGCTGCTGGATACTCAGGTGACTCAAACCGCTGAAGCAGTTAAGAGGCAACAAGGTACACTCCCAGCCAAAGGAGAACAAAATCCTAGGAAGGACAAGGACATTGCAGATGTATACGCCGTTTCTTAAGAAGATGTGGATGTAATTACCACCAGAAGCGGAAAGACAATCCACCCCACGACAAGCAGAAGTAAACCGAAGAATGCTGGAAACGATCCTTCTGAAGAACCTAGAAGACCGTCCGATCTAGGTGAGGATCGGACGTTCCAGACGTTACCAGATCGGGCATTCCATGGTGGATCGGACGATCCTACATCAGCACGTCCGATCCCAATAAACCGAACCGATCCGGAAAACACCAGATCGGACGAGCCAATGGAAGATCGACCGATCCCTAATTCTGAACAGTCTCGAATCTACAAGCCTCGAGTCCCATATCCGGTTCCGCCTAAGAAATCACAAAAGGATTTAGAGGAGGCCAAATGCAAGGAAATTCTAAGCGACTTGACGGTGAAACTCCCGCTTGTAGATGCTATTCACATGATTCTGGCACTCAGACGGTACATGAAAACCTTGGTGACTACCAAGATGACCGAGCAGGAGGATTACGTCAAAGTCACAAAGAACTGCAGTGCCCTGTTCCAAAACAGAGTCATCAATAAGCTCGGAGATCCAGGACGTTTCGTTTTAAACGTGAAGCTGGGACATATCACTTTTCCCCATTCCTTATGCGATCTCGGCTCAAGCGTTAACCTAATGCCATACTCAGTGGCAAAGAGTCTTGGGTATACTCAGTTCAAACCGACCAAAATTTCACTTGTTTTCGCTGACCGTTCTGTCAAACTTCCTGTAGGTGTTTTGGAAGACCTACTTGTCAACATCGATGATGTCCTCGTACCTGCAGACTTCGTTGTCCTCAAATTAGACCAAGAACCAAAGGATTCCCTCATCTTAGGGAGACCGTTTCGACGCACAGCTGGAGCGATGATAGACGTTCATCATGGACGAATAGATCTCCACCTGGGAGATATAACAATGAAGTTCGAAATGAATAGGGTGCTGAAGAAACCAATGCTCGAAGGACAGACCTTCGAAATCAACGAATCAAAAGAAATCACCGAAGAAGTAGCTGATGAGATCTTATCTGAAGATCCGTTGGAGATAGCTTTGACAAAAGCTCAAGGGGAACAAGGTTTTCTGAGCAATGAGGCTCATGAATACACAAAGATACTGCAGTCGGGCTACGCTTATGGTAAACTTGTCGCTTACTTGGACTTGGAAACCGATGCAGCAAACCCCTCAACCCTTTCCTCCAGCACGCCGGACAACAACCCGTGAAGCGAGCTGAAAGCTCCGAAGGTTGAACTTAAAACCCTCCCAGCTAGGTTACGGTATGCTTTTCTTGGACCAAATTCCACTTATCTTGTGATCATTAATGCATCTTTGAACAATGCTGAAGCTGCATTACTGCTTTGTGAACTTAGGAAATACCGAAAAGCATTAGGATATTCTTTAGAAGATATTCCTGGGATTTCACGAGATTTATGCATGCACAAGATACATCTAGAAGATGAATCTATGACTTCTATCGAACATCAGAGGAGGTTAAACCCGAATCTAAAAGATGTCGTTAAGAAAGAGATAATGAAACTTCTAGATGCAGGAATTATTGACGCTATCTCTGATAGCACTTGGGTGAGCCCTGTACATGTAGTCCCTAAGAAAGGTGGGGTAACAGTCATTAAAAACGACAAAACGAACTAATCCCCACTAGAACTGTTACGGGCCATAGAATGTGCATTGATTACAGAAAGTTGAATGCAGCAACTAGGAAAGATCATTTTCCTTTGCCTTTTATTGATCAAATGCTTGAAAGATTGGCTAAACATGCTTACTACTGCTTTTTAGATGGTTATTCAGGTTTCTTTCAGATTCCTATCCACCCAGATGACCAAGAGAAGACCACGTTCACATGCCCTTATGGAACGTTCGCTTACAGAAGGATGCCATTTGGTCTGTGCAATGCCCCAGCAACGTTCCAACGTTGCATGATGTCGATCTTCACGGACCTTATTGAAGACATCATGGAGGTTTTTATGGACGACTTCTCTGTTTATGGCTCATCCTTTTCTTCTTGTTTGTCCAATTTGTGCAGGGTCCTTCAAAGATGTGAAGAGAAACACTTGGTGCTCAATTGGGAAAAGTGTCATTTCATGGTTCAAGACGGTATAGTACTTGGGCACAAGATTTCGGAAAAAGGAATAGAGGTCGATGATATGTTTGGTTTTTCATCATTTCTAACCTTAGAGTTCATAGGCGTTTTGTTAGCTTTTGAGTCGTTTTCAGGATGCATTGCTTTGGATAGGAGTGATTTTTGATCACCAAGTGCAAACTAGAGCTAAAGACCAAAGGGGAGCAAAATTTGAAGGTTTGATGCCTTAGCAACACTCAACATGACCGCCTCATTTCCGGACACCTGGATCGGACGATCCACCAAGAGATCGGACGATCCATGATCTATGCAGATCGGACGATCTGAAGCAGCGACATCTTCACCACCTTTTCCTTGATTTCAGGACTTTTGTAAGGCTTTATGTAGTGGGATTTTTCTGGGGTTTGGGGGATCCGTCCATTAACCTAATTTTTCAGGCAGCCACCTCTTGTAATCCCTTGGAGGCAGATTTCTCATCTTTGAATCTTTGAAGAAGTTTTCTAAACTCCATCTTTGTTTTTGTTCTCTTTAAGCAATTGAATCATGTCTTTCATCTCATCTATGCTCTGTTTTATTTCTGTTATGTGTGAGTAGTTCTTTGTTAGATTTTAGGGGTTTCTTTTGAGGATTCTCTAGCCAAATCTAAGGCAAATAGGGCTCTAAATTCAATCTATTGTCTTCATCTATTGTTGAAATCTAATGCTTAAGTTTCTCTGGCCAATTAACTTATGAAATGAAGTTTAATCTACATTCCAAAAGCTTGTAGGTTACTAGACAACTTGGTGGATGAACGAATAGCCTATTACCTGCGAAAGTTGAGTCATTAGGATTCGTGAGCTTATCAAATCCGGTTGTTAATGCTGTTCTAAGATTGTTAAGCTCAAGCGAAAGCTTAGGTGCTTAAGTCGTTAGAATTTAGCGATTGATACCACGAAAGTGGATCCTTTGGTGTTTACTATTTGAGCTTAAGGCTTGTGCAAAATCTTGCTCTGAATAGTCCTTAAGATTGGTGGTAGTTGAATCTCTAGAGAGCCCCTAAAGTCTAGCACTTTTGATTTAATCGTTATATCGTATTGTTTACTTACTTGTTCTCACTTTTACATTGATAAACCACAAAGCAGCATTTCATCGCATCTTAGCTTAGTTTGAATTTCTATGTTTCGTAGTGTAATCCTTGGTTCCTGTGGATTCGACCCCGTAATACTACTGTGATTGATTGTTCACTTGCGGTCTTATTTTTGGGTTTAAAACTCTGTGTATCAATCGATAAGGCTAAGATAGAAGTCATGTCAAATCTGCAGCCACCCAACTCAGTGAAAGGTGTGCGAAGCTTTCTAGGGCATGCTGGGTTCTATAGACGTTTCATAAAAGACTTCTCCAAGATTGCTAGACCGCTCACTCAGCTCTTATGCAAGGATTCAAAGTTTGACTTCGACAACTCTTGTTTAGAAGCTTTCCACACCATCAAGGAAGCTCTTGTGAGTGCACCAATCGTACAACCACCGGATTGGGGACTACCTTTCGAGATAATGACAGATGCAAGCGATTATGCTGTAGGTGCTGTACTAGGGCAGATGATATCATTGCATTTTACCTCATATTTACTTTAGCTTTCATTTGTTTTTCCTTTGTTTGTCACTTCATTTAGATTGTAAATGTTTGTTTTAAGAGTTCATTCGCATTCATTAGGTTCTAGGATCATGAAGTAGTGTTTTTGGTCTTTTTGTTGTGTCTTGAGTCTTTTCTAGGTGAATATGAAGCTTGGGACATGAAGGAGAAGGCTCGGGATGATCAAAGGATGCTAGAATCGAGTTTCGGGAACTTTCAGAGATCCTGGCTGTATTAGGTGTCTTTGGAGGAATTTTCGGTGATTAATGATGAAAATACGGATTTGGAGATGCAGAATCATGCAGAAGCCTCAGAAGTTTGACATCCGTTAGAGGTCTTCCAGATATTGGATCGAGCTGAATTTTGGACACAAGATAACCCTTTGAGTTAGTTTTCATTTGGAACTGGTCCCATGTCATTCTCATTCTTGGTTCAAGAGTTATCCCCGTTTTACTGAAGACATGTCAATCTGGCGAGCAAATGAAGCAGATGCAGAGTTAGGACCAGATCGTCCGATCCAGTATCAGATCGGACGATCCTGAAGATATGTAGATCGACCGATCTGCATCAAGATCGGACGATCTGAACTCAGCCGCCCATACCCCACAAGAAAATGACATTCACTCAACTCCGATTTTTCTCTTTGACTTTCATTCTCAGCCATTGTTCAGGCAATTATTATTCTGAGATTAGCTCTAAAAACCTCTCTCTAAACTCAGAGAAAAACTCTCTCAAGTTCATGAGTTTGACTTCATGATCTAGCCACATCTAGTGAAGTTTTCTTAAATTTTCTTCTACTTTTGTGTTTATCATGCTTATGTTTATATTTTGTTCGGTTTACTTTTGTGAATTGATCATGTGTGAGTAGTCTTCTAGAGTTCTTGGGTGAAGTGTGATTAGGGTGATTATAGTTTAGTTCTAGGAGTTTTAGATGCTAAGTTATCGGTTATCCTTGCTTATTGAGTGTTCGTAATGCTAGATTAGCCTTGATCAAGTTGATTTAGATCATTAGGAATTTATCACACGAAAGGTGTTCGATAAAATTCCCGAGAGAATTTAATAAGCGCTTTTCACATCTTAACCGACTAATCATCGATGCTTAAGGTGAATTGTGGTTAGTTAGACTTGTACGCATTGCTTGTTAGCTATGATTCCGCGAACGAGAGTTGATGCCGGATAGTAGTCGACAAAGGGATTAGCGCCATTAACCTGGGTTAATCTTTAGTAGTGATCTAAGGCCTAAGGAGGCTTATGATTGATTGTCTAAGTTTTTCTAGAGCTGATTAGAAATCACCCGAGTCGGTAGCTTCACCCGAGAATTCGTTTGTTAAAATATCGATAAAAAGTTTAAATCTTCCTTTGATTATCATTTAGATTGTCTAATCTTCTAAGTTGCTAAATTTGAATTGTGTTCAGTTCATTTAAATGCACTAGTCTTTAGTTTTAATCATATGAATTACATTGTATGATTTGTTCATTTATGGGTTGTTGAATGTTTTATTTTGAATCGATATCATAAAACCAACTTTTGATTTTCGCTTAGATTAAATAGATTCCTGCATTCTTAGTGTGTTATTCTTGATTTCCCTGTGGATCAATCCCTAAGTACTCAACGTACGAAAGGGTTTATTTGATAAACCCGAGCTTAAAAACCTCGCTTATCAAATTGGCGCCGTTGCCGGGGAAACTAGCAATAGCCATTAGGATTTGGACTCTGTTTGAGACTAAGTCTTATTTTTCGTGTTATCTAATCATTTGCTTGTTTATTCTCTTTCTTATAGGTGCATGAACTTAAGGAGTGGAGGACATCTAAATCTACTTCCTCTGGTTCCAGACATAAGACGTTTAGAAAGAGAGAACACGAGAGCAAGAAGAGACCGAGACAGAACGGATCAACCAGATCAAGTTGAGATGGATGAACGTATGCCACCAGCTGGTGGTGGTGGAGAGCAAGCAGAAGGAGAAGTACAAGGCGTCGGGGTTGGAGTGATCCCTCAACATCCTCCAAGACAACCTAGAGCTATTGGAGCGTTTGATGCACCTAACGCACATGGGCATCGAGCTGGAATTTTTCCACCAGCTGTGGAGAACAATAATTTCGAGATCAAAGCAAGCTTGATCTCAATGGTGCAAGGAAACAAGTTTCATGGGCTGCCTATGGAAGACCCTTTGGATCACTTAGACCAATTCGACCAAGTGTGCGATATGGTGAAGATTAATGGCATCTCCGAAGATGCTTTGAAGCTGAGATTGTTCCCTTTCTCTCTAGGGGACAAAGCAAGACAATGGGAGAAGAATCTACCACAAGGTTCCATTACTTCATGGGACCAATGCAAGAAAGCTTTCTTGACCAAGTTCTTCTCTACAACAAGAACAGCGCGTTTGAGAAACGAGATCTCGAGCTTCACTCAAAAGAATCATGAAAGTTTCAGCGAGGCGTGGGAAAGATTTAAAGGATACACTTCGCAATGCCCACATCATGGGTTTTCCGATGAGTCGCTGCTAAGTACTCTATACCGTGGTGTTCTGCCCAAGTACCAGATGCTTCTCGACACAGCAAGCAACGGGAACTTTCTAGGAAAAGATGTTAATGACGGGATGGAGCTAGTAGAGAACTTGGCTCTGAGCGATGGAAACTATGGAGATGACTATGACCGGTCTTCAAGAGGAGGAAGTGATTATGATGATCACACTAAAAGGCAGATCAAGGCTTTGAATGAAAAGATGGATAAGCTTCTTAACGCCTCACACAAGACTGTTAGTTTTGTTGGAAACACTGATGAGAACCAAGGTTTTAGGCATGAAGGAGAAGAGGATAGTGCACAAGAAATGGTAAATTATGTGGGAAACCAAGGAGGATTTCAAAAGGGATTCAATCCAAACTACCGGAACCATCCTAACTTCTCCTACCGAAACCCTAATGTTGAGAATCCGCAAGACCAAGTCTATCCTAACCAAAACCCGCAAAACCAAGGACTACAACAAAAAGTTTATGGGAATTCTAATCAAGCTCAGATCTCAAACTTCCCGCAGCAAGGATATGTTCCAAGAAACAACTTCCAAGGGAACAACTTTCAAAGAAACCAAGGTGGTTTTCAGCCAAAGCAACCGTTCGCGCCACCCGGTTTCACACAGCAAAAGCAGCCGATTAACCAAACATCTCAAGACAATGAGATGAAGAACATGTTCCAACAAATCATGGAAGGACAAGCCAAAACTTCTTTGGAGATTAGCTCAAGAATAGACGGGGTTAATACAAGGATAGAAGGAATGAATTCGAAGATGGATGGAGCTTACAATGACCTAAATGCAAAGTTTGAGCATTTAGCATCTCAAGTGAGGACATTAGACAACCAAGTTTCTCAAGTATCGTCTTCATCTAAGCGACCAATGGGTTCCTTACCCGGAAAGCCAGAGCCTAACCCGAAAGAATATATCAATGCCATAACATTAAGGAGTGGTAAAGAGCTTCCTTCTAGAGAACTTCCAGCAACAAAAACTGATGAAAGCCCTAAGAATCAAGGAGAAGAAGTCTCCATTGAGATAGAGGATGGAGATAAGAAAGTGGAAGATGTTGAAGCCGGAGAGAAGAAGGACAAAGGCATTGTTGAAGAGAAGACAAAAAAGAGTTTTGTTCCACCTCCCTATGAGCCCAAGCTCCCTTTCCCAGGCCGTTTCAAGAAGCAACTCATGGAGAAATACAGAGCAATTTTCGATAGTCAAATGGACAAGGTTCAAGTAACTATGCCATTGGTGGATGCTTTCCTCCTAGTTTCCCAATACAACAAGTTTCTTAAGGATGCGATCAAGGATAGAACAAAGGAGTTAGAGGGAATGGTAATACTTACTCATGAGTGCAGTGCCATCATTCAAAAGAAGCTTGTGCCAAAGAAACTTGGAGATCCGGGGAGTTTTACACTTCCCTGCGCTTTAGGACCCCTTGCATTCGACAAATGTCTATGTGATCTCGGAGCAAGTGTAAGCTTGATGCCACTCTCAGTTGCCAAGCGCCTAGGTTTCACAAGCTACAAAGCTTGCAGAATATCACTCGTCTTAGCCGATAGATCAGTGAGACACCCTGTTGGACTGCTTGAAGACTTACCGATCATGATTGGGAATTTCATAGTACCAACAGACTTTGTGGTTCTAGAGATGGATGAAGAACCCAAAGACCCTCTCATCTTTGGAAGACCATTTTTGGCTACCGCCGGTGCAATCATAGACGTGAGAAGAGGAAAAATCGACCTTCATTTGGGCAAACACGATGTACTACGATTTGACATCAATGATGTGATGAAGAAGCCCACAATTGATGGTCAAGTCTTTTATGTAGAAGTTATGGATGAACTTGCGGATGAGCTATTGGAAGAGTTAGCCTTGGAGGACGAACTCCAAATTGCACTAACCAAGAAGCAAGGAGAGCATGGGTTTCTTTGTGAAGAAAGTGCAACATACACAAGAATTCTTGACTCGCGCGCAACACTTATTGGAGAGAGCTCGTTTTTAGAACTACAAAACAAAGAAACCGTCAACACAGGACATGCCAATGATGCTTTGGATGAGACTCTTAAAGACCAACAAGAAGTTAGCAATGGTGAGACTAACTTCGATGATGATTGGAGCGAGCTGAAAGCACCAAAGGTGGACCTAAAACCGCTCCCAATTGGCCTAAGGTACGCTTTCTTAGGTCCCAATGAGTCTTACCCGGTGATAGTGAATGAGAACCTTAGGGGAGATGAAATGTCAGCCCTCTTGAGAGAGTTGAGAAAATTCCGTAGAGCAATAGGCTATTCTTTAGAAGATATCAAAGGAATTTCTCCCTCTCTATGTACACACCGAATCCATCTAGAAGATGAATCGATGAGCTCTATTGAACATCAAAGACGGTTAAACCCGAATTTGAAAGAAGTGGTTAAGAAGGAGATTCTTAAGCTTCTAGATGCGGGGATAATATATCCCATTTCGGATAGTACATGGGTTTCACCGGTTCACGTTGTGCCAAAGAAAGGTGGAATTACGGTTATAAAAAATGATAAGGATGAGTTAATTCCTACTCGAACTATTACCGGGCATAGAGTGTGTATAGACTATAGGAAATTGAACTCGGCAACTCGTAAAGATCACTTCCCTCTACCTTTCATCGATCAAATGTTAGAAAGACTAGCGAACCACTCATTCTATTGCTTTCTAGATGGATATTCGGGTTTCTTTCAAATCCCTATCCACCCCAATGACCAGGAGAAAACGACTTTTACTTGCCCCTATGGTACCTTCGCATATCGGAGAATGCCATTTGGGCTTTGTAACGCACCAGCGACTTTTCAACGGTGTGTAATGTCTATTTTCTCGGACTTAATTGAGGACATGGTTGAAGTCTTTATGGATGATTTTTCTGTATATGGTTCTTCGTTTGGTGTTTGTCTTGCTAATTTGTGCAGGGTGCTCCAGCGATGTGAAGACACCAACCTCGTGCTGAATTGGGAAAAGTGCCATTTCATGGTGCAAGAAGGAATCGTCCTTGGTCATAAGATTTCAAAGAAAGGAATTGAAGTAGACAAAGCCAAGATTGAGGTTATGCTGAGTTTAGAACCGCCATCTACGGTAAAAGGAATCAGAAGCTTCTTGGGACATGCCGGTTTTTATAGGCGGTTCATTAAAGATTTCTCCAAGATAGCGAGACCCCTCACCAGGCTTCTCTGCAAAGAAGTCGAATTCAAGTTCGATGAAGACTGTCTTGAAGCATTTTTGGAGATCAAAAGAGCTCTCGTGAGTGCCCCAATAGTGCAAGCGCCAGATTGGGATCTTCCTTTTGAGATCATGTGCGATGCTAGTGATTTTGCTGTTGGCGCGGTATTGGGACAGAAGAAGGATAAGAAAACGCATGTGATTTACTATGCGAGCAGAACTCTAGACGATGCACAAACGAAGTATGCAACCACGGAGAAAGAACTCTTAGCGGTAGTGTTTGCATTCGAGAAATTCCGCTCATACCTGGTGGGATCAAAAGTTGTGGTATATACGGATCATGCTGCCCTGAGATATTTGTTGGCAAAGAAAGATGCTAAGCCAAGACTTCTCCGGTGGATACTTCTCTTGCAAGAGTTCGACATGGAAATCAAAGACAAGAAAGGCATTGAAAATGGAGTTGCGGATCACTTGTCTAGGCTAAGAATTGAAGAAACAATTCCAATAAATGATTCCTTACCTGAAGAGCAGATAATGGTGGTTGAAATCTTGAAAGAATGCTACCAAGCTGGAAAGAAATTGGAGGAAGTAAAGACTTTGAACGATCTCGGTCTACCATGGTATACAGATTTTGTGAATTACCTAGCTTGCGGAAGAGAACCACCAAACCTGGAAGGATATGCAAAGAAGAAGTTCTACAGGGACATTACTCACTTCTATTGGGACGAACCGTACCTGTACAAAAGATGCTCGGATACTCTTTACCGAAGATGTATCCCCGAAGAAGAAGTGAATGGAGTATTGTATCATTGCCATGGCTCTGCCTATGGAGGGCACTTTGCATCCTTCAAAACAGCAACAAAGGTACTCCAATCCGGGTTTTGGTGGCCAAGCTTATTCAAAGATGCTCACGCTTTCGTCTCCAAATGCGATGCTTGCCAAAGAAAAGGCAACATAAGTAAGAGGGATGAGATGCCGCAAAACCCAATTCTGGAAGTAGAAGTGTTCGATGTATGGGGGATAGATTTTATGGGGCCATTCCCGTCATCTTACGGGAACAAGTACATCTTGGTGGCAGTCGATTATGTTTCTAAATGGGTGGAAGCCGTTGCAAGCCCGACTAATGATGCTAAGGTGGTCATTAAACTTTTCAAAACAATCATTTTCCCTAGATTCGGAGTACCAAGAGTGGTGATCAGTGACGGTGGAAGCCATTTCATAAACAAAGTGTTCGAAAGCTTACTCAAGAAACACGGAGTTAAGCACAAGGTTGCCACGCCCTATCATCCTCAAACGAGTGGTCAAGTGGAAGTCTCGAACCGTCAAATCAAGGCAATACTGGAGAAGACTGTGGGTAGTTCGAGAAAAGATTGGGCGAAAAAGTTAGACGATGCTTTATGGGCGTATCGAACCGCATTCAAAACGCCAATTGGAACCACACCGTTCAATTTACTCTACGGGAAGTCGTGTCACCTGCCTGTCGAACTCGAATACAAAGCATTGTGGGCAGTAAAACTACTCAACTTTGATATCAAAACAGCCTCTGAGAGACGCTTGATTCAACTGCATGAGCTTGATGAAGTACGCCTCGATGCATACGAAAGCTCACGGATCTATAAGGAAAGAACAAAAGTGTTTCATGATAAGAAGATCACAATAAAAGATGTCAAAGCTGGAGATCAAGTGCTGCTGTATAATTCTCGGCTGAAACTCTTTCCCGGGAAACTCAAGTCGAGATGGACGGGACCATTCCAAGTCAAAGAGGTACAACCTTATGGAACTTTGACACTTCTGAACAAGAATGGTGATGATTTTACAGTGAATGGGCAGAGGGTTAAGCCATACCTTGCATCAGAGTTCAATGAAGAAAGGATCTCAGTTCCTTTATCAAACCCATCACCCGTCTAAACGACAACCAAGTCGAGCTAACGACGATAAACAAAGCGCACTTGGGAGGCAATCCCATGGTATCCTTTGTACATTATTGGTTTTTATTTCTTTTATTTCTTGTATGTTCTAATCTAATCTATAATATATTTATATTATATGTATATATATAAAAAAAAAAAAAAACATTTTGCAGGTTCTAGCGGTAGGGGACCGCTACAACTGACCGCTAGAAGACACCCGCCACGCTCACCCTTCACTCCCACCCAAACCAATATTCACCGTCAAGCTTAAGCGACGTTAAACGAGCCATTGGGGACTCCCCCAATTCTATCCCTTGTATATATGTTTATTTGTTTGTTTAAGCGTGATTTTATTTTCGTGTGTTTTGATTTTACAGGGCGCTGATGAGTAGTTAAAAAAGATTCTGGGTGAGCAAGCGGGAATAGAAGAAGGTCGTTCGAGCTATCAACGAGCTCATGCCGAGCAAGAGAGCTTTGGTGAGGATCAATACGACTATCAAGATCGATATAGCTACCAAGGCAACTACGGGACCAGCCACTTCTATCCCGCTACAAACGATTTAGGAGGCTTAACCTTCTTCCGCCATTGACACTCCAAGGTATCACCACCTCTTTTGTATATATTTTTCTCTTTTATTTTTGTTGTCTCAAACTCAATTTATTTTCACACCGAGACGGTGTGAAATAAGTTTGGGGGAGAGACTAACCATTTTAACATTATGTTTTCTTTTGATTTTCTTTATTTGAGTCTTGCATTGTTAATAGATATATTTAAAAAAAAAAAAAAAAAAAAAAATCATGTAGTTTTGCATTAGCATTTGGCATTTATATATCGAGTCTAGAATCATTTTAGATTTGCATTCATTTGCATTAGGAGCAATGATGATTTTTCCTTGTAGAGTATCATTCTAAAGGATGCAGTGATTTTGAAATTAAGGACTCATCATGTTTTGAACTCGTGTTTCATTGTTCTTGTCTTAGCTGAAACAAGTTGTGAATTAAGTCCAACCCTACCAATAAGAACTCTAATTTGATTTATAATTATCATAATCATGCTTTGAAAAATAGACTCATGGATCACCTTATACATATTTGGGTCTTCTTTTACCTTTTACCACACTCTGTTGGCCCAAATAGCCATATCCCGTTGTTGGAATGGTTTCCGCACCTAGAACATTACGTCTTTTCAAGCCAAATCCTTTAGTGAGAGATTGTGAGGCCTTATTTCCGAGCAAACTTGGCAAAAAGTGTTAAGTTTAGGGCGACAAGGATAGGTTTTCATGTAGATGTAGTTCCATCATCAAGGAACTATTTTTGGGATAGGCTAGATAGGTCGGGAAACTCTGGGACATTTGGTGTGAATAATTAAATAAAAGAAAGGTGAAGCAAAAAGAAAATTTTTGGGAAAAGGATTAGGGGATTACAAAGTTTTACAAATCATTGGTGTCTAGATCAAGTATAGCCTCTAAGTGTTTAAAGTGAAATGATTAAAAGTCCAAGAGATGGCTAAAGCATCCAATTGATGAGGTTAGAGGCGAGATAAGAAAAATATAAAAAGCACTAAACCAATTTGAGAATAGAAAGATTTCCCCTAAGTGAGAATAAATTTGAGTGATGAAGGCAACATTGCCTTTAGAAAAATGGTGGTCTAGGGTGTAATTCCATTGGGTTTAGAAGCTAGAAGTTAAGTGCATTCGAAGCATTGGGTAGATGGAAATTTATCCTTGTATGCATCAGTTGCCTTTTACTTTTAGCATTTTGTCGAAGTTTGTTCGTTCATCGAGAGATCCCTAGCTTTTGGAGCACCCCATGCATATGTTGAGATCATCTTTATCTCAAGACCTTGTCCCTTAACCAAATGAGTTTGTTTGATTTGCATGAGCATGATTCACTATATAGTTTAATGAACGTTAAAGGGTTGGATGCTAAGAATTCTTGTGCAGGTTGAGGCTTGAACTTGAATCATATAGGAATAGACATGATTGACTCCTTTTGACTCCTTGTTGATACTTGTGGATCTGAGCTCCTATTTTATTTTAAATCTCTCTTTCTTCTCTTGTTCTTTATTGTTTGCTTGCGGACAAGCAAATGATAAGTTTGGGGGAGTTGATATCATTGCATTTTACCTCATATTTACTTTAGCTTTCATTTGTTTTTCCTTTGTTTTTCACTTCATTTAGATTGTAAATGTTTGTTTTAAGAGTTCATTCGCATTCATTAGGTTCTAGGATCATGAAGTAGTGTTTTTGGTCTTTTTGTTGTGTCTTGAGTCTTTTCTAGGTGAATATGAAGCTTGGGACATGAAGGAGAAGGCTCGGGATGATCAAAGGATGCTAGAATCGAGTTTCGGGAACTTTCAGAGATCCTGGCTGTATTAGGTGTCTTTGGAGGAATTTTCGGTGATTAATGATGAAAATACGGATTTGGAGATGCAGAATCATGCAGAAGCCTCAGAAGTTTGACATCCGTTAGAGGTCTTCCAGATATTGGATCGAGCTGAATTTTGGACACAAGATAACCCTTTGAGTTAATTTTCATTTGGAACTGGTCCCATGTCATTCTAATTCTTGGTTCAAGAGTTATCCCCGTTTTACTGAAGACATGTCAATCTGGCGAGCAAATGAAGCAGATGCAGAGTTAGGACCAGATCGTCCGATCCAGTATCAGATCGGACGATCCTGAAGATATGTAGATCGACCGATCTGCATCAAGATCGGACGATCTGAACTCAGCCGCCCATACCCCACAAGAAAATGACATTCACTCAACTCCGATTTTTCTCTTTTGACTTTCATTCTCAGCCATTGTTCAGGCAATTATTATTCTGAGATTAGCTCTAAAAACCTCTCTCTAAACTCAGAGAAAAACTCTCTCAAGTTCATGAGTTTGACTTCATGATCTAGCCACATCTAGTGAAGTTTTCTTAAATTTTCTTCTACTTTTGTGTTTATCATGCTTATGTTTATATTTTGTTCGGTTTACTTTTGTGAATTGATCATGTGTGAGTAGTCTTCTAGAGTTCTTGGGTGAAGTGTGATTAGGGTGATTATAGTTTAGTTCTAGGAGTTTTAGATGCTAAGTTATCGGTTATCCTTGCTTATTGAGTGTTCGTAATGCTAGATTAGCCTTGATCAAGTTGATTTAGATCATTAGGAATTTATCACACGAAAGGTGTTCGATAAAATTCCCGAGAGAATTTAATAAGCGCTTTTCACATCTTAACCGACTAATCATCGATGCTTAAGGTGAATTGTGGTTAGTTAGACTTGTACGCATTGCTTGTTAGCTATGATTCCGCAAACGAGAGTTGATGCCGGATAGTAGTCGACAAAGGGATTAGCGCCATTAACCTGGGTTAATCTTTAGTAGTGATCTAAGGCCTAAGGAGGCTTATGATTGATTGTCTAAGTTTTTCTAGAGCTGATTAGAAATCACCCGAGTCGGTAGCTTCACCCGAGAATTCGTTTGTTAAAATATCGATAAAAAGTTTAAATCTTCCTTTGATTATCATTTAGATTGTCTAATCTTCTAAGTTGCTAAATTTGAATTGTGTTCAGTTCATTTAAATGCACTAGTCCTTAGTTTTAATCATATGAATTACATTGTATGATTTGTTCATTTATGGGTTGTTGAATGTTTTATTTTGAATCGATATCATAAAACCAACTTTTGATTTTCGCTTAGATTAAATAGATTCCTGCATTCTTAGTGTGTTATTCTTGATTTCCCTGTGGATCAATCCCTAAGTACTCAACGTACGAAAGGGTTTATTTGATAAACCCAAGCTTAAAAACCTCGCTTATCAGCAGAAAAAAGATAAGAGGATGCATGTCATCTACTATGCTAGCAGAACGCTAGACGACGCCCAATGCAAGTACGCCACGACCGAGAAGGAGCTGCTAGCCATCATCTTTGCTTTTGAAAAGTTCAAATCATATCTTGTGGGATCCAAGGTGATAGTACACACTGATCATGCCGCACTCAAGTACCTGCTCACCAAGAAGGATGCCAAACCGAGACTTCTCAGATGGATACTTTTGCTACAAGAATATGATCTGGAGATTAAAGATAAGAGAGGAGTAGAGAATGGCGTTGCAGACCATTTGTCGAGGATGAAGATTGAAGAAAGTGTTCCTTTGGACGATAGCCTTGTAGAGGAGAATGTATACTCCATCGCCTCAGTCCAGCTCACCAAGCCCCCTACTATGCCGTGGTTTGGAGAAATTGCGAACTACCTAGCAGCAGACATAGAACCCAAGGACTTCATTCGCTACAAGAAGAAAAGGTTTTTGCGGGAAATCAAAAGGTACCATTGGGATGAACCTTATCTGTACAAGCACTGCTCCGATGGACTTTTTAGGCGATGTGTGACTGAAGAAGAAGTTCCAGGAATCCTTTTTCACTGCCATGGTTCGAATTATGCTGGGCATTTCGCCACATTCAAGACGGTTTCTAAAGTCTTGCAGGCAGGATTTTGGTGGCCTACAATGTTCAAGGACGCTAACGCCTTTGTTTCAAGATGTGATATATGTCAGCGCCAAGGGGATCTAAGCAGGAGGAACGAGATGCCCCAAAACTTCATTCTAGAAGTCGAAGTGTTTGACGTTTGGGGAGTTGACTTCATGGGGCCGTTCATCTCCTCCTATGGGAACCTATATATCTTAGTGGCTGTAGACTACGTGTCTAAGTGGGTTGAAGCCATCGCTTCGCCAACAAATGATGCTAAGGTAGTAATCAAGATGTTCAAAGGCATCATCTTCCCCAGATTTGGAGTCCCACGTGTTGTGATTAGTGATGGGGGATCACACTTCATCAACAAGACCTTTGACAACTTGCTACAGAAGTATGGAGTAAAACACAAGGTCGCCAGCCCATACCATCCACAGACGAGCGGTCAAGTAGAGGTGTCTAACCGGGAAATAAAGAGCATTCTGCAGAAAACGGTCAACACAACACGCAAGGATTGGTCTTACAAACTTGATGATGCTCTCTGGGCTTATCGAACGGCATACAAGACGCCACTAGGTACCACTCCTTTCCATCTTGTATATGGTAAAGCTTGTCATCTCCCTGTTGAATTAGAGTACAAGGCAGCTTGGGCGGTCAAGCAGATGAACTTCGACATCAAACCAGCCTCAGAAAGAAGGTTAGTCCAGCTGAATGAGCTCGATGAGATCAGATATCTAGCGTATGAGACATCCAAGACCTACAAAGAACGCACCAAGGCGTACCACGACAAGAGAATTCTCGCTAGGAACTTCATGCCCAATGACAAGGTATTGCTCTTTAACTCTCGCTTAAAGCTTTTTCCAGGGAAGTTAAGGTCTCGTTGGTCCGGTCCTTTCACGATAAAAGAGGTAAGACCCTATGGAGCCGTCACTCTTTTGGACCCTACTGGAAAAGATTTTGTCGTCAATGGGCAACGTCTAAAGCCCTACCTTGCTGACACCGTCATGAGTGATGAGTGTAACACCCCCTTCGGTGAACTACTTAACGCCTGAACGGCGAATACGTCAAGCTAATGACGTTAAACAAGCGCTTGGTGGGAGGCAACCCACCGGTAAGTGTGTATAACCTCTATTCCGTTTGCTTTAGATTTATGTTTTGCTACGTTTTCTTGTTCCGTTATGCTTTTTCGTGTGCTTCTTATTTTTATTTTTTATTTTTGGGTTTTTTCCCTTTGTTTTCTGTTTTTGGTGTTTTTCTCGTGTTGTTTTCCAGACATCCAGATCGTCCGATCCCATTATAGATCGACCGATCCACCAACATCAAGATCGTCCGATCCAGTATCAGATCGGACGATCTGGGCCCAGGTATGTATTCCGAAATCGCGATTTTGGGTTTAAAAACGGTTCACTTGATTTCAACCGAACCAGGAACACTTGAAACATTCTATAAACCTCATTTTCGGATCAAACACTCAAAAACTTCATCATCCCCAACCCTTTTGCAACCTTCAAAACCTCAAGAACAAAAATCCCTTCCAAACCCTAACTTCTCTAATTTTGATCCGTTTTCATCGATTCAAAGCCCTAAATTCATCAAAATCGCAAGCTTAACCCATTTCTATCATCTATTGCATCAATCGAACAAGGTATGGCCCTCAATCTCCTTATTTTGAATCCGAAAATTTGAGAAAAAGAGTAGATTTCGCGAAACTGCTGGGTTCTCGTTGATTTATAGATCCTTGCTTCGATTAGGCTAGGTTTTGATGAATATTTAGGAATGCATTGGTCATTTGGTTGAAAGTTAGGGTTAGAGATCAAATTTAGGAGAAATTGGTCAAATTGAGTGATATGAATGCATTGTGTTGGATCATGAAGGTTATGGTATTGCTAATTCTTTACAACTCACGAACCATGGCCTATTGTGTTATGTTATAAAGAAAATTTTGATATATGAGAATCTTTTTCTCGAATTTCAGGGATGGTTCAAACACGAGGTGGAAGTTCGTCCACACGCCCCTCGCATTCCCAAGCTCCTTGGCCTCGAGCACCCAACACACCATTCACCGAGCGAGGGCTCCTGGATCCCTCTGCCATCAACCGAACTCAACTCCGTGCCCAAATGCGTTCTGCAAATTACATTTCTGGAGATTCATGGGACCGGTATCATAGCGTCTTCTATAATGGATGGTTGAGGATCAAGAAGATTCAACCAAGCAACTTTGTGTGCGGACAGACGCTTGCAAAGATGGGTATTCAGGAAGTAATGCAGTACATGTTCCAGCGTGCGGGATTAGGGCGACTACCGCACCTCACAAAGCCTCTATATCCGGACTTGGTGCGCCAACTTTATGCTTCAGCGGAAGTCACCTACAAAGATATCGCGCATCCAGCGGCTTCTGAAGCCGTATTCAGCTACTTTGCCAATGGGGTACGTTACATGATCTCTATCCCCGAGTTTTGCAGGTTGTATGGTTTTGATGACTCCCGTGATGGCTGCACCTTCCCGTCTAGTCAAGATTATGATGAGTATCATAAGTTGTGGTATTTGATTGCTGCTGGGGAGTGTAACACGCGAGAAAACCGCCTCACGGCTATTCGGAACCCGGTACTACGTATTGTGGCTAAGATTATGGGTCACACTTTGTTCACGAAATCAGAAGCCGGTTGCCTCTCATTCGACGAGATGGTTCTACTGACCTACTGCATCCCACCATCAGCACGTCCTGATTACTTCGAGCCGCCTCCAGTTCTCACAGTCAACCGGGGACTGATATTCGCCGAAAAATTGGTCGAGAAGAAGTACCGTGGTATTGGGAGTAAGCGCACCGTAGAAGACCAAGTTGAGCTACAAGGCAGTCTTCTCACTCCACTATTTGAGTATCATGGCATCGACCTCAGCACGGCCGAGTGCGACGATCGTATCTCCTTATACGACGAGAGCTATTTCAGGCGTGTCAGGTACCTCAAACCCGACTTCATTCACTATTACCACGATCGCGATGGCGTAGAGCGCTTCTTCCAGCTACCCAACTTAGAGCTCACCAAGCCCAACACTCGATCCAATGTGGAGTTCCTACCACCACCGGAACTCCAGTGCGACTACACCACCTCCAGGAAGCGCCAGAGATCTCATCGCACCACCACCGACACCGAGGCAGCTGCACCACGTACTTCCACCTCTGCCAGACCTTCTCGGCCCCGACCATGCCGATCTCCAACTACTACAGATGAGTATGTCCTTCCTCCTTTTCCTCCTGAACTTGAGCTTATGCCACTTCCCTCAGATCCTACCCCTGAGGAGGATAGAGTCTTCCTCCGGGATACAGCGAGGAAGAACCACACCATGCTACAGCGGATGTGACAGGCTTGGTCACGGGTGAAGGTGTCGTGCTTCAGAGACCCACAGACAACAGATAGAGATGATGACGACACCGGACTCCCTTCTGCAGCAGCTGACGCAGATAATGACACCGAGGATGGACACCACTTCACAGATCACGAAGACCACGGCGTTGCTGGACGCCAATTTCGAGATGATGAGACCCGTGATGATGATGACGATTCTGATGATGATGACACTCCTCCCTTATTCGACAATTGGGGTTAGGACCCTCCGTTTTTCGGTAGCTTTGCATCTCTTTTTCTTTTCCGTTATCATTGTATTATATCTCATCTCTCTCTTTTATTGTTTTTTGTTGTCTCTTCTCTCTTGGATTTATTTTCTTCACCGAGACGGCGAAGTTTAAGTCTGGGGGAGTCTCTTAGTTATCTAGCGTTTTTAGTCATTTTCACGTTTTTATCGAGTCAAAACTTTGGTATTGTATGATATTTTGCATGTTGATTTCTTTCTTGAACAGACTCTCCACAGTGATTCATCTCAGCACACACACATATTGGAAACACCATCGGTGGATCATTGTAACCAGAAGCCCCTATCCCTGGGAAATCTGGTTGATTTTTTATTCGACTTTCTAACTTTGTTTGCTTTCTTATCTTAGGGGTTTCATTTCGCACAAAGGATCACATTATCCGAGGTTTCAACCATCTCTTTTAACCACCCTTTTTCGGAACCTCGGATAACTAAGCTTACTTTCAGCTTAGCACCAAACCCTCGCCTCATCTTCTTTTCAAACCTCCAACCATATCTCTTTCATTCCATCTCATGCATTCAGGCGCAAAATCTACGGAGTATGGAGACCGGTATGACTTCCACGTCCTAAGGATATTTGGTAAAACTTCAGTCCTCTCTGTATATTTTATTGATAAGAAAAAGTATTGTATTTAGTGTATATGTATCAAATTTTCGGTTTCCCCCTAACCAAAAAAAAAAAAAAAAAAAAAAAAAATTTAAAAGGGAAAGGAAACTGAAGAGGAAGTAGATTATAAACTTATATTATTATCATTTGAAAGAGTTTTAGAAGTATTTTTTTTTTAGTTTTTACGGAGATGGACAAAAGTTCACCAGAGATTTCGAAGTTCGTGGAGTTGTGCACCAACATTTGGTCTCAGTCTCACTGTGATTTTGTGCCACGATTTGCATACATCCTTTCACCTACACCGAAACACTTAACCACCATCAAATATATCCTTCACCCTTAACCCCATATGCGAATTGTTTCTTCTTTGTAAGTTTGCTTGCTTTGTGAACAGAGTTGATGATGGAGATGCCGGAGATTCCCTTGGATTCCGAGAGCTAGAGTACGGTGCTATGCTATGCCTATGGTAAAGTACATGGATACTCGCTGGATTTTTGATCTGTTCTGAGTGCTGCAGGAACTGAAATTCGACTTGGCCATTCTTTTAGAGAAGAATGTTTTATCCCCTGATTTTCAAAACCTCTCCTCCGTCTTGATTTCTTTTGATTGCCTTTACTTGAGGACAAGCAAAGATTCAAGTCTGGGGGAGTTGATATGTTTGGTTTTTCATCATTTCTAACCTTAGAGTTCATAGGCGTTTTGTTAGTTTTTGAGTCGTTTTCAGGATGCATTGCTTTGGATAGGAGTGATTTTTGATCGCCAAGTGCAAACTAGAGCTAAAGACCAAAGGGGAGCAAAATTTGGAGGTTTGATGCCTTAGCAACACTCAACACGATCGCCTCATTCCCAGACACATGGATCGGACGATCCATCCAGTCGATCGGACGATCCAGGAGCAATGGAGATCGGACGATCTCCATCCAGATCGGACGATCTGAAGCGGCGACATCTTCACCACCTTTTCCTTGATTTCGGGACTTTTGTAAGGCTTTATGTAGTGCGATTTCTGGGGTTGTAAGGAGGGCCATATTAACCTAATTTTTCGGGCAGCCACCTCTTGTAAGCCCTTGGAGGCAGATTTCTCATCCTTGAATCTTTAGAGAAGATTTCTAAACTCTATCTTTGTTTGTTTTCTTTTGCAATTGAATCATGTCTTTCATCTCATCTATGCTCTGTTTTATCTCTGTTATGTGTGAGTACTTCTTTGTTAGATTTTAGGGGTTTCTTTTGAGGATTCTCTAGCCAAATCTAAGGCAAATAGGGTTCTAAATTCAATCTATTGTCTTCATCTATTGTTGAAATCTAATGCTTAAGTTTCTTTGGCCAATTAACTTATGAAATGAAGTTTAATCTACATTCCAAAAGCTTGTAGGTTACTAGACAACTTGGTAGATGAACGAATAGCCTAATACCTGCGAAAGTTGAGTCATTAGGATTCGTGAGCTTATCAAATCCAGTTGTTAATGCTGTTCTAAGATTGTTAAGCTCAAGCGAAAGCTTAGGTGCTTAAGTCGTTAGAATTTAGCGATTGATACCGCGAAAGTGGATCCATTGGTGTTTTCTATTTGAGCTTAAGGCTTGTGCAAAATCTTGCTCTGAATAGTCCTTAAATTTGGTGGTAGTTGAATCCCTAGAGAGCCCCTAAAGTCTAGCACTTTTGATTTAATTGTTATATCGTATTGTTTACTTACTTGTTCTCGCTTTTACATTGATAAACCACAAAGCAACATTTCATCACATCTTAGCTTAGTTTGAATTTCTATGTTTCGTAGTGTAATCCTTGGTTCCTATGGATTCGACCCCGTAATACTACTGTGATTGATTGTTCACTTGCGGTCTTATTTTTTTTAGGTTTAAAACTCTGTGTATCAGTACTCAAGACCACGAGCAACTCCTAGCGCGATCCCATACAGTGTTGCCATGTCCAAACTCATTCCCCAAAAATTCATATATAATAGCTCTTCACAGCAGAAACCAAGCAGGGAAACAATGTTGACATGAGATGTTTGGCTCATGCTTGCAACTTCATTGATGAAGTCTTCACCATCATTACCCTTTGATTCTTTCAAGACCTTGACCGCAACCATACCGCCGTCACAAAGGGTTCCTCTGTAAACAATTCCAAATCCGCCTCTCCCAACCACTTCTGCAAATGACTTTGTAATTTTCTTCACTTGTGCATAAGTATAGTGTTTGAGTGGAATAAGGGCCTTAAGCTTCTCTATTCTAAGATCATCTGATGTTTTTCTCTTTCGGAAAATTTGGACTCCGAAACAAGGGCACAATAACACCAGGAAAGCAATAAAACCTGCTAGTGAACACGAACCTAGAAAAACAGAGACAATGTTTGGTTACTCACTTTTTTTTTAATTCAGGAAGATGAAAAAACAATTTGCATTATCTTGCGAAGAAAGATAACCTATGAGAGTGAGGATGAGAACTATTCCTGTAGAACAATTAAAATAAGTAAAACTTGTCAGCATAGAACCAAAGTTTATCTCAAAATAGAAAAACATTACTGAACAAATAATTCAGAGAAGACAATGTTTTAAGGAAGATAAAAACAGTCACTCCAAGAAAGGCTAAGCACCTATTAGATCCCGAACACCGTATCCTGCATCAATCAAATGGCACCAAAAAGAAAGTCAGTTGGAATCGATGACAGAACTAAAGGGAGTTTCTATACCAAAGAAATCTTACCAACGTGTCTACGACATGAATCCTTATGTGGCCCATCTTCACAATAGCACAAAAAGCTACTTGAGGTCTTATTATACTCACAAGCACCGCCAGAGTTAGTGCATCTCCAACAATTTGAGTTGATCAAAAGTTTGAAACCCTGTTCAAGAGCCTTCTTTAAATTAAGTTGACTCGGATTTCTCTGCAGTGTGTCTAATGCCGGTCCAGAAGCAGGAACACTGACATTTCTTTTGCACATTATCCTGAAGTTGTTTAAAAGGCCTCTAAACTGTTCAAGTGAAGGAGAGGAGAGGCTTGTTGTCACATAGTAACTTCTTCCGCCATCACAACCAAGTTCTCCAACGTAACTAGTATCAGTAATAACCGATGAAGACATTTGGCAGTCGTAATATAATGTTAGCAGCTCTGTGTAATCATAGAATTCAAGGAAGCTTTTGTTGAATCGCGCATTTAGAGGGTCAGTGGGGCAAAGATCGCCAATATAATCTGATCTCGCAACTGTTATGATAGAATATTTATATTCATTGTATAAGATTCTGAACTTAACAGAGGCTAAGTTAAACTCAGCAAATCCTCCGCTACAGTCGAGCTTGAAGTCAGGGTGTCCACAGTCTTCTCTGCCAGGTATCCAGAAGGGATAGTTAAGCTCTCCTTGATTGCCACAGCTAAACCGTTTGCTGCAGCGTCTATAAAGCTCATTAGCTGACACAAAAGACACAAAATGGGATCACAAAAAGCATATTTTGATTGTTTAGGACAAATATTAATTTATCAGTGACAGAGACAGATTGATCATTTTGTTCTCTCTTTTTTGGTCAGTCAATAAGAAAACAGTGAAAAACTTACCACTAAGTTGATATGGTAGGCAACTAACTCGGCCAGATGGTGAAGTTAAGTTGCAGCAAGTCTGTGTGGTTTTGCTGAAACCACAGATTCCACGAGTGGATAAACATTCCTGACATGGTGTCTCATCGATCACCAGCTTCACCTCAATGATCCTGGAGGAGGATCTCGCCCCAATCTCAACAGCGTGAAGTCATGATGATAAGTAACTGGTTCCAGCCTCGATCAACAAGCACATGGAGGTTTAATAAATTAATGACGCCACAAGAGATTTCGGAAAGAATACTTGATAAGTAAAAGTTCCAGATTCGAATCACTTGGAAAGAAACAATGATCTATACTTTGAAAGAGTTTGAGAATAAAAAGATAGATAGATAATTCAGAGGTTACACATGAGTTTATAAAGAGAAGGGAAGGAGAAGAAGACGAAGAGGAGGAGCGGAGGGGAGTTAATGAGTGGCTGGTTTCGAGACATGCCTCGGAAACCAACACTCGGACCACATACTTAAACACACAAATAAGC
The DNA here is from genome assembly GCA_963667165.1 of Barbarea vulgaris. Classification (NCBI taxonomy): domain Eukaryota; kingdom Viridiplantae; phylum Streptophyta; class Magnoliopsida; order Brassicales; family Brassicaceae; genus Barbarea; species Barbarea vulgaris. The sequence goes on from OY763887.1 coordinate 7,080,899, forward strand.
ATTTTCAAGTTCAAAATGTAGAAAGAAAATATAGAAAGATAAGGGATAGATGAGCCACGCCAAAAGATCTCGTGACGGCCCTGAGTTGGATCAGACTTGTGCCATGGCATAGTTTAGCTCATAAACAACAAACCTCATTAAAAACCTCGTCCCGGAAAACCCAAAGGGATAAAACCAAAGACGAGGAAAAAAGTGTGAGTGGATCATGAGGTCATGCACAAGTCTTCTCGAACTTGTACCCTGACCAGTGTGGACTTGATACAATCCCAAGGTTAGAGTGATTCTTTTGAGCCATTGCTGGATGTGGTAAGACTCCATTGGTATGATTGAAATTCTTGGTTCTGAGATGAATCTTGACTCCAATAAGTGCTTTCCAAGCTCCTTTAGCTCCATGCTTGTCCTTAGCTCCTTGTGCTCTCCATGCTCCTAGTTCCAAGTCCTTGGTGCTTCCTAGGATCATATCATATGGCTCATGCCGCTACAACAAACTGATGACTTCCACCGATCCATCTAAAGCCGCTGCAATACACCAAAGCTTCCCACCTGGTTGACACTACACTGCTATGTCTCCTCGCCAAGTTTCCTGCAAATTCCGTAAAGTATGTAGCCGGTGGTCTTCCCTCGCTGTAGCACCCCTGTGGCCATCATCGACGACGTCAAGCCACTGCAAGTGTTTGCTGAATCTCAGCTGTATTCGTCTGACCGCTACACCACCTCGCTAAGCTCACCAAATGCATCACTTCTCATTCATTTGAATCCAATTCTTGTATGTTTCAACGCAAAACCTGTCAGACAAGATAGATATGCAAACAAGTGTTCCTAAACTCTACGTATGCAAAGAAAATGCACTAAACTTTATGAAAAATGCACTAAACTTTATGAAAAATGCCATCTAAAATAGTGTAAAATGGGAACATATCAAATAACATGAGGGTGAAGACTGAAGATGCATCAAGCTTCTCTTAAACGGTAGATATTTATTGAATAGAGAGTTTTAACTTATGTCTTTGATGTTGCTGGTGAAAAAGGGTTGTTGATTTTTCAAGTCTGGTCGATACGTTAAAAGGATGAAAACAAACAAATTGGTATAGTTTTTTCCAACAAGTCCCTCTCATTTTCTGAGAAATTTCTTACGAACAGACGTTTAGGTGATATCATCAATAAAAGTTTCTAACTAAGTTTTAGAAGAAAAAAAATAAAAAATTTGATTGACCAAGATTATTTATCCTAGTTGATCTATTAAATAGGTACTTTGATTACTTTTCTTCTTCTTCTTCCATCCAATGACCATTCTTATCTTTCTCAATTTTGTTTCTGGTTTAGAAAAAACTTAGCGAAGTCTTCCAGAGTTAACTGATAACGCCATTTAATTTAAAAAGATTTAGTCTTTAATTATGTATTTGTCCACTACTCCACCTTGACTTGGTCTTTATGCTTATCTTCTCTCTTTTACTAATTAACCCACTTGCTCTGCTCTTATTAACACAAACCAAACCAAGAAAAACACTGTTCATAGATAAGACAAATCATGTACTATCCCCTCAATTCTAGTTTGATCTTTTTCTTCCTTTTCTTCTTATTCTACCATCTTCCTTGTGCTTCAAGTAAACAAGGACTCGGGTGGTGTGAGAGTCTGTTCCAGTGTGGGAACATCACTGCTGGTTTCCCCTTCTGGGGCGGGAATCGTGAAAAACCTTGCGGTCATCCATCGCTGGAGCTTCACTGCAACAATAACATCACCTCTCTATATATCTCTAATCAAGAACTCTATGTTCAACAAATAGATCAAACATCTAAAACTCTTAGGCTTGCTAGAACAGATCTTTTAGGGTCTTTTTGCTCTGCTACCTTCAATACCACAACCTTGCCTCCTGAAATATTTGAGCTTTCCCCAACCTACAGGAGCCTCACTGTTTTATACCACTGTGATCCAAAGCTTTCTTACCGCTCGAGTTATAAATGTCCTGCTTTAGGTCTTTTTTCAATGTCTCAAAGCCTTGATTACTATAAGTCCTGCCAAGACAGTTTCACAGTTAACGTTCCAACCACTTTCGTTCCAGAAGAGAGAGAGTTGAATTTGACCAATTTGGAAAGTGCTCTAAGAAAAGGGTTTGAGGTGAAGCTGGTGATTGATGAGATACCGTGTCAGGAATGTTCATCCACTCTTGGAATATGCGGTTTCAATAGTACCACACCGATTTGCTGCAGCGTAACCTCAACATCTGGTGGAGTTACTTGCGTACCACATCAACCTAGTGGTAAGTTTTTTTAGACCTTCATCTTCATCTCTGCTTTTTCTACTCTTAGTCTTCTTTTTAACCATTTTCTTAGTACAAAACAAGAGGAGAACACAGTGATCAATCTGTCTCTTTCCCTGAAAAAATAATCTTTGTCCTAAACAATCATAGGATGCTCTTTGTGATCCCATTTTTGTTTTTTTTTTTTCAGCTGATGAGCTTTATAGACGCTGCAGTAAAAGCTTTAGCTGCGCCAATCAGAGAGATCTGTCTTACCCCTTGTGGATCCCTGGCAGAGAAGACTGTGGCCACCCTGACTTTAAGCTCGACTGTAGTGGAGGATTTGCAGAGCTTAACATCGCCTCCGTGAAATTTATAATCCTACCAGGGACCAGAGCATATCGGCAATCTTATAATTATTACTCTAATATAAGAGTTGCGAGATCAGATTATATCGGCGATCTTTGTCCCTCAAACCCACTAAATGTGCCACTCATCGAAAGTCTCCTGCAATTTTCTTCTTATGACACAGAGCTGTTAACTTTATATTACGACTGCCAATTCAATTCTTCGCCTATTCCTGCTACTAGCTACATTGGAGAACTTAGTTGTGATGGCGAAAGAAGTTACTATGTGACGAGAAACCTCTCCTCTCCTTTACTTGAAGGGTTTAGAGGCCTTTTAAACAACTTCAGGGGAATGTGCAAAAGAAATTTCAGCGTTCCTGCTTCTGGTCAGGCATTAGACACACTGCAGAGAAATCCAAATCCAGATAATTTAAAGAAGGCTCTTGAACAGGGTTTCGAGCTTGACAACTCAAATTGTTCGACATGCGCTTACTCTGGCGGTGCTTGTGGGTATAATAAGACCTCAACTAGCTTTTTGTGCTATTGTGAAAATGGGCCACATAAGGATTCATGTCGTACTCGTAGACACGTTGGTAAGATTTCTTTGGTATAGAAACTCCCTTTAGTTCTGTCATCAATTCCGACTGACTTTCTTTTTGGTGCCATTTGATTGATGCAGGATCCTTACTATAGGTGCTTAACCTTTCTTGGAGTGACTGTTTTTATCTTCCTTAAAACATTGTCTTCTCTGAATTATTTGTTCAGTAATGTTTTTCTATTTTGAGATAAACTTTGGTTCTATGCTGACAAGTTTTACTTATTTTAATTGTTCTACAGGAATAGTTCTCATCCTCACTCTCATAGGTTATCTTTCTTCGCAAGATAATGCAAATTGTTTTTTCATCTTCCTGAATTAAAAAAAAAGTGAGTAACCAAACATTGTCTCTGTTTTTCTAGGTTCGTGTTCACTAGCAGGTTTTATTGCTTTCCTGGTGTTATTGTGCCCTTGTTTCGGAGTCCAAATTTTCCGAAAGAGAAAAACATCAGATGATCTTAGAATTGAGAAGCTTAAGGCCCTTATTCCACTCAAACACTATACTTATGCACAAGTGAAGAAAATTACAAAGTCATTTGCAGAAGTGGTTGGGAGAGGCGGATTTGGAATTGTTTACAGAGGAACCCTTTGTGACGGCGGTATGGTTGCGGTCAAGGTCTTGAAAGAATCAAAGGGTAATGATGGTGAAGACTTCATCAATGAAGTTGCAAGCATGAGCCAAACATCTCATGTCAACATTGTTTCCCTGCTTGGTTTCTGCTGTGAAGGTTCAAAAAGAGCTATTATATATGAATTTTTGGGGAATGGGTCGCTCCATAAATTCATCTCGGACAAGACCTCTATGAGTTTGGACTTGGCGATACTGTATGGGATCGCGCTAGGAGTTGCTCGTGGTCTGGAGTACTTGCACTATGGCTGCAAAACAAGGATCGTGCATTTCGACATTAAACCTCAGAACGTGCTGTTGGATGATAATCTTTGCCCCAAATTTTCTGATTTCGGATTGGCTAAACTTTGCGAGAAGAAGGAGAGCATCTTATCATTGTTAGACACAAGAGGTACAATTGGATACATTGCACCAGAGATGATCTCTCGAGTTTATGGGAGTATTTCTCACAAGTCTGATGTCTATAGCTACGGAATGTTAGTCCTTGAAATGATAGGCGCAAGGAAGAATGAAAGAGTTTATCAAAACTCTGAATCAAACCCAAGCTCAATGTACTTTCCAGAATGGATCTATAAAGATCTTGAGAATGGAGATGGTGGAAACAATATCGAGAATGGAATCAGCAACGAAGAAGAGGAGATAACAAAGAAGATGACATTGGTGGGTTTGTGGTGTATTCAGTCTTCTCCATCAAACCGCCCTTCGATGAACAAAGTGGTAGAGATGATGGAAGGAAGCCTTGAAGCTCTTGAAGTGCCTCCGAGGCCTGTCTTGCAGCAAATTCCAGCTGTGCCGCTTTCCGAATCTTTTGAGATTTCAGAGGAGAATTCAAGTGCCTCCCATATTCTGATATGCTCCACAGAGTCCTCAAGTTTGTGAAACGAAAATCTTCGTGAAGGTCATAATCTAGATGAGAGAGTTTAAACAGTTATATCTGTAAATGTTGCTACCTCATATTTCTTACAGCAAGATATATTAAACTATAAAGTTTACCTGGGAATGTTATTTTCAGTATGTTCATATGGGAAAATGCTAAGCACCATAAAGTTAAATAAAAAATCCGAGTTTGTAATTTCTTTGGTGTGAACAAATTATCAGAGGAAGAAGAAGAAAATAAATTGGTGACTTGTGGGATACGGCATTCTTATCTCCAGCAGTTTTTTTTGTATTTCATAAACAACGAAGAAAAATATGCCAACAAAATTTCTTTCTTTTTCATTATTTTCCTATTGAGTGACTTCCAAGACATCAAAACAGAGGAGAACACAATGATCAAACTGTCTCTCTTACTCTACCAAAACCTATGCCTTTTAGAATCATATGGATGCTTTTTGTGATCCCATCTTATGTTTTCTCAGCTAATGAGCTTTTTGAACCCTGCAGTCAACCGTTTAGCTGTGGCGATGAGAGCGATCTCTTTTATTAATACCTGGCAGAGAAGAGTGCGGTCACCCAGCTTTAAGCTCAACTGTAGCGGAGGACTCGCAGAGCTCAACATTGACTCCATGAAGTTCAGAATCTTAGACCCGAACTATCATTCTCGGACCATACGAGTTGCCAGATCAAATTATATCGGCAATGTTTGTTCTCCAGATCATCCTTAAAATGAAACATTCAATGAAAGCGTCCTTCTAATTGAGTCTGAAAACGATCTGCTAACAATATATTACGACTGTACAGACTTTTCATCCGGAACAGTTCTCAGAGGTTAGTTTACTAGCCAGAGAGATTTCAAACTATCTTCTTAGATAAAATAGTTACTAAACAATCATTTTCTCTGTTTTTATAGTTTGGTTTCATAGCAGGTGCTATTGTGTTCGTGGTATTACTAACATCGTTTCTCTTAATTCTAAAAACTCACCATAATAGAGAAGCATCATATATATGACCTGAGACAAGAGAACCTGAAAGCCCTTATTCCACTGAAACACTATAGCTATGCACAAGTGAAAGAAATTAGTAATTCTTTGGCAGAAGTAGTTGGAAGAGAACCAAGTGGTATTGGTCTAGTGGCTTCCATATGAGGAGGAAGTCGGGCTGTTGGTCTAGGTCAGAGATCGATTATCCTCAGGCATAAAAACGCTCATTTCCACTTGGCCAAACCTCCCATGTCAACATTGTTTCATTGCTTGTATATTTTACAACAAGCAAATTAATATGTCAAACGAAACAGAGGGAAAGTTACACACAAGGAATACTGTTAAACGGATCTTAAATGTCTTGTAACATATTAATTTGCTTGTTTAAGGAATGTTTGGTCTTAAAGTTACTAACAGAGGCTTAGGCGAAACATGTAAAGCCTCGAGAATTTTATGTAAATGACATTATATAATATCTTCTGAAATTGTTATGGATTACGTACAGTGAAGACAAAATTTGGTTTTGGTTTTCAATTTTTACGAAGGGAGAAGACATTATGAACAGAGAGGAGATGAGATCAAAGGTTGATCACATAAGTAGAAGAGAGGCTAAAACTGAGAGGAGAAGAGATAGAGTGAGTCGGGCTTGTCTTCTTGGTGCTTGTGCTTTGGTTGATGGGGTTCCAGGAGTTGAGGTTGGGGATTTTTCTGTAACTGGAGGTAGTGGTGGCTCAATGACATCAGCATCAGTGATAACCAAATTTGGAGCTTGGGCTGGAGGTAAGGCCTGAGGTCTCACAATGCTTAAGAGACCACCGGGTTGGATAGGGGACATGTATTCTGGAGTTACTTTGAAGCCCAAACATCGATTCCCTGAATAAGAGAAACAAAGTTGGGCATTAATGTTAATAATTTTGTGTGTGTGAGACCCTTTTGGTGCAAATCTTGAACCACTTACTTTTATATCTTGCAGCTGTGAAAGGGAACTCGGTGATGGTTCCATTGATACCGGCTCCAGTGATATATGTGTTTATCTCAACAGTTGCATCAGATAAGAAGTCATATGGTTGAGAGACAAACTCATTCTGAAACAGTTCCACATAAACCGGGAGCTGAGACTTCTGTAGCCTCTCCACAACATTGGTTTGCCCAGTTACAAACCCATCAGCGAAGGGAAAGACTGATGATTTTCCGATGACAACAGCGTTAGCAAATTTCTTTATTTCTTCGATACCATATTCAAAAATATCACGAATGGTTTCTTTAACTTTGTAGACAGTCTCGTATTGGCTCTGCTTCTTGAATTCCACTAGAACCGAACTGTTGGTTGACTGAATCATAACCTTTTTGGTTGTACTATTGCTGTAGCCAGTCTCTGTGAGTGTATCAAGAACCGCTTTAATCATGTCGAGCCCTTGCTTCTCTCTCAGGTATGCTACATTCTGAGGGACACAAAAAAAAAAACAAAGTGGCGTGGCCATTAGATAATATCACAGTCCGGTTGATAAAATCTCAAGAGAAAGAGGTAAACGAGAACACACCTCTACACTGATCAAAACACCAGAGAGAGAAGTGGAGTTCTTTGCCAAGTTTAGGAACTCAGAAAGAGAAATAAGCTTCCCAGAATTTTTCTCAATTGGATTCCTAAACATACTGTAAACCCTGAAGGGGTTTGAAATAGCAGCTGCACAAAAAGATTGGAGAATAGTTATTGCAACTCTCAAGTTATAAAGATGGGAGAACGTAGAATTGTTAAGAAAATCAACAGATATTTTCATCAATATGTAACTTCATTTAAATTAAGGAGGAGTAGAAACAAAAGCTCTCTGATAAGTTACTATAAATAGTAGGAACCGTAGTCTGCAAACACAGACTATTTGTGTGAAGCAAGTGGAAAACTGAAGTGAAACTTACGAATCAAGTTTTGAATCTCAGGCCATGTGAGACTAAAAGTGTATATTCCACCAACTGAGCTAATCTCAGGAACAATTGTTGAACGGTTTCCGAGGGGAGATTGGGCGACCGTTGTGGCATTCCCGAGATCTATGGAACTTGAGCAAAAGGGTATACCGTCACTAGACATTTGGACTGAGCAATCAATAACATCAGTCCCATCTTTGATAGCCTTCTCATATGCCAAGTCTGTACATCCAGGATAATCCCCACTTGCACCATTTTTTGATATAACAAGAAAATCCACCAAGGCATGAACCATTTGGTAGATGATAAAGTCAATTATAGTTTTTTTTTTTTTTTCTTTCTTTCATCCATTAGTAAGAAAAGAAAAGTTATTACTTTTATTACCTTGTTCTGTAGCGTTTCTGTCAATGTGGGAGAAGCAGACTGAAGAAAATATGAAAATAAATGTATTGATTATGAGTACTTACAGCAATGTTTTAAGGACAAATGGTATCTGTAGAAGAGATTTTGCTTACCAACGGATGCAGATGCAGTTATGGGAAAATCAGAGAGCACACCATCCACAGAGAAATTACCATTGTCCACAAAAGATAGATACTCAGAAACTGGATCGAAGCTATAGTTATATGCAATATCGACATCACTTGCGAAACCTGAAACATATACTTCTAAACCTGCTTTGTGAGCATCTTGAACTAAGGATGTATGAGGAAGCAAGTACTGCTCATCAAGTGGCAATATGTAAGACTTGGGAACAAGAATTCCTGAAGCAAACGTCTTGACAAAAGTTAGGTTACTCAAGATAGAACTGTAGGTTCGGTTTGTTGTTGGCTCAAAATCTTCTTTCCCAAGAAACTGGAACACAAAGCTCGGTCCATTACGACCGAGACGACCAGTAATTTTCCTAAAGAAATTCACTTCAGGGGATGAAATATAGTCAATGGAAACAGTTCTTGAAGCTGATAACAGAAAACTGGTCATGTTCAGATTCTGCTGCGTGTAAAACGCATCGTGCTGAACATTTAACCAAAGTCTTTCTGGTTTACCCTGTGTGGCTACATTTTGAACCGTTAAAATCGCGTATCTATTTTCATCAAATTTATCTGGTCGCGATAATATTCCTCGAATCACTGAGATGAAAAGAAAACAAACATTTGTGAAAAGTTACAAGAAAAACACATACTCCCTCCGTTTCAAATTAATTGTCGTTTAAGGTTGTTTCACACATATTAAGAAAACATTTAAATTATCTATTTTAACCCTAATTAATGTTTATTTGGTTTTATTTGATTGGTCAAACATTAAAATAATAAGGATAAAATTGGATTTTTTACCAAACATTTGCATTGGAAACACAAAACGACAAGTATTATGAAACAAATTTTAACTTCTAAAACGACAATTAATATGAAACGGAGGGAGTACTATTTTCTGTATAACACTTCCCTTTGTAAAAGAACTTACAAGAAACATTATTGAGATCTCTCAAGTAGAAATCTTTAGTGAACCAACCCTGAGTAGAGACTCCATTAACCGGGTATGTATTAGTGCGATTTGGGTAAACACCGTCAATAGTTGAAGAATTGCTCATTGTCAAATCAGGGAAGCAAATCCCAAATCCATCTTTGGTAAGCTGAACATCACACCATAGAACAGCACCGGTTACACTTGTCGAGATTGCCGAAGCATAAGCAGCGAGACTCGAATCTGGAAACAATCCAGAAAACCCACCACGAGCAATCACACGTGGAGCTTCACCAGGTAAAAGAAAAAAAAAATGTAATTCTAAGTTATTATAAGACAAAAGACAAAATTTATAATTGGACTTCGATACTAGGGAAGAGCCCTTTATTGGCTAAAACCCACCAAACCAAAATGAGTTTCCATAACTGTTCTACAAAAAATATAATTCCCCATATCGGGAAATCAAAATAAAGTTATTATCCGAACTTCTGCTACACATCTGGCTGGATAAAGAAAGAACCTCTCCGAGTATTACTTGAGTCCTACTTAAGTTCTCTTGTTTCCACTTATTTTCTTGGAAACCTTGGGCCAAAAAAAAAGAAAAAAAAAAAAAAAAAAAAAAAAGAGAGAGAAAGGACTCTTACCACTGAGCGTCTGCCATGGACTTTTAGATCTTTGAGCATCGATTTGAGCAGCAAAAAGCTGAATCAAAATAACACTACTGAATAAAGCTGTTGAAGATAATAATAGCATTGTCGGATTACCTAGCCGGGAATTCATCGGTAACTTGTATAAATGAATGAAACACACAAAAAAACGAATAAGTAGATTGTTCGTTTAAAAACTATGTTTAAGTATTATTTTAAGAGTTATTTACTTAAACAGCACAGAAACGTTGTTAAATGACTACCATAGCTGGAATCTTTTGAAAATTACTTAAATATCAAAATGATTAAGGAAATGTCTATTAAGGAAAATTTAAAACTCTAATTTACGATTATGCCATTTTGATTTATTTTTAACTAAAAAAAAAAAAAAAAAAAAAACACTGTTCATCGTCTTCATTTGCGAAAACACTGTTCATCATCTCTCATCTGCGAAAATCGAAACCCCATGTCGTATGTTCATCTTTTACGGTCGCGCCTCTGATCCTTCGCCTCTCTATAGTAATATTTCGTCGCAGTAACTTCGATCCCAAAAACCCAACACCATCTAAAATCCCCAAATCGATATTTTTCTTCCCATTGAAGAACCATAAATCTGCAAATTAAAAAATCGAGTGTAATTCTCTTGTCTTAGTTGAAATTTATCATTCTTCTTTTTTATATTTCATAACTATAAGCTCGATTTCACTTTCCATAAGCTTAAAAATTGAGGATGAACAATATCTCTGGAGTTTCTAGCGGATCTTCAAGCACCCAGCGAGAACTGTTATGGCCGATTTAGTATTCAGTTATAGATTTAGTATTCAGTTATGGCCGATTTATGATTTAGTTATGGCTGATTTATGATTATTCAATAAATCACTGTTCATCGTCTTCCATCTGCGAAAAAACTGTTCATAATCTCTCATCTGCGAAAATTGAAACCCTAACTCCAGTGTCGTCTGTTCGTCTTTTACAGTCGCGCCTCTGCTCCTTCGCCTCTCCACAGTTGTATTTTATCGCAGTAACTTCGATCCCAAAAACCCAACACCGTCTAAAATCCCCAAATCGATATTTTTTCCCATTGAAGAGCTCTAAATCTGCAAATTCAAAAATCGAGTGTAATTCTCTTATCTTATTTGAAATTTATCATTCTTCTTTTTTATATTTCATAATTATAAGCTCGATTTCACTTTCCATAAGCTTAAAAATTGAGGATGAACAATATCTCTGGAGTTTCTAGCGGATCTTCAAGCACCCAGCGAGAACTGTTATGGCCGATTTAATATTCAGTTATGGCCGATTTATGATTTACTTATGGCCGATTTATGATTTAGTTATGGCCGATTTATGATTATTCAATAAAAGCTAATTTATTGTTCAACATCCTCTCATCTCCGAAAATCGAAAAATAACTTCGGTGTCGTCTGCTCGTCTTTTACCGTCCCGTCTCTGCTCCTCCGCCTCTCCACACTCGCATTTCATCGCAGTATCCTCGATCCCAAAAACCCGACACCATAATTATGATGAAGAATAGAGAAGAACAACAACGGCGGTTAAACCTAATTAGGATCGACTAAACCTAATTTTGGAGCTGATGTAATTGCTGACATTGAAATATAATTGATGAAATGGAAACATGCCACCAAAAGAACACATAAATCAGCCACAAAAAGTCAGCCATTACATAAACGATAAGTATGTTGTCACTGAAATACTATTTAAGTAATTGATGACATGGAAACATGCCACCAAAAGAACATATAAATCAGCCATAATAAGTCAGCCATCAGATAAACGATAAGTATGTCGTCACTAAAATACTATTTAAGTAATACTAAAAGTTTATATAAATCAGCCACTTAATACACATAAATCAGGTGAAAAAGTTAAGTCGGCTACTACATCAAGTAAATCTGCCGTCAAAAGCCCGATATTACAGTAATTATTTGTTAATTACTTAGTCAGCCGTAATTAACCTGACTTTTAAGTTAATCTGCCTTATAATGGCAGATTTAAAGAAAGTCGGCCACAATAAGACCGTATAAGTCAGCCGTTTAAAAATAAATCAGCCAAATAAGTCAGCTGGATTATCGATAAATCAGTCAGGCAAAAAATAAGTCAGCCATGTCAGATTAATAAGTCAGCCAAAATTTTCATAAGTCGGTCATATTAATAAAACTCGGCCGTGTCGCAAATCATAAATCAGCCAATATCTCATAAGTCAGTCAAAATTTTATTAAGTCAGCCGTGTCGTGTATAAATAAATCAGCCGATATCTCATAAATCAGGTAAAATTTCATAAGTATGTTGTGACCTCAGGCTGACTTAAGTACATAAATCAGTCGACAGGCTAATAAATCAGCCGTTCACTTAAATCGGCCAATTTTCTCTGAAGTCAGCCGTCACTAAGGCGAAAAAAAATTTCGGCAGACTTTCATAATACACGTAGGCAGTTTTTGTGCCACGTAGGCGGGACGTCTGTTTTTTGGCTGATGTGGAAATAAATAGTAATGGCATTTTTGTAATAGCGTTTTTGTTATCAAATGATTAAAAGGGTAGTTTGGGTAGCGCGAACATTTAAGTAATAAAAAAAAGATTTCATGCATTCTAGTTATTTTACCTAAGTTTTGTGCTGTTTAAGTAAACTTCCCTTATTTTAATTGCATAAGCATTGAACTCATAGTAGATAAAATACAGAGAGACACAGACTCGAGAGCTTTTATTTTTAATCAATCGGCTTTAATAGTTGACCTTGACTCATTGTGAACAAATACAGAGAGATTTCAGAGAATTAGTCAAATGGCTTTTATTAGTCTACTCAATAGACTCCAATACATAGAGAGACTCAAGAGCGAGATTCGAGACAAACTCTAAAACTGGTTAATTCTACAAAAGGAAGATAAAAATTTTGTGTGGAAAATTCAGTTTCAACTGTTATTGTAAACTCCAAAATTTCTTGACTTTTCAAGTCTTCTAAGTCCTTTATGGATGAAGACAAAAGGTTACCGGACAAGTCCCTCTCAATAAGGGAGGATTACTAGAATGACTCATATTCTTTTTTAATTACTAGAATGAGTTACATGTTATTTTTAGGAGTTTATATGACATAAGTACCCCTAATAAGCTGTGTAAGGAAAAAAATAGTTTTCGAAAATGCCATTAATGAATGAACTCTCGCGTGTCAATTATTTACAAAAATGCCACTGTGTCTTTGTTATCGGACACTTATTTTTCGCAGAGTTATTTTCCTTGACCGCAGAGTTATTGGACTAACTTAGTTACCGCACAGTTGTCTAATGTCATGGCACACTTATTTCAATCTGCACATTTATTTTCCTTGACCGCACAGTTATTGGACTACCTTGATTACCGCACAGTTGTTTCAAGTCATGGCACACTTATTTCAATCTGCACATTTATTTTCCTTTACCGCACAGTTATTGGACTAGCTTGGTTACCGCACAGTTGTTCAAGTAATGACACACTTATTTCAATCTGCACATTTATTTTCTTTTACCGCACAGTTATTGGACTAGCTTGGTTACCGCACAATTGTTCAAGTAATGGCACACTTATTTCAATCTGCACATTTATTTTCCTTTACCGCACAGTTATTTGACTAGCTTAGTTACCGCACAGTTGTTCAAGTAATGGCACACTTATTTCAAATTTGCACATTTATTTTCCTTTACCGCACAGTTATTGAACTATCTTGGTTACCGCACAGTTGTTAAAGTCATGACACACTTATTTCCATTTTGCACATTTATTTTCTTTTACCTCACAGTTATTGAACTAGCTTGGTTACCGCACAGTTGTTTAATGTCATGGCACACTTATTTTCATTTTGCACAGTTATGTATTCTTACCGCAGACCTATTGGACTAGCACAGTTACTGCACACTTATTTACATTACTGCACAGTTATTTCTATTACTGCAGAGTTATTGGAATATATTTGTTACCGCACATTTATTACCTTTACTGCACACTTATTTCTATTTGCAGAGTTATTGGACTAACTTAGTTACCGCACAGTTGTTTTACGTTATGGCACACTTATTTCCATTTGCACAGTTATTCTCCTTTACCGCACAGTTATCGGATTATCTTAGTTACCTCACAGTTATTGCTTATTTTGGTGGCACACTTATTGTACTCTATTGTGGCAGACTTATTGTTAACGTTGTCACACACTTAATCTAAATGTAAGACTTAATAATTTTTTTTTTCTTTTTTTTTACTCTTTTTTATTTTAAGTTTTTTTAATATGTTATATTTTATAATCATATATTTTTAATATTTTTTTAATATTTTTTTTTAATTTTTAATATATTAAAAAAAAATTTAATTGTTATTTTTATTTTTATTGTTATTTTTATTTTTTTATTTTTATTTTTATTTTTTTTAAATTTCGTTTTTTATTATTTTTATTTATTATTTTTTTTCTTTTAGTTTTTTTTTTTTAATTTTTTTAATTTTTATTTTAATTTTTATTTTTTAATTTTTTAATTTTTTTTTATTATTTTTTTTTAATTTTTAATTTTTATTTGTTTATTTATTTTTATTTTTTTCAATATATTTTTATTTATTTATTTATCAATTAAAATATATTTTTTGTTTCTCTTTTTTATTTTTTTCTATTTTTTTTTAATTTTTCCGTTTTTATTTTTTTTTTATTTTTGATATTTTATATTTTTAATAAAAAAATTTATTCTTTTATTTTTATTTTTATTTTATTTTAAAAATTTTAATATATTTAGAATTTAAAAAAATAAATCATAATGGCAATTTCGTTATTATCTTAAAAAGGATAGATAGCAATGTCTTTTAAACAAAAATCTAGATTCATCTCTCAAAAGAGGTCATTCTAGTTATTTCCTATAAAATATAGGTCTGAGCAAATTTCTCCAATAATAATGACACTACAAGAAAACTGGCGCGAAATTGACGGCCAAATCCGTCGGGAATCCGTCGGAATTGGCCAATTCCGACGAATTTCTGACGAATTCGTCCGTCGCTTCTATCTCGTCGGAAATAAAAATTCGTCGGAAAACCGTCGGTATTTCCGACGGATTTCCGACGGAAAATATGAATCAGAAATCTGTCAGAAATCCGTCGGTTTTCCGGTTCCGGCAATCTGTCGGAAATCCGTCGGTTTCCGTGTTCCGGCAAGCCGTCGGAAATCCGTCGGTTTCCGTGTTCCGGCAAGCCGTCGGAAATCCGTCGGTTTCCGTGTTCCGGCAAGCCGTCGGAAATCCGTCGGTTTCCGTGTTCCGGCAAGCCGTCGGGAATCCGTCGGTTTACTCGTTTCATCATTCCGTCGGAAATCCGTCGGAATATAAGCCGTTGGAAATCCGTCGGAATATAAGCCGTCGGAAATCCGTCGGAATATTTCCGACGGATTTCCGATGGATTGGCTAAATTATAATAAAAAAAAATTTATTTAATAAATAATTATATATTCCGAATATTAATTCAAAAAAAAATTATTTAAAATCCAAAATAATTAAATAAATAATTTAATAAATAATTCTATATTTAAAAATATAGAAATGAAATAAATATTAATAATAATAATTTAAAACAATTACAAAATTCATATTTTATATAATTAAAAAATCAATTCTCAAATATTGAAAAAAAAATATATATAAATTTACAAATATCTTATATAAATATACAAATCAAAGTTTAAATCTAACAATCGAAAATCTAAATATAAGATTTCAAACCTTAAACTAACTCTAAAATTTCAAAATCTAAATCTAACATTCCAAACCTAAAACTAAACATTAGAAACTTAAAAGAAACATTTAAAACCTAAATCTAATTACAAAAACTAAATCTAACATTATTATCCTAAAACTAAAATTCCAAACCTAAATCTAACATTCAAAACTTAAATCTAACATTTGAAAATCTTAATATAACATTATTATCCTAAAACTAAAATTCCAAACCTAAATATGTTAATTAAAAACCTAAATCTAACATTCCAAAATATAAATCTAACAATTTTATCCTAAAACTAACATTATAAACCTAAATCTAACATTACAAACCTAAAACTAAACATTAGAAACCTAAAAGAAACATTTCAAACCTATATCTAATTATAAAACCTAAATCTAACATTATTATCCTAAAACTAAAATTCCAAACCTAAATCTAACATTCAAAACTTAAATCTAACATTTGAAAATCTTAATATAACATTATTATCCTAAAACTAAAATTCAAAACCTAAATATGTTAATTGAAAACCTAAATCTAACATTCCAAAATATAAATCTAACAATTTTATCCTAAAACTAACATTATAAACCTAAATCTAACATTCCAAACCTAAAACTAAACATTAGAAACCTAAAAGAAACATTTCAAACCTAAATCTAATTACAAAACCTAAATCTAACATTATTATCCTAAAACTAAAATTCCAAACCTAAATCTAACATTCAAAACTTAAATCTAACATTTGAAAATCTTAATATAACATTATTATCCTAAAACTAAAATTCAAAACCTAAATATGTTAATTGAAAACCTAAATCTAACATTCCAAAATATAAATCTAACAATTTTATCCTAAAACTAACATTATAAACCTAAATCTAACATTCCAAACCTAAAACTAAACATTAGAAACCTAAAAGAAACATTTCAAACCTAAATCTAATTACAAAACCTAAATCTAACATTATTATCCTAAAACTAAAATTCCAAACCTAAATCTAACATTCAAAACTTAAATCTAACATTTGAAAATCTTAATATAACATTATTATCCTAAAACTAAAATTCCAAACCTAAATATGTTAATTGAAAACCTAAATCTAACATTCCAAAATATAAATCTAACAATTTTATCCTAAAACTAACATTATAAACCTAAATCTAACATTCCAAACCTAAAACTAAACATTAGAAACCTAAAAGAAACATTTCAAACCTAAATCTAATTACAAAACCTAAATCTAACATTATTATCCTAAAACTAAAATTTCAAACCTAAATCTAACATTCAAAACTTAAATCTAACATTCGAAAATCTTAATATAACATTATTATCCTAAAACTAAAATTCCAAACCTAAATATGTTAATTGAAAACCTAAATCTAACATTCTAAAATCTAAATATAAGATTCCAAACCTAAAACTAAGATTCAAAACCCATATCTAACATCACAAAAACTAAATCTAACATTCCAAAACTTAAAACTAACATTCCAAACCTAAAACTAACATTTATAACTTAAAACTAACATTAAAAACCTAAATCTAACATTCCAAACCTAAATCTAACATTGCAAACCTAAAACTAAGATTCAAAACCCATATTTAACATCACAAAAACTAAATCTAACATTCCAAAACTTAAAACTAACATTCCAAACCTAAAACTAACATTTATAACTTAAAACAAACATTAAAAACCTAAATCTAACATTCCAAACCTAAATCTAACATTCCAAACCTAAATCTAACTTTGAAAACCTAAAATTTATAAAATTTGAAGAATTTGCTCTGATTTTTCGTGTGAGCTCGCTTATAAACAGAATTTTCCGACGGAATTTCCGTCGGAAATCCGTCAGAATTTTTGAAATTATTTCGTAAAATTCAACTAACGTGGGACACGAAAACGTTTGATTTTGCCAAAATTTCACTGTCCGTCGAAAATCCGTCGGAAATTTCCGACAGATTTCCGACGGACTTTAGAAAAATATATGTTATTCAACTAACGCGGGACACGAAAACGTTTGATTTTGCCAAAATTTCACTGTCCGTCGGAAATCCGTTGGAAATTTCCGACGGATTTCCGACGCACTTTAGAAAAATATATGTTATTCCTTTTGTCAGACAAACCTTAAAAACTAACACGTGTTTCCCTAAACCCGTCAGAAATCCGTCGGAAATTTCCGACGGATTTCCGACGGGTTCGTGGTTTCGTGAGTTTTTTCGATTCGTTTCAATTGAAATGTGTTTGTAGTGTGGTTTATTAATGATTTCAATGATAAGTTTACAATATTCACCTCCGTTTATAAGAAATTTATCAAAATTAAGATTTATACTTAGGAACTAGTAAACATGTAAGTTAAAGTATATATTTCATTATGTAGAAGTTAAGTGTAAATCATCCCAAAATCTTGAAAACAATAATTTAACCTAAATACTAAGTTTAAATTGTGTTATCTCTAATAATCTTATAATATAATTAGTTATTTGAGGTTTATTGTGTAAAATTTGTTAAAAAAGCCATGAAACCCCAAACCGTCGGAAATCCGTCGGAAATTTCTGACGGATTTCCGACGGTTTGCTCAAATCTGTAACCTGCGATACCAACGGCTCTTTTAACGTTCATATTTTCCAACGGATTTCCGACGACAGCCGACTATTCCGTCGGAAATCCGTCGGAAATGGCCGGTGGTTCTATCCGTCGGAAATCCGTCGAAATTTTCTGACGGATTTCCGACGGATTACCGACGGACGGAAATCCGTCGGAATTTCTGACAGATTTCCGACGGATTTCCGACGGGCGGTAGTCTGTCGGAAATCCGTCAGAATTTCTGACAGATTTCCGACGGATTTCCGACGAAGTAAAAAATTGCAATTTCGTCGGAAATCCGTCGTTTAATTCCATTTTGTTACCGCACAGTTGTTAAAGTCATGACACACTTATTTCCATTTTGCACATTTATTTTCTTTTACCTCACAGTTATTGAACTAGCTTGGTTACCGCACAGTTGTTTAATGTCATGCCACACTTATTTTCATTTTGCACAGTTATGTACTCTTACCGCAGACCTATTGGACTAGCACAGTTACTGCACACTTATTTACATTACTGCACAGTTATTTCTATTACTGCAGAGTTATTGGAATATATTTGTTACCGCACATTTATTACCTTTACTGCACACTTATTTCTATTTGCAGAGTTATTGGACTAACTTAGTTACCGCACAGTTGTTTTACGTTATGGCACACTTATTTCCATTTGCACAGTTATTCTCCTTTACCGTACAGTTATCGGATTATCTTAGTTACCTCACAGTTATTGCTTATTTTGGTGGCACACTTATTGTACTCTATTGTGGCAGACTTATTGTTAACGTTGTCACACACTTAATCTAAATGTAAGACTTAATAATTTTTTTTTTCTTTTTTTTTACTCTTTTTTATTTTAAGTTTTTTTAATATGTTATATTTTATAATCATATTTTTTTAATATTTTTTTTTAATTTTTAATATATTAAAAAAAAATTTAATTGTTATTTTTATTTTTATTGTTATTTTTATTTTTATTTTTTTATTTTTATTTTTATTTTTATTTTTATTTTTTTAAATTTCGTTTTTTATTAATTTTTATTTATTATTTTTTTTCTTTTAGTTTTTTTTTTAATTTTTTAATTTTTATTTTAATTTTTATTTTTTAATTTTTTTAATTTTTTTTTTATTATTTTTTTTTTAATTTTTAATTTTTATTTGTTTATTTATTTTTATTTTTTTCAATCTATTTTTATTTATTTATTTATCAATTAAAATATATTTTTTGTTTCTCTTTTTTATTTTTTTCTATTTTTTTTTTATTTTTCCGTTTTTATTTTTTTTTTATTTTTGATATTTTATATTTTTAATAAAAAAATTTATTCTTTTATTTTTATTTTTATTTTATTTTAAAATTTTTAATATATTTAGAATTTTAAAAAATAAATCATAATGGCAATTTCGTTATTATCTTAAAAAGGATAGATAGCAATGTCTTTTAAACAAAAATCTAGATTCATCTCTCAAAAGAGGTCATTATAGTTATTTCCTATAAAATATAGGTCTGAGCAAATTTCTCCAATAATAATGATCATAAACTTCTCATGAAAACACGTTTAGGTGATATCAACAAAAGTTTACACTAAATGTATTTATCTGAAGGGAAAATATTATATTTCCAATACCATTCTTTGTTCTCTTTATTCATATCGAATGAAAAAAAGAGAATCACACAGTTACCAATCTTTCTCTGTCTCAATTTTGTTTTCTTGCTTAGAAAAAACTTACCGAAGTCTTTCCGAGCAACTAATAAAGCCAATTAAAAAAAAAAAAGCTACACTATTTCCACATTTACTTGGTCCTCTCTCTCTCCCTCAATCTTTGTTTCCTCTGAACACAAGACACACATTCATAGATCTCAAACAAATCATGTACTATCCCCTCAGTTCTTGTTTGATTTTGCTTTTCCTCTTCTCTTTATTCTACAATCTTCCTTGTGCTTCAAGTAAAGAAGGGCTTGCTTGGTGTGAGACTATTCAGTTTCAGTGTGGGGATATCACCGCGGGTTTCCCCTTCTGGGGTGGGGATCGTCCTGAAACTTGCGGTCATTCGTTGCTGGAGCTTCGCTGTAACAGCAAAAACATCACTTCTTTAACCATCTCAAACCATGAGTACACTATTTTCCAAATAAATCATACATCGTCTCAATCTTATACTCTTAGACTTGTCAGAGCTGACTTTCTAGGTTCCTTTTGCTCCGCTACATTCAATTCCACAACTTTGCCTTCCGAAATATCTGAGATTTCGTCAATCTACAAGAGCCTCACCGTTTTCCATCACTGCAACCCTAGTCTTCATTACGTTTCGAGTTATACATGTCCTGGGAGAAGTGTTATCTCTGCATATGAAAACCCTATTTATCAAGAATCCTGTCAAGGAAGTTTCACCGTGAACGTTCCTAAGAGCTACGTTCCAGAAGAGAAAGAGTTGAATATGACTCATTTCGAAAGTGCTTTAAGAGAAGGGTTTGAGGTGGAGGTGAAGATTGATGAGATAGCGTGTGAAGAATGTTTGTCCTCAAGTAAGTATTCACTAAGAATTGTTATATATATATTTTCTTCTTCTTACTAGTTTTTCAACTCCTTCAACAACACCAGCTAGTTCCCATAGTGAATGGCCTTAATTTGCTTCATTTACTTCTCTTACCAAACCAAAAACAATTTCCTATTTGAATGTGAGAGCACACAATGTTAATCTTCCTCTGTCCCTAACAAAGTCTTTGTCCTATATCTTTGTGTATCAATGCTTTTTGTGATGCCATCTCTTGTGTTTTATCAGCTTATGAGCATTACGGACGCTGCAGTGCACCATTTCGATGCGGCGATCAGACTAGTCTCTTGTACCCTTTTTGGGTACGTGGCAGACAAGACTGCGGCCACCCCGGCTTCAGGCTTGATTGTTCCAAAGGATTCGCAGAGTTTACCCTCTCCTCTGTGAAGTTCAGAATCTTAGAGGCTAACTATGACTCTCGTATCATAAGACTCGCCAGATCGGATTATATCAATGATCTGTGTCCCCTAGGCGCAGTAAATGAAACATTCCCCGAAAGTATCCTTCCATTCGCTTCTCAAACGGAGATGCTAACAATTTATTATGGCTGCCAAAAAATTCCATCTCTTGATGTTCACTTTGGAGAGCTTGGCTGTGAGGGTGATAAAGAAGCTATAACAAACTACTATGTGACCACTAACCTCTCCTCTTCTTTACTCTACGAAAATAATGGATCGGCGTTGAGGGGAAATTGCAGAATAGGTGTCACTATACCTGTTTATAGATCGGAGTTGCGTCCTGATAATTTGAAGAAGACTCTTGAACAAGGTTTCCAAGTTGAACTTAATCAAGACTGTGCAATGTGCATAGAATCTAACGGTGTTTGTGGATATAATCAAACGTCAGGCGGATTTGTCTGCTATTGTAACGATGGAACCTCAGGCAATAATTGTGGCTCTGGAAAGAGAAGTCATGGTAAACCATTGTTTTGTTCCTTTCTTATGTTTCCTATTTAGAGATCAAGTTTGGTTTTCTGATAAATATTACTTGTTCAATTGTTGTACAGAGACTTTGGTCAGAGCAATTGGCAGAGGTGAGTTTTGCTGGCCAGAGAAATTTCGAACTGTTTTCGTTTCCAAGATTAAAAAAAGTTACTAACTCAACGTTTTCTCCATTTTCTAGTTTCGGGTTCAGTAGCAGGACTTGTTTTGTTCCTGGTCTTATTAATAGTATTTCTCCGTTTTCTCCGGAAAAGAAAAACAAGACTGCGACAACAGAACCTGAGGGCTCTTATTCCACTCGAACACTATACTTATGCACAAGTGAAGAGAATTACAAAGTCATTTGCAGAAGTGGTTGGGACTGGCGGATTTGGAATTGTTTATCGAGGAACACTTGGTGATGGCCGCATGGTTGCGGTGAAGGTCTTGAAAGACTCAAAGGGTAATGGTGAAGACTTCATCAATGAAGTTGCGAGCATGAGCAGAACTTCTCATCTCAA
Organism: Barbarea vulgaris; assembly: GCA_963667165.1. Lineage (NCBI taxonomy): Eukaryota > Viridiplantae > Streptophyta > Magnoliopsida > Brassicales > Brassicaceae > Barbarea > Barbarea vulgaris. The sequence goes on from OY763887.1 coordinate 7,102,919, forward strand.
TATTGTTTCCTTGCTTGGTTTCTGCTCTGAAGGTTCCAAAAGGGCGATTCTATATGAGTTTTTGGGGAATGGGTCACTTGATAAGTTCATCTCAGGCAATAGCTCAGTGAATATGGATTGGAATGCACTATATAGAATTGCACTAGGAGTTGCTCGTGGTCTAGAGTACTTGCACCATGGCTGCAAAACAAGGATTGTACATTTCGACATTAAGCCACAAAATATACTCTTAGATGACAATTTCTGTCCCAAAGTTTCGGACTTTGGCCTTGCTAAGCTCTGTGAGAAGAAGGAGAGCATCTTGTCCTTTCTGGACACAAGAGGTACAGTAGGGTACATAGCACCGGAGATGATTTCCAGAGTTTATGGGAATGTGTCACATAAGTCAGATGTTTATAGTTATGGAATGTTGGTTCTTGATATGATTGGTGCAAGAAACAAAGAGAAAGCTAATCAAGCCTCTGCTTCTAACACAAGTTCAATGTACTTTCCTGAATGGGTATATAGGGATATTGAATTAGGAAAGTCCAGAAGGCATATTGAGAACGGAATCAACAATGAAGAAGATGAGCTTGCACAGAAGATGACATTAGTGGGTTTGTGGTGTATTCAGCCTTCCCCACCAGATCGTCCACCGATGAACAGAGTTGTAGAGATGTTGGAAGGAAGCTTGGATGCGCTTGAAGTCCCTCCTAGGCCTGTTTTTCAAATTCCTGCAGTGCCTCTACAAGAATCTTCAACATTTTCAGAGGATATCTCTTCTTACACAGAAGTATGATCCAAGAGGCTTCCATGGAACCTATCAAAGTACAAAAGTAGATATACATTTATTCGAAAATGTCAAATATTGTTTACATTCCATGTTGACCTGAAGAAACTTTGTATGTCACAGTTATTAATTTATAAAACTCATTAAGGGATTTGAGCAATGAACGCAAACATTCATCCTGGGTATTTACCAAGTCATTATTTCTAAGCCTTAATACTTGCTCTTGTTAAAACATCTATATTTCTAAGAACTTAATTTAGTTTGGAAAAGAAACTAGACCGTAGGATATATGAGTGAAAGTTTCAAGTTTTCAACCCCAGTCTTTGACTGTAGCGGTAAAGAGCTGATCAAACTTTTGACTTTTCAAGTTTCCTAAAGCCTCTTTGGTCAGCATTAAAGGATGAAGAGAAAAAAGATTGAGGAGATAGGAGATAGGAGATAGGAGATAAGAGATAGTATGGTATGTGTTTACCGGCAAGTCCATCTCATTCCCCACTAAAGATCTAATTCCATGATGGAAAATGTTTTGTAGAAAAAACAAAAATAAAACACGTTTGTATGCCCAAGGCGCACTGAAGAACTTTTTCCATTTTCTCCGAGAAAATTCTTAGGAAAAGAAGTTTAGGTGATATCCTTAAGGTTATACGAAAATGCTATTATTACGATTTTTAACGGTTTTATTATGTGGGGTTGTTCTGGTTCAGCTTTTTGCTGCTCAAATTGATGCTCAAAGATCTACAAGTCCATGGCAGATGCTCAGTGGTGAGAGTGCTCTCACTTTCTGTTTTCTTTATTTATTTATTTATGAATTAAGTTGGAGACGTTCTTTCTTTATCCAGATGTTGGGATAATAACTTCACTTGGATTTCACAATATAGGAATTTTATTGAAAAGTTAGCAAATATTAAAGTCCAATAATTACATTGATTGTGGATTACTTTTGATTTATAAATAACTTCGATCGGATTACTTTTGATTTATGAATTACCAGGTGAAGCTCCACGTGTGATTGCTCGTGGTAGGTTTTCTGTTAAACTAATTTTTTTGGGTATATTAAACTTGTTAGTACATATTTCTATCGCGGTAAATGGCATTACACCCAAACATGAGATCAAGAACCTTTGAGTGTAATCTACAAATAACCTAAGTTGTCTTCAGTAGACTAGACCTTTTTTTTTTTCCTTTAAACCCATCAGAATAAACTACTACTACCTCTTTGTTGTTAGACTGCAAAATCTTTACTGTCTGATCAATTCTCTGGAGCCAGTTATAAAGAAGAGTATGTCACAGTTATTAATTAACAAAACCCATTTAAGGGATTTGAGCAATGGAAGCATGAACACAAACATTCATCCGAGTACTCTCTGAGTCATTATTGCTAAACCTTAATGCTTGCTCTTGTTCAAACATCTATATTTGTAAGAACGTAATTCAGCTTGAAGAGAAATTAGACTGTATGATATGAGTTAAAGTTTCAACCAGAGTCTGCTGATCAAAATATTGACTTTTCAAGTCTCCTAGATCCTTTTTGGTCAGCTTTAAATTAAGGATGAGTATAAAAAGATTGAGGAGATAGGAGATAAAAGAGATAGTATGGTATGTGTTTACGGGCATGTCCATCTCATGATCCCTACTAAAGATTTAATTCCATGATTGAAAATGTTTTGGAGAAAAAAAAATTGGAAAACCCAATGATCATGACTAGTGCCTGCTATTGTCGGGGAAAGGACAAATGGCCAAGGCCCACTGAAGATCATTCCCCGAGAAAATTCTCAGGACGTTGAGGTGTGCCGGCTTAGATAGGAGGGCGGGAGGGGCGACGGCCTGGGGCCAATCCTGTTGACTTTTTTTTTAGATTTTTTATATAAAAAAGAATTTATTAAAAAAAATTAGATTAAAGAGAGCCTAAATTTTTGTTTATATATATTCATATTTTATTTTTGTTATAAAATATAAAAGCAAACATTACTCATAAAAACTTTTAATATTTTTTTGAACAAACACCCTGTATTTAAAAATTGAAAGGCCCAAAAAACACTTTGCCCTAGGACCCACGAAATACAGAGCCGGAGGTGATATCAATATATCAACACATTAAGGTTTTAGAAATTTATCATAATTGATGTAGCAAATGATCAATACGTTATCATTCATTCATATGTTCTTTTTCTTCACCACTTTCTTAATCATATCCAATCGCGAAAAAAAAAAAAAAAGAGGAACACCAAATGACCAATATTTCTGTCTTAATTTTGTGTGGTTTGGCTTAAAAATAACCCAGTGAAGAGACGACTCGTTCTGAGTCAACTAATAAATCTATTTGATAAAAAAAGAAAGAAAGAAAAAAAGGCTCTTGACTCTTTCTGTATTAGTCACTATGAGTCAACTACTAAAGCCAATTGACTAAAAGAAAGCTCTTGAGTCTCTATCTCTCTGTATTTTATCCATAATGAGTTCAATATGCTTCTATTATTTCTTTCATATTTATATAATAAGATACGGATATGAATTCGTAGCTTCGTATTCCAACAATGCTATTATTACGATCTTCAACAGTTTTATTATGTGGTGTTGTTCTGATTCAGCTTTTTGCTGCTCAAATTGAAGCTCAAAGATCTAAAAGTCCATGGCAGACGCTCAGTGGTGAGATTTCACTTTCTGTTTTTTTTTTCCAAGAAAATAAGTGAAAACAAGAGAACTTATGGTTTCGGATTTTATTTTTGGAATAACAGTTTGGAAAACTTATTTTTCGTTTGGGGGATAATAACCTTTTCTCTTCTTATAGTAACTTAGAATTACATTTTTTTTTTTTTTTTTTAACCAGGTGAAGCTCCACGTGTTATTGCTCGTGGTGGGTTTTCTGGATTGTTTCCAGATTCGAGTCTCGCTGCTTACTTGTTCGCAAACTCGACAAGTGTAGCTGGTGCTGTTCTATGGTGTGATGTTCAGCTTACCAAAGATGGAGCTGGGATTTGCTTCCCTGAATTAAATTTGGCCAATGCTACAAATATTCAAGATGTTTACCCAAGTCGCCAAAAAACTTACCCCGTTAATGGAATCCCTACTCAGGGTTGGTTCAGCATTGATTTCTCCTTGAGAGGTCTTGAGAATGTATATTGTAAGTTTTTATGACCCAGTTAGTGCTTTTAGACCATCTCCAACAAGGTTCTCTAACTGAGTATCTAAATAATAAAAAAATTGAAAAAATTAATAAAGTAGGAGCGAAGGAAAAAAAAAAGAGAAGAACCGGTTCTTAATTAACCACTCCAAAAACTTCCATATGAGAGTTTATAACCACTTGTCATCTGAGTATCGAAAATTTTAATTGTGTTTTTTTTTTTTCAATTTTTCTTTCTCTCGGATCGTTTTATGACCCAGTTAGTGCTTTTAGAAAGTGTTATATAGAAAAGAATTTGGGTTTTTTTTTTTTTTTTTTAACTTTTCACAAATGTTTTTTCTTTTCCTCTCAGTGATCCGAGGAATATTATCACGATCAGATAAATTTGATGGAAATGGATACGCGATTTCAACGGTTCAAGATGTAGCCACACAGGTTAAACCAGAAAGACTTTGGTTAAATGTTCAGCACGATGCGTTTTACACGCAGCAGAATCTGAGCATGAGCAGTTTTCTGTTATCAGCTTCAAGAACTGTTTCCATTGACTTCCTCTCTTCCCCTGAAGTGAGTTTCTTTAGGAAAATTGCTGGCCGTTTCGGGCGTAATGGACCGGTTTTTGTGTTCCAGTTTCTTAGAAAAGAAGATTTCGAGCCGACAACAAATCAAACCTATGGTTCTATCTTGAGTAACCTAACTTTTGTCAAGACGTTTGCTTCAGGAATTCTTGTTCCCAAGTCTTACATATTGCCACTCGATGACAAGCAGTACTTGCTTCCTCATAGATCCTTAGTTCAAGATGCTCACAAAGCAGGTTTAGAAGTATATGTTTCAGGTTTCGCAAATGATGTCGATATTGCATATAACTATAGTTTCGATCCAGTTTCTGAATATTTATCTTTTGTGGACAATGGTGATTTCTCTGTTGATGGTGTGCTCTCTGATTTCCCCATAACTGCATCTGCATCCGTTGGTAAGCAAAATCTCTTCTATAGACATTACCAGAAATACTCAAAATCAAAATCAAACATTTCCTTTTTTTATATTTTCCTCAGACTGCTTCTCCCACATTGGCAGAAAAGCTAAAAAACAAGGTAATGAGAGTTAATACTCTACATTTTTTTCTTTACTGTTTTTAGTAATAGAAAAAAAAAGAAACCTATCACTGACTTTATCATCTACCTTAGTGGATTTTCTTGTTATATCAAAAAATGGTGCGAGTGGGGATTATCCTGGATGTACAAACTTGGCATATGAGAAGGCAATCAAAGATGGTGCTGATGTTATCGATTGCTCAGTCCAAATGTCTAGCGACGGTATACCCTTTTGCTCAAGTTCCATAGATCTCGGGAGCACCACAACGGTCGCCCAATCTCCCCTCAGAAACCGTTCAACAATTGTTCCTGAGATTAGCTCAGTTGGTGGAACCTACACTTTTAGTCTCACATGGCCTGAGATCCAAAACTTGACTAGTAAGTTTCACTTCAAATTTTCCACTTGCTTCAGAAAAATAGTCTGTGGTTGCACACTACGGATCCTACTATTCATAGTAACTAATCAGAGAGCATTTGTTTCTACTACTATTTAACTTAAATGAGGTTACCTATTGTACTGATGAAAAGTATCTTTTAATTTTCTTAACAATTCTACATTCTCCCATTACTGGCAACTTTATGACTTGAGAGTTACAATAACTATTCTCCCATCTTTTTTGTGCAGCTGCTATTTCAAACCCCTTCAGGGATTACACTATGTTTAGGAATCCGAATGAGAAAAATTCTGGGAAGCTTATGTCTCTTTCTGAATTCCTAAACTTGGCAAAGAACGCCACTTCTCTCTCTGGTGTTTTGATCAGTGTAGAGGTGAGTTCTCGTGTACCTCTTAGTCAGGGCGCCCATGCCCATCTCATGCTTTAGGCGTCAAAAATATATATATAAAAGTTAAGGGCAACAATATTCTGAACCTTAATGTAGTGTAGTTGGTAATTGGTAATTCTTAATAACATAGACTCTATGGTAATTCTGAATTCTTAACCTAGTTTGAATCCCTAGATTATTATTTGTGATATCTTCTGAGTCTTACTTTCTTGTTTCCTTTAGAATGCAGTATACCTCAGAGAGAAGCAAGGGCTCGACGTGGTTAAGGTGGTTCTTGATACACTCATGGAAGCTGGTTATAACAATGGAACAAGCACAACAAAGGTCATGATTCAGTCTACGAATAGCTCTGTTCTAGTTGACTTTAAGAAACAGAGCCACTATGAGACTGTTTACAAGATTGAAGAAATCATTGGTGATATTCGTGATTCTGCTGTCGAAGACATAAAGAAATTCGCTAACGCTGTTATCATTCAAAAATCATCAATCTTTCCTTTCAATGATGGGTTCCTTACTGGGCAAACCAATGTTGTGGAGAGGCTGCAGAAGTCTCAGCTCCCGGTTTATGTGGAACTGTTTCAGAATGAGTTTGTCTCTCAAGCATATGACTTCTTCTCTGATGCAACTGTTGAGATAAACTCATATATCTCTGGAGCCGGTATCAATGGAACCATCACTGAGTTCCCTTTCACAGCTGCAAGATACAAAAGTAAGTGTTTCAAAATTTGTACCAAAAAGTCTCACAACACAAAATTATATGCCTAACTTTGCTTTTCTTCTTTAGGGAATCGATGTTTGGGAAGAGAAACAATACCACCTTATATGTCCCCTGTTCAACCCGGTGGCCTCTTAGGCGCTGTGAACACTCTGGCCTTACCTCCAGCCCAAGCTCCAAGCATGGTTTTCACAGATGATAATGTCACTGAGCCACCATTACCACCGGTTATTGCAAAAGCCCCAACCTCAACCCCTGTAACCCCATCAACCAATGCACAAGCACCTAGCGGACAAACCCGACTCACTCTATCTTTTCTCCTTTTCGTTTTTTGCCTCTCTTCTACTTATGTGATGTGATCAACCCTTATCCCATCTCCACTCTGTTTATGATGTCCCTTGTGTGACTCAGTCAAACTATTTGAGTTTCTATGTGTGCAAGTTTACACTTTGGTTTGATTTCATTTGGTTATATTCAGTATATAATTTGGACTCGTTTAATTGTTTGTATTTAAGAAAACTCGACTTATCTTGTTTAAGCTAATGTAAAGATATTATATTACAAATCAAAAGTTGAAATGGTATCAGAGCACTTTCCTACATCTATGGTCTGATGTTCAGCTTGAGATATGCTTCCTTGATTTAACATTGGCACAAGTTTTTTAGTCAAATTGCCAAAAAATCTTATCTGATTAATGGAGTCCTAATCAAGAATGTTTTCTGTAACTGTAAAAAAGGGATTTTTGGCTCTATTTTTTGTAACTTCTCACGAATATCTGATTAACTTTTACTTTTTATTTTAACTGTTGTAGTTCAATGACATTCATCTAACTATCCGAGTATTTGCTAAGTCATTATTGCTAAACCCTAATACTTGCTTTTTTTCAAACATCTATATTTAGTTTGAAGAGTAACTAGACATAAGTCGTTTATAGTAGTGGTAAAGAGCTGATCAAATTATTGACTTTTGCAGTCTCCTAAACACTCTTTGGTCATCTAAAAGATATGAAGACAAACATATTTACGAGATAAGATATAATATCGTATTTTTCCAAGAAATTGTTTTGGGGAAAAAAAGAGGAAAAATCAATGATCAATCTATTTCTATCTCAATTTTGGTTTTTTGGGGTTCAACTAATAAAGACATTAACAAGACTCCAACTCTAAGTCTCTCCGTATCAGTTACTTACTTCTTCTTTGACTAGGTCTTTTCACCATTACCACTTTCACCTTATCGATCTCTCTTTGTTTTTGCTTCCCCTCAACGCAAGACACACACTGTTCAGAGATCTCAAACAAATCATGTACTATCTCTCAACTTATTGTCTGGTCTTTTTCTTCCTCATCTCGTTATTCCACAATCTTCCTTGCAGTACAAGTAAACAAGAACTAGGGTGGTGTGACGCTCTATTTCAGTGTGGTAACATCACTGCTGGTTTCCCCTTCTGGGGCGGGGATCGATCCAAACCTTGCGGTCATCCGTTGCTGAAGCTTCACTGCAACAAAAACATCACCTCTCTAAACATCTCTAACCATGAGTACAACGTTTTCTATATAAATCAAACATCTAATACTCTGAGACTTGCTAGATCAGACCTTTTAGGCTCTTTTTGCTCTGCTAGCTTCAATACCACAACCTTGCCTCCCGAAATCTTCGAGCTTTCACCAACTTACAAGAGCCTCACCGTTTTATACCACTGTGATCCTAAGCTTTCTTACCGCTCGAATTATACATGTCCTGGTCTAGGTCTTTTATCAATGTCTCAAAGCGTTGATTACCACTATTCTTGCCAAGACAGTTTCACGGTTAATGTCCCAAGGAGTTTCCTTCCAGAAAAGAAAGAGTTGAATTTGACCAATCTGGAAAGTGTCCTAAGAAAAGGGTTTGAGGTGAAGCTAGTGATCGATGACATACCATGTCAAGAATGTTCATCCTCTAATGGATTCTGCGGTTTCAACAGTACTACACAGATTTGCTGCAACGTTACGTCACCATCCGGAGGAGTTACTTGTGTACCACATCATCAACCTAGTGGTAAGTTTCTCATACAAAAACAATACGTAGAACAAATATATTTATACTTATTCCTCTCTTATTCGTTTTCTTCTTTATCATTTTCCTATTGAGTGACCTTCAAGGAAACAAACTAAGAGGAGAGAACACATTGATCAGTCTTTTGTTTTTGGAGTTAAACTGTATTATATTCTTTTTCCTCTTTGACAAAATCTCTGTCCTAAAAACTCTTTATAGTCTCATTTTTTTTTTCTTTCTTTAGCTGATGATCTTCATAAGCTCTGCAAAACTCCGTTTAGCTGTGGAGATCAAGAAGATCTGTCATATCCTTTCTGGATACCTGGCAGAGAATACTGTGGCCACCCCGACTTCAAGCTCTTCTGTAGCGGAGGATTCGCAGAGCTTAACATTTCCACGGTGAAATTTAGAATCTTAGATATGAAGAATTCATCATCCACCATAAGAATCGCAAGAACAGATTATATCGGTGATCTTTGTCCCCTAAATCCACTGAATACCCCACTCATTGATAGTATCCTTCCATTCACTAATGAGACAGAGATGCTAACATTATACTACGACTGCCAATTCAATTCATCAGCTATTTCTACTGATAGTTACATTGGATAGCTTGGCTGTGATCGCGGAAAAAGTTACTATGTGACAAGAAACCTTTCCTCTCATTTAATTGAAAGAGTAAGAGGTGTTATAAACAACTTAAGGCGATTCTGCAAAAGAAACGTTAGTGTTCCTGCGTCTGGACCTGCGTTGAAGACACTACAGAGAAGTCCAAATCAAGATAATCTAAAGTTGGCTCTTGAACAAGGTTTCCACCTTGAAGTTAACTCAGATTGTTCGATGTGTATAAACTCTGGCGGCGCGTGTGGATATAATCGTACCTCAAGTGTGTTCATCTGCTATTGTGAAGATCAACCGTATGACCTAAAATGTCGTGAACCTGATGGTATATGAACCACCTCTTTTCCTTTCCTTAAATCTCTCATTCACCATTTGATTTTAATTCAAACTGACTTTTTATTTTATTGATACAGGATACTCTTTCCGGGACGTAGGTGCTGAAATTTTCTTGGAGTGACTGTTTTATTTATCTTATTCGTTAATGTTGTTCTGTTTCAAGATCAACTTTTGTTCTATGCTGACAAATTTCACTTATTTATAGGTTCAAAAAGGGCTGTGGTCAGCTTGGTTATTATAGGTAAGTCCATTTCTTGTTTTTGATCTTCCTAGATTATTATAAAGTTACTAACAGAACATTTTCTCTGTTTTCCTAGCTTTTCTAGGTGCTATTACCTTTTTGATGCTAGTGTGCCCTTCTTTCGGAGTCCAAATTTTCCGAAAGAAAAAAATATTACATGATCAGAGACAACAGAAATTGAAGGCTCTTATTCCACTCAAACACTATACCTATGCAGAAGTGAACAAATTCACAAATTCATTTGCGGAAGTGGTTGGGAGAGGTGGATTTGGAATTGTTTATAGAGGAACTCTTTGTGATGGTCGTATGATTGCTGTGAAGGTCTTGAAAGAATCAAAGGGTAATGATGGTGAAGACTTCATCAATGAGGTTGCAAGCATGAGCCAAACTTCTCATGTCAACATTGTTTCACTGCTAGGATTTTACTGTGAAGGTTCAAAAAGAGCAATTATATATGAATTTTTGGGGAACGGGTCGCTCGATAAATTCATCTCGGACAAGACCTCAATAAATTTGGATTTGAAGTCACTTTATGGGATTGCACTAGGAGTTGCTCGTGGTTTAGAGTATTTGCAGTATGGCTGCAAAACAAGGATCGTGCATTTCGACATTAAACCGCAAAACGTGCTATTGGATGAGAATCTTTGCCCCAAAGTGTCTGATTTCGGGCTTGCTAAATTATGCAAGAAGAAAGAGAGCATCATGTCGCTGCTAGACATGAGAGGTACAATAGGGTACATTGCACCAGAGATGATCTCTAGGGTTTATGGGAGTGTTTCTCACAAGTCTGATGTGTATAGCTATGGAATGATGGTGCTCGAAATGATAGGTGCAAGGAAGAAAGAAAGATATGATCAAAACTCTTTATCGGGTGCAAGCTCAATGTACTTTCCAGAGTGGATCTATAAGGACTTGGAGAATGGAGAACATGGAAGGCTTACCGAGAATGGAATCATCAACGAAGAAGAGAAAATAAGAAAGAAGATGACATTGGTGGGTTTGTGGTGTATTCAGTCTTCCCCATCAAACCGCCCATCAATGAATAAAGTTGTGGAGATGATGGAAGGAAGCTTGGATGCTCTTGAAGTCCCTCCTAAGCCTGTTTTGCAACAAATTTCAGTAGCTTTGCCTTCCGAATCTTTGGTGACTTTAGAGGAAAGTTCAAGCACCTCTGAGGTATTGATATGCTCCACAAAGTGAAAGCTGGAACATTGAAGAGAGATTCTAAACATTTATGTCTATAAATATTATTTGCCTACAAATACAATACATGTATCAGTATACAAGAACAAAACTCAAAACTTGTGATATAATTTTGTGATGTTGATAAACAAAGTATGTTTGTTAAGAAATACACAAATGAAACAAAGTACATAGATATAATCTAATTCTATTACTTGTTTTCCAAAGCTCTCTCTATCACCCCACATATGGCCGCTATCACACTACATATGGCCGAAACGAAACCAACGATGCCTTGGCTATCATTCAACAAGTCAAGCTCGTCTAGCAGCAACCATTGACAAATCAGTCATGAATAAGGTCATTGCCATTCGATCTAGGGGAAACCGCCCATTCGATGGAATGCTCTGCCTCACATTAAGTATATGACAAAGAAGCCTATATACCATCTTTATTTTCTCTGTGTTTGATTCTTAAAACAAAAAATATCACTTGTTAAGTTTATACACATTATTGTGAAGATAAAGTTTTACTTAAAAAACAGTAGTTGGTAGTTCTCATGGAAAACAACTTCGAGAACTTAACATAAACGAAAAGAAAGAACCTTTGTCAATAATTGGAGCTGGACACTACACCTCGAACTCTGTCCAAATTTCATCACACATCTATAGAAATTTCTTATATCACTTGGCAATAAACAAGCATAGCAAGATATTGCCATAGAGCGAGTTCTCATAGAAATGTTTGTAATGGGTTGTATTCAAGTCATTTCTCGAAACATTCTAGACAGTTGGCTAGACAAGACAGAAGAAAACTAATAAACATGAACGTTGATAGGTGTGGAAGAAAAAAAGAAGGTGACACAATAAGTTCCAAAGATGTCTTTTTTTTTTGTTTTCTTTTTCTTTATGCGACATTTATAGAACATACTTCTGCATAAACCGAGGTATCCTCTAAAAGAGTAGAAGATTTGGGAAGAGGCACTGCTGGAATTTGCTGCAAAACAGGCTTAGGAGGGACTTCAAGAGCATTAACGTCTCCTTCCATCATCTCTACTACTCTGTTCATTGGTGGGCGGTCTGACGGGGAAGACTGAATACACCACAAACTCACCAACGTCATCTTCCTTTCTATCTCTTCTTCCTCGCTGCTGATTCCATTCTCGAAGATCCTTTTATTGTATCCTTCCTCAAGATCCTTATAGATCCATTCAGGAAAGTACACTGAGTTTGTATTTGACGAAGCCCTTTCATCAACCCTTTCTTTGTTCCTTGATCCTATCATCTCAAGGACCAATATTCCGTAGCTATACACATCTGATTTGTGGGAGACCCTACCGTAAATTTTTGAAAAAACTTCGGGTGCAATGTATCAAGGAGTAAATAACATATCTTATATTTATGTAAAGTGTATAATTGTATTGCTGTAATCCCTAGCTACCTCTCTGTATATATACACGTAAAGATGAATAACATAGAGATATCTTTCCATCATATCACTATATGGTATCAGAGCCTCAAAAGACACCTAGACCTAAAAATTTTTCTTTTTCAGCCGCCTCCCCTTTTTCTTCACAACTCGTCGTCTTCTTTCTTCTTTCGTTCATGTCTTCTTCCAACCACTCTGGTCCTACTGACACCATCACTGTCAATGGTACATCTCTCCTCAATGTTAACATGACAAACATCACCAAGCTCTCTGCTTCTAATTACTTGATGTGGAATCGTCAAGTACACTCACTTCTGGATGGCTATGGCTTAGCATCATATCTTGATGGATCTGCTAACGTCCCTGATCCGGTCAACACAACTGGTGAAACAGTCACCCCCAACCCAGCCTACGTCCTTTGGCAGCGCCAAGACAAACTCATTTTCTCTGCCGTGATTGGCACCATCTCTGTCGCGATTCAACCTCTTCTCTCCCGTGCGATGACATCTGCTGAGATCTGGACTACGTTAGCCACGACATATGCAACACCGAGCCGCGGACACATCAAACAGCTGCAACATCAACTAAAGCAATGGACCAAAGGCTCCAAAACCGTGGACGAATACATCCAAGGTGCTGTCACCAGATTTGATCAGTTAGCTCTGCTCGGCAAAATAATTGATCATGAGGACCAAATCGATTATGTTCTTCAAGGTCTTCCTGAGGAGTACAAAACCATTGTTGATCAGACCAATGGAAGAGATGATCCTCCCACCCTGCCGGCGCTTCATGAAAAACTTCGGAATCATGAGGCTACCTTGATGTCTGTGTCTGAGCCGGTCACGTTTCCTATCACTGCAAATTACGTCAACAACCGTAGCAAGAACAACAACATCAACACCAACAAGCCGGCTCCGCGTTCGAATCAGCAGTGGAATAACTCTCGCTCACAGGAACAGAGAACCTCCCGACCCTATTTGGGCCGCTGTCAAATCTGTGGCACGCAGGGTCACTCGGCCAAGAGATGTTACCAGCTACAGACTTTCACGCAACAGCAACAACAAGCACCGCTTCTCCCAACTCCACCAGCGCCTTGGCTCCCTCGTGCTAACGTTGCCATGACAACACAACAAAACCCTTGGGTCCTCGACTCCGGAGCGACTCATCATATTACATCCGATCTCACCAATTTGGCACTTCATCAACCGTATCTTGGGGGTGAAGAGGTGGTGGTCGGTAATGGCGCTATGCTTCCTATAACACATACGGGTTCAACTCTTCTTCCTTCTCTTACCAAGCCTTTGTCACTTACTGATGTGTTATACGTACCCGATATACAACGAAATCTTGTCTCCGTATATCGTCTATGCAATGCTAATCAAGTTTCGGTGGAATTCTTTCCTGCACATTTTCAGGTGAAGGATCTCAGCACGGGGGTCCCATTACTCCAAGGTCGAACTAAAGCGGAGCTCTATGAGTGGCCAATTACACCCTCCAATCCTACTTCCTTCTTTGCCACGCCAACTGTCAAGACTACATCTTCACAGTGGCACTCTCGTCTTGGCCACCCATCTCTCCCTATTTTAAAATCTATTATTTCTAAATTTTCATTACCTGTTTCTGAAACTAAATCCTTGTCGTTATCTTGCAATGATTGTTTCAGTAATAAGAGCCATAAACTTCCTTTTTCTCAAACTTCAATTGTCTCCACTCGACCCCTACAATACCTCTTTACAGATCTCTGGACATCTCCAGTCCTTTCTGTTGATAATTTCAAGTATTACCTAATCATTGTTGATCATTTCACAAGGTATACTTGGTTTTATCCGCTGAAACTCAAATCCCATGTTAAAGATACTTTCATTCGATACAAAAGATTAGTCGAAAACAGCTTTCAAACAAAAATAGGAACCCTTTTCTCGGATAATGGTGGTGAGTTTGTTGCTCTTCGCACATTTCTTGCGGATTGTGGCATTGCTCATCTCACCACACCTCCACACACGCCCGAACACAATGGCCTTTCTGAGCGTCGTCATCGACATATTGTCGAGACTGGTCTCTCCCTCCTTTCTCATTCTTCTATACCAAACACTTATTGGTCATATGCTCTATCCACAACCGTATATCTTATAAACAGAATGCCCACCCCTATTCTCTCTTTCAAATCACCGTATGAACTTCTTTTCCATAATCCACCAAATTACTCTAAACTCAAGATATTTGGCTGTCTCTGCTTTCCTTGGTTACGGCCATACACCACTCATAAACTTGAACCTCGTTCTAAACCGTGTATATTTCTGGGTTACTCCTTGTCGCAAAGTGCCTATTTGTGCTGGGAACCTTCCTCTGCCCGGTTATATGTTTCTCGACATGTCAGATTCGATGAAACACAATACCCATTCTTAACGCTTACACCCACTTCCTCCTCCCTTTCTTCGCCCACTTTGCCGTACACACCTTCTTCGCATCCCACAGCCACATACATACCAGCACCGCCACTCATAGAGACACCGCCGGAGGTTATATTTGGACTTAATGGGACTCCTCGCTTTGATTCCTCACCACCACCGGCACCACCGTCATCACCTATGGGTCATTCACCGCCATCGCCTGCGTCTCCTATACCTGATCGAGACAGCTCCCGTGCAGAATCACAGTCACCGTCTGCCGCCTCGTCTTCAAGTTACGCGTCTGCGGCACCGCGTGACACCACCATACCTGAGTCAACATCTTCTCAAACGAGTACACAGGCCCAACAATTAGTCCATGTTACAACGGCCCACGAAACATCTCATGTACAACAGGCCCAATCCGAAACTTTGTCTTCTCCACATCACGCGACATCTGTTTCAGCTCCTCCAACGGGTGTTCCCGCACCCACACCTGCACAGGCTGCCGCCGAAAATACTCACCACATGAAGACTCGAGGTAAAGATGGTATAATCAAGCCAAATACACGGTATGCGTTAACTGCTTCGAATTCGATTGAGTCACCCCCACGCACCATCACTCAAGCCTTGTCAGATCCGCGGTGGAATCAAGCTGCTTCCGATGAGTTCACAGCCATAGTTCGTAACAATACCTGGTCTCTGGTTCCACCTGATGCGAGTCAGAATCTTATTGGCACAAAATGGATTTTTACAATTAAGTATCTTCCTGATGGTTCTGTTAACAGGTTTAAGGCGCGACTCGTGGCTCAGGGATATAATCAACAACATGGTATTGACTATAAAGAGACTTTTAGTCCTGTTATCAAGTCTACAACAATTCGACTGATCCTTGATGTTGCCGTTAGCCGCTCTTGGTCGATAAAACAATTAGATGTTAACAACGCTTTCCTTCAAGGGACTTTGACGGAAGAGGTTTATGTTAAACAACCACCTGGCTTCGTTGATGCAGATCGCCCAAATCATGTGTGCCGTCTACATAAAGCTCTCTATGGGTTGAAACAAGCTCCGAGAGCTTGGTATCAAGAACTGAGGACTCATCTAATATCAGTTGGTTTTGTAAACTCTCTTGCAGATGCTTCATTGTTTATCCTCAAGAGTGGCTCCAGTTTTGTTTATATGCTCGTCTATGTCGACGATATCATAGTGACTGGAAACAGTAATGCTCTACTCAACACCACTCTCACAATGCTCGCAACACGCTTCTCGATTAAAGATCCGACAGATCTTCACTACTTCTTAGGGATTGAAGCGCATCGTACATCCTCGGGTCTGCATTTGACTCAGCGAAGGTACATTCTTGATCTGCTAACACGAACTAATATGTTGAATGCAAAGCCAGTTGCGACTCCGATGGCTGCCTCACCCAAACTCACTTTATTTTCTGGCTCGAAACTCTCTGATCCAACGGAGTACCGAGCAACGGTTGGCAGTCTGCAGTATCTGGCCTTCACGAGACCCGATATATCTTATGCTGTTAATCGCTTGTCTCAGTTCATGCATACTCCCACAACAGAACATTGGAATGCCACTAAACGGTTACTTCGTTATTTAGCTGGAACCCCATCCTATGGTCTCTTCTTTAGCAAAGACAATTCCAGCTCACTTCATGGCTTCTCGGATGCGGATTGGGCTGGTGATCAAGATGATTATGTAAGCACAAATGCGTATATTATCTATCTTGGCAAACATCCTATATCATGGTCTTCAAAGAAACAAAAGGGTGTGGCACGATCTTCGACTGAAGCAGAATACCGGTCCGTAGCAAATGCGTCTGCTGAAATACGATGGATTTGTTCTCTTCTTGCCGAGCTTGGTATCACCATTCCTACGGTTCCAGTCATATATTGTGACAATGTTGGTGCCACATACTTGTGTGCTAATCCGGTGTTCCACTCACGGATGAAACATCTGGCCGTCGATTACCATTTCATACGCAACCAAATCACCTCAGGGACTCTTCGTGTGGCGCATGTCTCATCTAAACATCAACTTGCCGATGCCTTGACGAAACCACTCACTCGAGCACCTTTTGTCGAACTTACAAACAAGATTGGAGTTGCTAAACCCACTCCACCTTGCGGGGGTATATCAAGGAGTAAATAACATATCTTATATTTATGTAAAGTGTATAATTGTATTGCTGTAATCCCTAGCTACCTCTCTGTATATATACACGTAAAGATGAATAACATAGAGATATATTTCCATCATATCACTATACAATGTACCCTATCGTCCCTCTCGTCTCTAGCAGCGACATAACGCTCTCTCTCTTCTCGCAGAGTTTAGCAAGTCCAAAGTCAGAAACTTTGGGACAAAGATTCTCATCCAACAGCACGTTGTGAGGTTTAATATCGAAATGCACAATCCTTGTTTTGCAGCCATAGTGCAAATACTCTATACCACGAGCAACGCCTAGAGCGACCCCATACAGTGTCATCCAATCCATGTTCATTGAGGTGTTTCTTGAGATGAACTGATCAAGGGATCCATTTTCCAAAAATTCATATATAATTGCTCCTTTGGAACCTTCAGAACAGAATCCAAGCAAGGAAACAATGTTGACATGAGATGTTTTGCTCATGCTAGCAACTTCATTGATGAAGTCTTCCCCATTACCCTTTGAGTCTTTTAAGATCTTCACCGCAACACTACGACCATCACAAAGGGTTCCTCTATAAACAGTGCCAAATCCGCCTTTCCCAACCACTTCGGCGAATGAATTTGTAATTCTCTTTACTTGCTCGTAGCTATAGTGTTTTAGTGGAATAAGGGCCTTGAGATTCTGTTTTCTAAGATCATCTGATTTGTTTCTTGGGTAGTTGAAGACACAGATCAAGATTCTGGCTATAAGAATACTGACCACGGAAAAAGATAAAAGAAACCCGAGTCCTAGAGATGAAAAATAAAACAATGTTTTAATATCGAGATTATGTGGTTTCTTATGGTATGTGGTAATTAAATTAGATGTATTGAAAGAAATGGATAAGGTAAGAAAGAAGCACCTATTCTGTCAGCGTCAGAGAAGCCTGCATCAATGGAGTTGCATCAAGAAAAGATCAGTTGGAACTTAAGACGAAACTATTAGTCCATATTTCATGTAAGCAAGAAATCTTACGTACCCCAAATGTTGTGGTCACAAATATGGTTATGAGGCCAACTATCACAGTAGCAGACGAACCTGCTTAAGATATGATCATATCCACAAGCACCCCCAGAGTCTATGCACATCGAACAATCTCGGTTAAGTTCAAGCTCGAAACCCTCTTCAAGAGCCTTCCTCAGATTATCTGTAGTGGGAGTTCTCTCCAATCTATTCAATGCGGGTCTAGAAGCGGGAATACTGACGTTTCTTCTGCAAATTCCCTTGAAGTCGTTTAAAAGGCCACTAACCCCGCGAAGTAAAGGCGACGAGAGGTTTCTAGTTACATAGTAACTTTTCACATCATCTTCACAAGCAAGCTCTCCAACATAAATAGAAACAGATTGTGAAAGGTCTTGGCGACAGTCATAATAAATTGTCAGCATGTCGGTGTCAGGAGCATATAGGGTGATGTTTTCGTTGAACGGTGCATTAAGTGGGTTTGGGGGACAAAGATTGCTGATATAATCTGATCTAGCAAGTCTTATGATACGAGAGGTATAGTTCACATCTAAGATTCTGAACTTCACAGAGGAGATGCTAAGCTCTGCGAAGCTTGTGTTGCATTCGAGCTTGAAGTCCGGGTGGCCACAGTCTTGTCTTTCAGATATCCAAAAAGGGTACAAGAGATTTCTCTGATTACCGCAGCTAAATGGCTCATTACAGAGCTTATCAAGATCCTTATGAAGATCGTCAGCTGAAAAAAACACAAGATGGGATCAAAAAGAGCAACTCTATAGGTAAAATGAATATGTTTTTACAAAAGAAATGACAAGTGCATAAGCCCTTTCCAAGTTTCTTCGTTTGATTCCAGAAAATTTTAATAAATAAGTTCATCGAAGCAACATAATATATGATAGGATATCTTAGGATCATTGGAAGTAGAACAACTACTTTAGTATAACTTATTGAAGAAAATGCATATGAATTATGACACCTGATGGACGAAGTAGTGGTCCGCATTTAACTCCTAATGGCAATGTTTCATCGAAGCCACATAATATATGATAGAATGAACATTCTTGACACGCATTCACATCGATCTTCACCTTCACCTCAAACCCTTCTCTTAGAAAATTTGCCAAACGTGTCAAATTCAACAGTTTCTCTCCTGGAATAAAGCTCTTAGGAACGTTAACCGTGAATCTGCCTTGGCAGAAATTATGATAACCAAGGTTTTGAGACATGGAGATGGGGCCATTATCAGGACATGGATAACTCGAACCGTAAGGAAGTTTAGGGTCACAGAGGTTGAAAACAGTGAGGCTCTTGTAGGTTGGCGAAAGCTCGAAAATTTCTGGAGGCAAGGTTGTGTTGGTGAATATAGAGTCGCAAAAAGAACCAAGATGGTCTGTTCTGGCAAGTGTAAGAGTGTTAGATGTTTGATTTATTTTCAGAACATAGAACTCTTGGTTTGAGATGAATAAAGAGGTGATGTTATTGATGCACTGAAGCTCCAGCGATGGATGACCGCAAACTTTGGGACGATTCCCACCCGAGAAAGGGAAACCAGCGGTGACGTTCCCACACTGGAACAGAGCTTCACACCACCCAAGTTCTTTTTTACTTGAAGCACAAGGAAGATGGTGGATTAAGAAGATAAGGAAAAACAAGACAAGACAAGGATTTGGGAGACAGTACATGATTGTTTGAGATCTACGAAAAAGTGTCTTTTGGTTTGGTTTGGGTTGAGATGAGAAAAGCAAGTGATTTAAAGATAGATTTAAGCATAATTAAAAATGAAGTGAAATGGTGAAGGGCCTTAGTACAAAGTCAAGAGGGATAGTGACAAAAGCAAAGCAAACGGTGAAGGGCCTTAGGACCAAGTCAAGTGGGAAAATGACAAAAACAGAGCTTAACATTACCTTGGTGGAGTTTAGAATCTTAGATATATGACGGATTTAGATCAGAGACTTGTATCATGTCTTTATTAGTTGACCCTAGAAAAATGAAATTGAGATATAAAGAGATTGATCATAGAGTTTTCTAGGTTTGGGCGTTCGGATATTCGGGTCGGATTTTTCGGATTCGGGTGTTTGGGGTTTAGAAATTTTTTACCCGTTCGGGTATTTGAAAATTTCGGGTCGGGTTCGGTTCCGATTTACCCAAATATCCATAAAACAAAAAAAAATTGAATGTAAATCTACTAAATTACTTAAAAATATCCAAAATTTTAAAAAATACAAGTATTATTACGGAAATCTACCAAAAAACAATTAAGTATACTCAAAATATATCTAAAATATCCAAAATTATGAATATTTGGGCACTTGGCTTATTCCAAGTATAATTATTACTAATATAATATTAGTATGTACGTATATTTCGAGTATGTTCGGTATATGTTCGGATCGGGTTCGGGTTTTCGGGTTTTGAAGTTTAGTACCCGTTTGGATATTTTAATATTTGGGACGAGTTTGGATTCGGGTCGTTTTTTCGGGTCGGGTACTCGGGTTCGGATATTTTGCCCTGGTCTAGAGTTTTCCTTTTTTTTCTGTCCAAAACATTTGTTTGGAACTTGCCAGTGAACCCATATATACGATACTATCTCTTATCTCCTAAATCTGTTTGTCTTCATCCTTTAAAGCTGCCCTGAGAGAGTTTAGGAAACTGGAAAAGTCAATAGTTTGATCAGTTCTTCACCACTACTATCATCAAAAACGTTCTAGTCTCTCTTTAAACTACATCAAGTGTTTCGAAATATGCATGTTTGAACAAGAACAATCATTAAGGTTTTAGCAATGAATCAGAAGAAGACGCTGACAGTCATCAAACTAACATGAGCGAGTATAATCGACTTTTCATATATTGAATTATTTTTTAAGCGTATGAATATGATTGTTCCTTTGCATGTTTTTAATTTTTTTTTTACTTTTAAATAAGGTTTGAACCTCCCCATAAAATTGGTCCACTTGACATTTTTTTCAATGAAATTGTTTTATTTTATATTCCAAGAATTATCATCTAAATATTTTCATATTTTAAGTACGTACGTCTGAGCTCATAATTATAAAAATCGTTTTAAATAATGTGAAATTATTTGTTTAATGCGTGGTTGTGCTTTTGCATGTTCTAATTTTTTTAAAACATTAATTTGTTCCGTAAAAGAAGGATTTAGATCTCACCATATTGCTCCACTTGTCATTTATTATTTAGAAAAAAAAAAAAAAATTTACCTCCCAAGAAATTTTATTTAATTTCCATTGACTTTTCAAATTTTAATACATTTCAATATTGTTATTTGTTTTCTCTCTTTACCGAACAAATGATTAATTCAAAAACTTAGCGTAAACTTTCAGAGTCAACTATTCGACCTTGACTTGCTCTTGATGCTTCTCTTTCTCAAACTCAGTTGCTACTTTCCTCCCAACACAAACCAAACCCCAAAAAACACACTGTTCATTAATCAAACAAATCATGAACTATTCTCTCAGTTCTACTTTGATCTTTTTCTTCCTCTTCTCCTTATTCTACCATCTTCCTTGTGCTTCAAGTAAACAAGAACTTGGCTGGTGTGAGACTCTGTTTCAATGTGGGAACATCACTGCTGGTTTCCCCTTTTGGGGAGAGGATCGTCACAAACCTTGCGGTCATCCATCGCTGGAGCTTCACTGCAACAATAACATCACCTCTCTAAACATCTCAAATAATGAGTACAACGTTTTTCATATAAATCAAACATCTAACACTCTTACGCTTGCCAAAGCAGACCTTCTAGGTTCTTTTTGTTCCTCTTCATTCAATACGACAACCTTGCCTCCCGAAATCTTTGAACTTCCCCCAACTTACAAGAGCCTCACCGTTTTATACCATTTTGATCCTAAGCTTTCTTACAGCTCAAGTTATAAATGTCCTGCTTTAGGTCTTTTTTCAACTTCTCAAATCCTTGATTATCAGTATTCCTGTCAAGATAGTTTCACAGTTATCGTTCCAACGAGTTTTGTTCCAGAGGAGAAAGAGTTGAATTTGACCCATTTGGAAGTTACTCTAAGAAAAGGGTTTGAGGTGAAGCTGGTGATCGATGAGATCCCGTGTCAAGAATGTTTATCTAATCGTGGAATCTGTGGTTTCAACAGTACCACACAGATTTGCTGTAACGTAATCTCACCATCTGGAGGAGTTAGCTGCGTACCACAGCATCAACCTAGTTGTAAGTTTGTCATACAAAATCAAGACCTAGACCAAAGATATTCATACCTATTCCATCATCTCTGCTTTTTCTTCTCTTTCGTTAATTTTTCTATTGAGTGACCACCAAGGAAACAAAATTAGAAAAGTATACAATGATCAATCTATCTATGTCTTTTTTTTTTTTCCTTCAGCTAATGAGCTTCAACAACGCTGCACTAAACGGTTTAGCTGTGGCGATCAAGAAGATCTGTCTTATCCTTTTTGGATACCTGGCAGAGAATACTGTGGCCACCCTGACTTCAAGCTCCATTGTAGCGGAGGATTCGCAGAGCTTAACATTGCCTCGGTGAAGTTAAGAATCTTAGATATGAAGAATTACTCATCTACCATAAGACTCGCAAGATCAGATTATATCGGTGATCTTTGTCCCTCAAACCCAGTAAATGCGCCACTCATCGAATCATTCCTTCCAGTCGTTTCAATTAGTACTGACACAGAGCTGATAACGTTATATTACGACTGCCAATTCAGTTCATCGGCTATTTCTTCTAGTAGTTACGTTGGAGAGCTTGGCTGCGATGGCGGAAAAAGTTACTATGTGACGAGAAACCTCACTTCCCCTTTACTTGACGGGTTTAGAGGCCTTTTAAACAACTTCAAGGGAATGTGCAAAAGAAATGTTAGTGTTCCTGCGTCTGGACCAGCGTTAAAGACATTGCAGAAAAGTCCAAATCAAGATAATTTAAAGAAGGCTCTTGAACAGGGTTTCGAGGTTGAAAACTCAGATTGTTCGACATGTGTTTACTCTGGCGGTGCTTGTGGATATAACCAGACCTCAAATAGCTTCATCTGCTATTGTAAAGATGGGCCGCGAGACTACTCATGTGGTTTTGGAGACAAGGGTAAGATTTCTTCCTCAACCTCTGACCCACCATTGAATGGATCATTTTAGTTTCAAGTCTTTGGTCTCAAAGTTCAAAGTTCTGTCTTCAATTACAACTTAATTTTACCATTTGATTGATGCAGGAATCGATCTTCGGCGGTTGAAAATAGGTGTTTTACCATAAACCATTTTCTTCCTCAATGTTTGTTTTCTCGTTCTATACTGACAAGTTTTACTTATCTAATGTTTCCACAGAACTTGTGGTCTTCTACATTCTCATCGGTTAGTTTGGAGCCCAGAGATATTTCGAGTTGCCTTTGATTTTCCTTGATTAAAATAAAGTTACTAAAAGAAGATTTGTTTCTTTTCTGTTTTTCACAGCTTTAGGTTCATTAACAGTTATTGTTATTGTTTGCCTGCTGTTACTCTGCCCTTGTTTCAGAGTCCGGATTTTTCGAAAGAGAAAAACATCTCAAGATCTGAGACTACAGAAAATGAAGGCTCTTATTCCACTCAAACACTATACTTATGCACAAGTGAAGAAAATTACAAAGTCATTTGCGGAAGTGGTTGGGAGAGGCGGATTTGGCATTGTTTACAGAGGAACTCTTTGTGATGGCGGTATGGTTGCGGTGAAATTATTGAAAGAATCAAAGGGTAATGATGGTGAAGACTTTATCAACGAAGTTGCAAGCATGAGCCAAACATCTCATGTCAACATTGTTTCACTGCTTGGATTCTGTTGTGAAGGTTCTAAAAGAGCTATTATATATGAATTTTTGGGGAATGGGTCGCTCGATAGGTTTATCTCAGACAAGACCTCGATCAATTTGGACTTGACGGCATTCTATAAGATTGCGCTAGGAGTTGCTCGTGGTCTAGAGTACTTGCATTATGGCTGCAAAACAAGGATCGTGCATTTCGACATTAAACCTCAAAACGTACTATTGGATGAGAATCTTTGCCCCAAAGTGTCTGATTTCGGACTTGCTAAACTCTGCGAGAAGAAAGAGAGCATCTTGTCATTGATGGACACAAGAGGTACAATAGGATACATTGCACCGGAGATGATCTCTAGAGTTTATGGAAGTGTTTCTCACAAGTCCGATGTATATAGCTACGGAATGTTGGTCTTTGAAATGCTAGGTGTAAGGAAGAAAGAAAGAGTTGATGAAAACTCTGCATCGAACGTAAGCTCAATGTACTTTCCAGAATGGATCTATAAGGATCTTGAGAAGACAGACACTGGAATGTTTATTGAGAATGAAATCAGCAGCAAAGAAGATGAGATAGCAAGGAAGATGACATTGGTGGGTCTGTGGTGTGTTCAGTCTTCCCCATCAGATCGCCCAGCGATGAACAGAGTTGTAGAGATGATGGAAGGAAACGTCGATGCTCTTGAAGTCCCTCCAAGGCCTGTTTTGCAGCAAATCCCCGCATTTCCGCTTTCTGAATCTTTTGGGATTTCAGTGGAGAGTTCAAGTGCCTCCGAGGTATTGACATGCTCCAGAGATCGAAAAATGGAACCTTCAAGTTTGTGAAAATATAGAGAAGAGATTCTTAAAAGGTCAGTCTGTAAACCTTAGTTATGAAACAAAACTAAGTTTGTTTGTAATACAAATATTTCCACAAATGTAGGAAAAGTTCTAATCTAAGAACACACCACAGACCCACCAATGTCACCCACGCACCGTCAATAAAACAAACCACAAACTATTTCGAATCTTCTTGTCTTACGAAACTAAGATTTAAAGACAAACTATTTCGAATCTTTCTGGTACACAGAAACCTTCACGAGGATTTTCATTCCACAAACTTAAAGGTTCCAGCTTTCAATCTTTAGAGCATATCTCGGAGGCTCTTGAACTTTCCCCTGAAATCCAAGAAGATTCGGGAATATGTGCTGCAGGATTTTGCTGCAAAACAGGCCTAGGAGGGACTTCAAGAGCATCAAGACTTCCTTCCATCATCTCAACAACTTTATTCATTGATGGTCGATCTGATGGCCAAGGCTGAATACACCACAAACCCACCAATGTCATCTTCTTTGTTATCTCTCCTTCTTCGTTGGTGATTCCATGCCAATTGTCTCCCTTCTCAAGATCCTTATATATCCAATCTGGAAAGTACATTGAGCTTGTGTCAGATGCATTATTTTCTGTCCATGTTTGGTTTCTTGCTCCTATCATTTCAAGAACTAACATTCCGAAGCTGTATACATCCGACTTGTGAGACACGCTCCCATAAACTCTGGAGATCATCTCTGGTGCAATGTACCCTATTGTCCCTCTTATGTCTAGTGATATATCAGCTTTTGGGTATATAACTATGAGTGTTTTAGGTTGTACATAGAGCTTTTGTTTGGTTTTTAGTGTGTTTTCAGGTTGATTTGTGTCTTGATGGAACCGTGAGGTCTAAGGAATGATCAAGTGCATTTAGAAGCAAGAACCGGCCATGTTTAAACAAAGAACGATCGATCCTGTTGAAGAACGATCGATCCAGAATGCGTGGATCGCCTGAACTATCGAAGAACGACCATGACAAGAGGAGAACGATCGATCCCTCAAGCGAACGATCGATCGCTATGGCGATCGATCGTTCCTCATTTTACGTAACCACAAGTGAACGACCATGACAAGCCGAGAACGATCGATCGTAAGGAGAACGATCGATCATAAGGAGAACGATCGATCCCAAGAAGAGAACGATCGTTCGCCTCTCTGAAGACTTCGCCATCCACTTGACTTAGACATTTCACCTGCTCCCCTTTTCTCTTTTTAGCCACGACTTTGGCTCTTTTTAGACATACTTTTCAATAATTTCAGAAGTTCTGAAGCTTCTCTCATCAGCTCTCAAGAACTTGAAGAGACAACTTGCAAATTCCATAACATTTAGAGAAGATTTCTCATTTCTCTTGTACTTTTATTCATATCTATGATCATGAGTACTTGCTATTTAAATTTCTCTGCTTTCTTTGCTATTATGTTTGAGTAGTCTTTTTGTTGAACCTTGGATTCATAAGGGGGTTTCATGATCCATTGAACTAGACATAGATAGGGGTTTATCTTATAGAATTCTTCATCTATTGTTGTTCTTAAAGCTGAAACTTGAGTAGCTAACTAGTTTCAGAGCCTAGGTTGTTTAACTCACCAAAAGTGCTTGTTAGAGAATCTGAATTAGGCTTTAGATGAGTGGTATGTCCTTAGCCAACGAAAGCTGATGCTAAGGCATCCCATGAACCGATCAAACCTTCTCGTTAATGCTTATTTAGAAGTTTAAGTTCAAACGACAGTTTAGACACTTAACTTGCTAGATAATGTAATTGATGCCACGAAAGTGGATTAGTTATTCATTTATGTTTGAGTTCGAGAATGGTTTTTAACCATCCCCTGAATAATTGGCTAGTTCAAGATACTTGATCCCCCGAAAAGAATCCTTGGTTTAACATCTCTTTTAATCGTTATTTGCACCCTTTTGAATTGCTATCTTTTATGCATTTTCATAACAAACAATCATACCTTTTGTCTTAGCTTAATTTCATTATTAAGAATCGTAGTGTAACTCTTGGTCTCTGTGGATTCGATTCCTATATTACTACAACATTTGCTGTGCACTTGCAGTAGTGAAATAGGGTTAAAACATTGTTGTATCATCTAGCATCGACATAGTGCTCTCTTTCTTCTTACAAAGTTTAGCAAGACCGAAATCAGAAACTCTGGGACAAAGATTCTCATCCAACATCACGTTTTGAGGTTTAATATCGAAATGCACAATCCTTGTTTTGCAGCCATAGTGTAAGTACTCTAGACCACGAGCAACACCTAACGTGATCCCATAAAGTGTCACACAATCCAAGTTCATTGAGGTATTTTTTGAGATGAATTGATCAAGATATCCATTTTCCAAATATTCATAAATAATTGCTCTCTTGGAACCTTCAGAGCAGAATCCGAGTAGGGAAACAATGTTGACATGAGATGTTTTGCTCATACTCGCAACTTCGTTAATGAAGTCCTCCCCATTACCCTTTGAGTCTTTTAAGACCTTCACCGCAACCATCCTACCATCAGAAAGGTTTCCTCTATAGACAGTTCCAAATCCTCCTTTCCCAACCACTTCCGCAAACGACTTTGTCATTCTTTTCACTTTAGCGTAGCTGTAGTGTTTTAGTGGGATAAGGGCCTTAAGATTATGTTGTCTGTGCTGATGTGATGTTTTTATCTTTCTAAGAAACAATGTTAATATGACGAGGAGCACAACACCTGCTAGTGAACCTGTACCTGGAAAAAACAGAGAAAATGATAATTTTTTGTAACTTTGTTTTTCTAGGAAGATCAAAAACAGTTTGAAATCTAGTTAGCCAGAAACTAACCTATAAGAATTGTAATGATAGTCCCTGTAAAGCCATTGAACAAGTAAAATTTGTCAGCATGGTGCAGTTTACAATAAGGAACAAACTCAGAGAAGACAACCGTTTACCATGACTACTCTTTCCAGAACCGCAAGTATGATGATAAGGCCCATTCTTACAATAGCAGATGAATCCAGTTGAGTTATGATTATATCCACATGCACCTCCAGAGTCAATGCACATGAAACAATCTTGGGTAATTCCAAGCTCGAAACCCTCTTCAAGAGCCTTCTTCAGATTATCTGTTTTCTGTAATGTGTTCAACGCAGATCCGGACACAGAAATACTAACGTTGGCGCACAATACCTTGAGGATGTTTAAAAGGTCCTGACCCCATCAAGTAAAGGGGACGAGAGTTTCTCGTCACATAGTAACTTCTTAATAAATCTTGACCGTCACAATGAAGCTCTTTGGAGTAAGTAGGATCGTACACAGGTGTTGAGAATGAAAAGTCACTGCAACTGCTGTAAATTGTTAGCAGCTCAGTGTTAGGCGCAAATAGAAGGAAGTTCTAGTTGAATGGCGCATTTGAAAAATCTTTGCGACAAGGATAGTCGATATAATCAGATCTTGCGAGTCTTACGATACGTGAGGTATAGTTCGCTGCTAAGATTCTGAAATTTACAAAAGATATGCTAACCTCCGGGAATCCTCTGATACAGCTGAGCTTAAAGTCAGGGTGGCCACATTCTTCTCTGCCCGGAATCCAGAAAGGGTACAAGAGATCTCTTTGATTGCCGCAAGTAATTGGGGTATTGCAGAGAATATGAAGCTCTTCAGCTGAGAAAACACAAGATGGGATCACAAAGAGCATCCATATGATTGAATTAGGATAAAAAGAGACAGACTGTGCACTATATTCTCCTTCGTTTTGTTGCCTTGGAGTTTGCTCAATACGAAAAACATAAATGTATGTTGAACAACAAAAGGCATGGCGGAAAAGGAACAACAGAAGGCATGGCGAAAAACCATCACCAACAGGAAAACTTGTGAAATTTATCGTTAAAAACATTCGGAATCGGTTAAGCACAATTCGGAGTGGGAGAAACCTGAAGCATGAAGGCTGTATGCAATTGTGGTTTGCATCAAGATAATTTCAAGGATAAAAAGTCTTCTGTTGAGTTAGGTTTAAAATCCAAAAAATAATGCATTAATTTGTAACAAACGTTTGTTTTTCTTTGAATATAATTTAACAAAATTAAAAAAAAAAAAAACATAAATGTATGAGAAAATTACCACTACGTTGACGCCTTGGTACGCAACTGACTCCTCCTGAGGGTGAGATTGTCTTGCAGCAAGCCTGTTTGGTCCTGTTGAAGCCGCAAATTCCACCAGAAGACGAACATTCTTGACAATTTATCTCATCGATTGTCACTTTCACCTTGAACCCTTTTCTTAGAACAGTTTAAAATTGGTTCAAAGAAAAATTTTGCTCATCTGGAAAAAAACTCTGGGGAACGTTCACTGTGAAGCTCTCATTGTAATAATACTGATATCTTTGAGCCACCGACACAATACCCTTATTAGGACATGTATGATTCAAAACAATAGAACCACAGCTGTAGAAAACTGCGAGGTCCTTGTAGGTTGGCAAAATCTCAAAGATATCAAGAGGTAAGGTTGTGGTATTGAATTTAGCGGAGCAAAAAGGCCCTACCAGGTCTGCTCTTGCAAGTGTAAGAGTGTACGATGTTTGATCTACATCCAGCACATAGAACTCTTGGTCTGAGATGAATAAAGAGGTACTATTGCTTTTGTTGCAATGAAGCTCTAGCAACGGATGACCGCAATGTTCATGACGATTCCCTCCCCAGAAGGGGAAACCAGCGGTTATGATCCCACACTGAAACAGAACTAGGCACGACCCAAGTTCTTGTTGACATGAAGCACAAGGAAGGTGGGAGAATAAAGGGAAGAGGAACAATATGACCAGACAAGAAGTGGGTTTTTGTGAATCTGATGAATTCATGGCTTTTTGGGTAAAGGTTCCGAGAGACTTTTATTGGGTCTTTTTTGTGTGTGTTTGTTTTCTCCCTTGGATATGAATAGAAATGTTGGCGAAGCAGAAGAACAAAGAAAGATGATAATGAATTTGTGTTGACTTTTCTAAAATACATAGAGAAAAATCAAATTCTAAGAGTTTTCTCGGAATTTTTCTCGGAAACGTAGCAAAACATGAAATGAGTGAATTAGAGGGACTAATGGGTTAGATGTTTGGCACATGATGTCATGATTTTTCTTCTGACCAAAGAGTACTTACTTACGAAACTTGGAAATTCAACATTAAATTCGTCTAAGAGAAACAAATGATGGACAAGTTAATTTTGTCTACGAGAAACAAATGCACTTAAAAGTTATATCGTGGACAACCTAATCATACTATGGACAAATCAATTTTTTTATAACATGTAAAGTGGTTGTATAACGAAAAATGATAGACAAGTTATTTTTTATGGACAACTACGATTCCGTGGACAAGTACGATTTTGTGGACATCATCAAAGATATAAGAGACATGTTGATTTCGTCCACAAGAAACATAATAATGATGGTGGACAAGTTTTTTTAGTCCACAAGAGACATGTTAATTTCATCCACAAGAGATAAATGGTGAACACATTAAATTCGTCTAAGAAAAATAAATGTTGAACAAGTTAATTTTGTGTACGAGAGACAAATGCACTTGAAAGTTATATCGTGGACAAATTAATCATACTATGGACAAACCAATTTGTTTTATAACATGTAAAGTGGTTGTATGACAGAAAATGGTAGACAAACATATAATTTATATCCAACATAGTTAATCCGTGGACAAGTACGATTCCGTGAACAAATACAATTATGTGGATATCATTAAGGGTATTTTCACCAATTTGCGTTGTCATATGCTCTAAAAAAGGGCACAAATGAAAGTTAGCCCAAAAAGAGCATAAAAGAAAAGGTGGATGCTTTTTGTGGCATGGGAGAAAATTCTTTTTTTTTATAACATGTAAAGTGGTTGTATAACAAAAAATGATAGACAAGTTATTTTTTATGGACAACTACGATTCCGTGGACATCATCAAGGGTATAAGAGACAAGTTGATTTCGTCCACAAGAGACATAATAATGATGGTGGACAAGTTGTTTTAGTCCACAAGAGACATGTTAATTTCATGCACAAGAGATAAATGGTGAACACATTAAATTCGTCTAAGAAAAATAAATGATGGACAAGTTAATTTTGTCTACGAGAGACAAATATACTTGAAAGTTATATCATGGACAAACTAATCGTATTATGGACAAACCAGTTTGTTTTATAACATGTAAAGTGGTTGTATGACGAAAAATGGTAGATAAGTATATAATTTAGATCCAACATAGTTAATCCGTGGACAAGTACAATTCCGTGGACAAGTACGATTATGTGGACATTATTAAAGATATTTTCGCCAATTCGCGTTGCCATATGCCCTCAAAAAATGACACAAATGAAAGTCAGTCCAAAAATGGCATAAAAGAAAAGGTGAATGTTTTTCGTGGCATCAGACGCAAAATTCCCAAGCTTTTAAGTTCTTTTTGCTCCTCTACATTCACCAACACAACCTTGCCTCCCAAAAAATTTTGAGCTTTCGCCAACCTACAAGAACCACACCTTTGGGATCATTTTAATTAGGTTTCAGAAAGGTCAAAGCACATGACTTTGAAGTCGTCGCACGGAAAAAAAGTAAAAAAAAAAAAAAAGGTTGGCCAGAGAGACCAAACGTTACAAAACTAAAATATTAGCCTATCCTTTCATTTCTTCTTCACCATTTCCTATTGATCACACAAATATCTATGTCCTATAGAATCATATGGATGCTCTTACAACTTGAATTATTGAATCTGTAAGGATATAATTAACCAAACTCCTAAACCCAAAATCTCCATAGGACTAATCTCCTCTCATCTTCTTGATCCTTCAAAGCCGTTCTCTCTGTTCTTGATTTCCTATGTCTCGATCCATGGTCTTACTCTTATTCGTGCTCTTCCAATTTTTTACCGTCTCTGTTCGAGCTCAAACCAGATCAACGAAGACAACAACTGATTTCACTTTCCGAGGTTTTAAAGATTACAAATCGGAGATTCAAACAGAGGGAGCTGCAACCATTGAACGTAATGGAATTTTGAGACTCACGGGTAAAAATTTAAACGTCACCGGAACTGCGTTCTACAACAAACCGGTAAGGTTGTTGCTTAACGAAAGAAATCTCACTACCAATGCCACCATTCGTTCTTTTAGCACTTCTTTCGTCTTCTCCGTATCACCTTCCAGCTCCGGCAACGGAGGTTTCGGCTTCACCTTCACGCTATCTCCCACCCCCAACCGTCCAGGGGCCGAATCCGGACAATACTTAGGACTTTTAAACAAAGAGAACGACGGGAATCGAAAGAACCACGTCTTTGCCGTTGAATTTGATACTGTACAAGGATTCAGGGACGGTGCTGATAGACTAGGCAATCACATCGGTCTCAATTTTAACAGTCTAACCTCGGATGTCCAAGAACCGGTTGTGTATTACGACTTGGAGGCCCCAGACCGAAAAGAGGTTGTCCTCCTGCAGAGCGGGGAGCAGATCCTAGCCATTTTGGATTACGACGGTCCCACCCAAATCATGAATTTGTCCGTTTACCCGGCGACATTGGTGTTTTCTCCAGGAAGGCCAATAATCTCCCGAAAAGTTCCAAAGCTGTCAGAGATTGTGCAAGAAGAAATGTACGTTGGATTCACCGCAGCCACAGGGAGAGTTCAATCGAGTTTTCACTACGTGCTGGGTTGGAGTTTTTCGAGCGATGAAGACCGTCTAGCTGCAGCCAGGCATGCATTCTCCAATCTTCCTCTTCCACAACTCAATAAAGGTTAAAAATTATTTGAAATTCTCTGTATTTTGGAAACATGCCTCGGTCTCTAGATTGTTTGCATAATGAAAACTGACAAGCTATACTTTCTTGAAGGAACTTCTGATAATCAAGCCTTGGCCATAAAAATTCTCATAGGTCAGATACTTAGCCACATAAATCTTGAGATTTCTTGGTAGAAAAGTAACTAATCAAATCTATTTTCTGATTTCCTAGTTGTGGGTTCGATAGTAAGTATTCTTGTGATGTCGGGGGTCTTAGCGATTTTTATAAGAAAGAGGAAAACATCAAATGCAAGAAAGAAGCTCAAGGCTCTTATTCCCCTGAAACATTATCGTTACACTGAAGTGAAGAGGTTTACCGAGTCATTTGCATGCGTAGTTGGGAGAGGAGGATTTGGAACTGTTTACAAAGGAAAACTACCTGATGGTCGTAAGGTTGCGGTGAAGGTTTTGAAGGATTCAAAGAGCAATGGCGAAGACTTCATTAACGAAGTTGCCAGTATGAGCCAAACATCTCACGTCAACATTGTTTCTTTGGTTGGATTCTGCTATGAAGGATCCAAAAGAGTGATTGTTTATGAATTTCTAGAGAATGGGTCTTTGGATCAGTTTATTTCAATAAATACATCGTCAAGTGCTGAATGGAGAAAGAGGCTTTATGACATTGCATTAGGAGTTGCTCGTGGTCTAGAGTACTTGCACTATGGGTGCAAAACAAGAATTGTTCATTTCGACATTAAACCTCAGAATGTACTCTTAGATGACAATCTTTGCCCCAAAGTTTCTGACTTTGGCCTCGCTAAGCTCTGTGAGAAGAATGAAAGCATCATGTCACTGGTGGACACAAGAGGGACAATAGGATACATTGCACCAGAGATGATTTCCCGGGTTTATGGAAGTGTATCTCACAAGTCGGATGTATACAGCTATGGAATGTTGGTTCTTGAGATGGTAGGTGTAACAAACAAACAAAGAGTCGAAAACACTGCTACTAACACTAGCTCGATTTATTTCCCGGATTGGATCTATAAGGATCTTGAAAATGGAGAACACAGTAAGCTTCTTGGGGATGAACTAACTAGAGAAGAAGAAGAAATCACAAAGAAGATGATCTTAGTGGCTTTATGGTGTATTCAGTCATGTCCGTCAAATCGACCATCTATGAACAGAGTTGTTGAGATGATGGAAGGAGGCCTGGATGCTCTTGAAGTCCCTCCTAAGCCTGTTTTGCATTATCCGGCAGTACCTCTTCAAGCTTCTTCAACGCTTTCAGAGGATATCTCCGTCTACGCAGAAGTATGATCCAAGAAACCTCCTTAGAACCCTATCAAAGCACAAAAACAGCAATATATTTGTTTTCTTAAATTGTCATATACTTTCCATATTTACCAAGGGGAATTTATACTAAACCGATGGAGGCGTTACATCCAAACATGAGACAATATCATTTCCATCTTTTTCTTTTTCCTCTTCATCATTTATTTCCTTATTTAATATTGCAATATTAATAGTAGGAATTATAATTCTCTTATCACTTTTATTAGATCTTATTTTCAAATTATTTTAAATTAATATATAACACATATAATAATTAAAATTTAATATTTTTTTTCTGCATATATCGTGATTAAAATTTTTTTAAACGGACATATATAACTCAATTAAAGAAGAAAAAAGTGTGTGTTCAACGTTCCACATTGACTAAATTTTTGTGGCAATGGTTCAGAGTCATATTATAAAAAAGACCAAAATGATTTCAAATACGAATGAGCATGAAACATGACATATCAGACGTCAGAATTTAAAAAATGTATTCGGTTTTATCCGGTTTTTTAGTTGAAATAATTTAAACATCCCACATTGACTTAAATTTGTGGGCAATAGTACAGTTCATTTTATATATATAAAAAAAAATCAAAATAATTTTAAATACGAATAAAAAGGAAACTTGACTTATGAGACGTCCAAGTTTCAAAAATTTATTCGGTTTAATCTGATTTTTTAGTTGAAATAATTGAAAATAATTATCTATCTACTAAACTATTAATAAAACTCAATCTGTCCGAGTGTTTCTAAATATTATTTGAGTAATAATGCATATAATTAATAAAATTTTAACTTTTTCTACATATGTTGTGATTGGAATGAAAAAAAAATGGATATTTATTACTCAATCGATGAAGAAAAAATAATTTTTGTTCAATGTCCCGCATAGGCTAAAAAATTTAGGTAATATTTCAGGATCGTATTATAAAATGACCAAAATGATTTCAAATACGAATGAGCAAAAAGCTTGATTTATCAAACATTTAAACTTAAAAATATATATATTTGGTTTAATCTAATTTTTTAGTTGAATAACTTTAAAATTTTAATTTTTTTTAAATATTACAAATATTTAAATTTTATAAAACGTTTAAAATATTAATAATATTTAAACTCTCTAAAAACAAGAATTCACTATACTATTATTTGAGAAGTACATTTAAAAAGTAATTTATATGTGTTAGTTATTATAAAATGCATTAAAGATATACTAATTGTTTTTAATACTCTAACAACAAATGAGATTTAAAATAATCTAAAACATTGACTGGATCATAATGATCAGCGTGTTGGTAAAATCTCTACACGGATATAATGTTCTCTTACTAAATCTCTTACCCCGTTGAACTAAAATAATCAAATTTAAAACATGTAATTATATAAAAGGGATTGTTTACAAGACGAAAACTTCTTAACGGATAGAGAACATGACGGGTTTCTATCCTAAAATAGATAGGTCAAATAGATTGTTGGATAACTAATTTTATAATATCGACTAATAAACAATATATATTTTTAATATTAGAAATACTAATTTATAATAATTAAAATTTATTTATTAAATTTTATTTTTCATACAAATGGACCAAAAAAGTTTCTGACAAGTACGGGACAAGACGTGTTTTCGTCCCAAAATGGACAGATGTAAGACCAGTGTTGGATAACTAATCATAAAATATATAGTAAAAATAGAATATATTTTTTCAATATTATAACTACTTACAAAATATTGAAATGAGTTTAGAATAAATAGGCTTAGAATCACATTTTCTTCAAAGTTAAATTGTAATGAGCATATTTATATTACATAAGATTGACAATTGTATTGGTTTTCATTTAGTTAGGAATTTTTTTAATTCAGACTAGTTTAATATATAATTTGATACGATTTGGTCTAAACTGTTTCAATGAGAGTAAAGAACATCATTTATTTGACGTAAGTGTGATTCAAATAACAAAAAATTTATATTGCTACATAAAAATAAAATAATTTGATGTTGAAAACACGTTAAATATATTATAAAAATAAAGAAAAAAAAACTACAGATATATATAAAAAAAAATATTTATAAACATTCTGAAAAGCAAGTTAAAATTATACGAATAAAATAAAATATTTATTAACAATAAAAAACAAAAAACTGTAAATTTATATTAAAATAATTGACCCGCGGTACACCGCGGATAT
This sequence comes from Barbarea vulgaris, assembly GCA_963667165.1. NCBI lineage: Eukaryota > Viridiplantae > Streptophyta > Magnoliopsida > Brassicales > Brassicaceae > Barbarea > Barbarea vulgaris. The sequence goes on from OY763887.1 coordinate 7,138,651, forward strand.
AAATCTAGTGGACATATATTACTCAATTAAAGAAAAAAAAGTGTGTTCAACATCTCACATTGACTAAAATTTTGGGCAATGGCTCAAATTAATATTATAAAACACACAAAAAGATTTTAAATGCGAATGAGCAAGAAACTTGATTTATCATGCGTCCAAATTTTAAAAAAAAACTGATTCAGTTTTATCCAGTTCATTAGTTGAAAACTTTAAAAGTCCCACATCGATTAATTTTTTTGTGCAACAATTCAAAATCATATTATAAAAAAAGACTAAAATGATTTTAAATACAAATGTTTTTAAAAATATCTGGTTTAATCCTGTACTTATTTGAAATAATTAAAAATAATATTTTAAATTTAAAATATTTATTCGGTTTAACTCTATTAAAATATTAAGTTTAAAATACTATTAATACTAAAACTATATAATATCGACTAATCAATAATATATATATATATATATATATATATATATATATATTATAACTACTTATTTGAAATAATAATAAATTATTTAGTAAAAGTTATTTTAAATACAAATAGACTAGAAATTCTAAAATAATCAATCCGAAATGGATAATTATATAACAATGATCGATTATAGGATGGAAAGTTCCCGACAATTACGGGACTATACGAGTTTTTATCCCAAAATAGGCAGGTTTAAGACAAGGAGAACTGATCATAAAATATATAATAAAAAATATAATTAATATTTTCAATATTAGAACTACTTACCAAATATTAAAATGGATTTAGATATGACTGACAATTACATATGATTGACAATTGTATTAGTTTTTTTTTTTGTTTAGATTAATTTAATATTTAATTCTGTACGATTTGGTCTAAATTGTTTGAATGAGAGTATATAACATCATTCATTTGGCGTATGTTTGATTCAAATAACAGAAATTTACTATTCTTACAGAGAAATAAAACAATTTGATGTTGAAAGCACGTTAGATATATTATAAAAAATAAATAAACAAAAATACTACCAATATATATTAACACAAATAAAAATAATTATAAAAATTATAAAAAATCAAGTTAAAATTATACAAACAAAATAAAAATATTTATTAACAATAAAAAAAAACACAAATATAATTTATATCTAAATAATTGACCCGCGGTATACCGCGGGTACAAATCTAGTATGTTTTGTAAAAGCTTTGGCCCATTATATAAACAGACTATAACCGCTCATTTGGGACTTCTCACTTTCTCAGAACACATGAAACTTGAATCATAATTTAAAGCGTTTTTTTTTTATCTAACATTTAGAGCTAATCTCTCAATTATTTTCTTGATACAGTAGGGATTATAAAATTATGTTGCAGGTATTAACAAACGCATTTAGCTGTTTAGACCAATGGAAGCAGGAACACAAACTCTCTGATTTGTCTGAATCATTCCTTCAATGCTTTTTCTTGTTCAAACATCCATATTTTTTTGTAAATACCTAATTTAGTTTTTAGAGAGAGTAAAAAATTTGATCTATATGAAATGATCGACTTTTTCATTTCTCTTGTCTCCTAAATCATCTTTTGTCAGCTTTAGAAAAATGAATACCAATCAATTTAGGAGAAAACCCATGATTTTACCAAAAAATATCAGCTTTTTTTTAATATGATTTACCTCTGTTTTCAAGATATTATTTTGGAAAAAAGTGAAACATCCTTCATTTTCTCGATTTGGACGCTTCTGTTCCCCACTTAAACATGGTCCTGAGGCTGCTTATTAATGCTTCTGTCCCCACTTTTTTTTTTTTTTTTAACCTACTCCTCAGTATGCTTATCTCTCTATCTGTATCTCATTATGTCATTTGCTCTGCTTCTCTCAGCACAAACCAAACTAAGAAGACACACAGTTCATAAACCAAAAAAATCATGTACCATCTCCCCATTTCTTGTCTGGTAATATTCTTCATCTTCTCCTTATTTCACCCTCTTCCTTGTGCTTCAAGTCAACAAGGACTTGGCTGGTGTGAGACTCTGTTTCAATGTGGGAACATCACTGCTGGTTTCCCCTTTTACGGAGGGAATCGTCACAAAGATTGCGGTAATCCATTGCTGAAGCTTCACTGCAACAAAAACAACATCACCTCACTAATCATCTCAAACCAAAATTACTCTGTTCTCCATATAGATCAAACATCTAACACTCTTACACTTACCAAACAAGACCTTCTGGGTTCTTTCTGCTCCTCTGTATTCACTAACACAACTTTGCCTACCGAAATTTTCGATCTTTCACCAATCTATAAGAAGGTAACCGTATTCTACCATTGCTCCTCTTTAATTGCTAACCTTTCTAGTTATACATGTCCTGAGATAGGTCAGATCTCAGTTTCTGAAAACCCTGAACTTCCTGAAACCTGCCGTTCTAGTTTCACCTTAAACGTTCCTACGAGTTTCGTTACAAAAGAGCAAAACTTGAATATGACCAATTTAGAAAGTGTTTTAAGAAAAGGATTTGAGGTGAAGGTGGTGATTGATGAGAATGAGTGTCAAGATTGTTTATCTTCTCATGTAAGATGTCATGGCTTCAACGAGAACTTAACACCAGGAGTTAAATGTCATCCACTAAGTGGTATGAATGTTTCATATGCAATCATTTTCATTTCATAGTCCTCTTCTTTAACAACCTATATTGCATTTTCTTCTTTAACAAACTATTTTTTGTGTAATATATTTGGATTGTTCAATATGCATAGACTCTGGCGCTTGTGGATATAATCAGACCTCAAGTACGTTCGCCTGTTACTGTAAAGACCCGTATAGCTTATCATGTAGTTCTAGCAGTAAGATTCCTTTCATTGGTTCTTTTACTCATACTCTCTCCAAACTTTCTATATTCAGCTCTAACTGAATTTCATTTTTGTGTCATTTGATTGATGCAGATTCTTCTGTTCGATGGATAATAGGTGCTTAACCTTTCTTCTCTGAGTTAATTGTTCCATGATCAACTTTGGTTCTATACTGACAAATTTTTACTTATTTAATGGTTCTACAGGGGGTGTGATCATCTTGATTATCATAGGTTAGTTTGCTGCCCATAGATCAATCATTGTAATTTTTTTTTTATCTTCCTATATTATTACAAAGTTACTAACCAAACAATTTCTCTGTTTTTCGAACTTGGTTTTTACTATCAGGTGTTATTGTTTTCCTGGTGTTATTTTGCTGCCGAAATCGGATTTTCAGAAAGCGGAAAATATCAGATGATCGGTGATGAATACAAAAAGCTATAGACAAGTACGAAGAAGAGATCTCCAGGAAATCTCGACGACGAAGTTGGATCTTGTGATCTTGTCTAGATCAATGATTTCGAGTACTCTTCTCAATGCTTTGCAAAGGAAAGCTCTTGGGAAACTTGGGTTTCCTCTTTTTAGATTTTTGTTTGATTTTGAAACTGAATGACACAAGTAGGGTACATTTCATATGAGAATAGCTATGAACTCAATATATTTATTGAGTTTTTTTTTTTCTGTCTCACAAACTGAAAAGCAAATCGTAGATTGCTATTAGACAAGTCTTTCTTTTTCTGCATACCATTTTTTTAACACTTTACTTTGACATTACAAAAAACTACTAAGCTATGTCTTTAAGTAAATATATGATATGATCTTCTTTAGTTAATTTTTCACACTTTTAGACATAGCTTACAGAAATTTGGTGAGCTTAAAATAAAAGGTAAATACAAGATATAAACAGCTTATAAGTTATAACTTAAAAGGTTTGAAATTTTCTTCTGCCTCCAGCAAATTGACATTAACTTTAGCATTTAGTCACTCTCTTTTCCTAATTGAATTTTCTTCTTCCACATCAGTCAGTTTCAGTAGTAAATGGTTATTTTGCCTTATTCAACACTCCAATTTTTCTGCAATTTCTTTAAATTCTCTATATTTAAAAGTAAATATATAGTTTTAAAAGTAAACACCCCAAGTCTCCGCTTCTGTCACTAACTCTCTATCCCACTTGACTTGCTTCTATCTCTCTCCCTCTCTTAATCAGTTCCTCTTCTCTTCTCAGCACAAACTAAAACCAAAAGACACTCTATTCATAGATCTAAAAAAAAATCATGTACTATCTCCCCTCTTCTTGTCTGGTCTTTTTCTTCCTCTTCTCCTTATTCCACAATTTTTACAGTAATCTGACGTATTTTTGATGGATTTTTGAAAAGTAGATTTTCGAAAATCCGTTGGAAAATATGTAAATTTATATAACAGTTTGAATTTTGAAAATTCTGATGTAAAATTCACTACAAGCAAGTTACAAGAATATTGACAGAATTTCCGACGAGATCTTAATCCGACGGATTTTCGACAAAATAGTTTCGTCAGACCATTTTTGACAGATTTTTGAGTAACCGTCAGAAATTCGTTGAAAAATATATACGTTAATATAGCCATTTGAAAAATTATGATGGAATTATATTGTCGGATTACTATTAGAAATTTTTGTCGGAAATTCTGTCAGTTTTCCGGTAACCATTTTTTAGTAAATTTTATGGCAGAAAATACGAGGCAGTTTCAAGGTTTAAAGTGTTAGTAAAAATTATTTAAAAGTTTAAAGTGTTAGTGTAATACCTTCGAAGTTTAAAATGGTAGCACATGACACTTTCAAAGTTAAAAATGTGATTTTTCACACTTTCAAAGTTAAAAAATGTGATTTTCCCTATAAAAAAACTTGTGATTCTTTTATTCCTACGAAGATAATATTACTCCACGTAATGTTTAAAATCAGTTTATTAAAGTTTTATATTCTATGCTTCCCCTGTTTAAAAACAGTTACTTTTGTTAAAGAATAAACAAAACTAATTGTTTATTTTTATAATGAAATGTTCATGCTATAAAGAATATTATCCTCAACAATGAAAATGTTCACGATATAAAGAATTATTTATTTATTTTCTTTTCATTAAAATATCATTTATTATCTGTGTAAAAACAATTCCACCAATGAGAAAACAATCTGCAGAATAAAAATAATCAAAAAATAAATAAAAAGATAATTAATTTTGTACTGAAAATTAAAACATCAAATACAATGAAACAATGAAAATTTTCTTAAAACATTACTCTCTTTTTTTCTGGTAAAATTCTTAGAACATTAGTTAATATGAAACAAAAGGGAATATAGGGGTTGATTGGTTCACCAGCAATTACCCGGAAACATTACTTAATACAATGTTCAAATGATTATCATAATTCATGCTTCATACAATGTTCTCATATAATTTACCTTAAATAAAGATTTATCACAATGGAGAGAAAATACGAGAGAGCAAAGAAGTCTTTCAAAGTAAACTAAATACTGACATCTCAAGTCTTCGCGTCTGTCACTATTCTCACTTGACTTGGTCCCCAGGCCCTTACCGTTTCCACCTCATGTTTATGCTTATCTCTCTATTTGTTTAATTCAGCTCTCCTCAATACAAACCAAACCCAGAAGACACTCTGTTCATAGATCTCAAACAAATCATGTACTATCTCTTTACTTCTTGTTTGGTTTTTTTCTTCATCTTCTCCTTATTTCACCTTCTACCTTGTGCTTCAAGTAAAGAAGAACGTGGTAAGTGCGAACTTCAGTTTCAGTGTGGGAACATCACCGCCGGTTTCCCCTTCTGGGGAGAGGAACGTCACAATTACTGTGGTCATCCATTGTTGGAGCTTCATTGCTCTGAAAACATCACCTCTATAATCATCTCAGACTATTTTCACCATGTCCTCCATATAGATCAAACATCTAACACTCTTAGACTTTTCAGACCAGACGTTTTAGGTTCCGTTTGCTCCTCTACATTCTCCAAGCCAACCTTGCCCTCAGAAATTTTTGAGCTTTCGACAACCTACAAGAGTGTTACATTCTACAATTGCCCCTCTTATCTTCCTTACCTTTTGAGTTATCCATGTCCCGGGAATGATCAGATGCTAGTGTCTGTAAACCCTGCATATCCAGCAAGCTGCCATGCCAGTTTCACTGTGAACGTTCCTATGAGTTTCAATACAAAAGAGCAAAAGATGACTAGAACCAATTTGGAAAGTCTTTTAGAACAAGGATTTGAGGTAAAGTTGAAGATCGATGTGAAAGCGTGTCAAGAATGTTTCTCCTCTCATAGCTCATGCGGCTTCAACGAATCTTCGCCATTTGAAGTTAACTGCGGTCCACTTCGTCCACCAACTGGTAAAGTTTCATATTCTGTCTCTTTAACAGCTTATAACGAAGTAGAAGTTTCAACTCCTAATAAGCCTAAAGATATGCAGTATGAACATGGTGATGAAAACTGAAAACACAAATCGTTGATTGCTCTCAGACAAGTCTTTCTCATCCTGCATAACATTTTTATTAACCACTTACTTTGAACTATAAAAAAAAACTAATAGTGAGCTAGCTATGCCTCTAACTTATATATGTTCCGATCTTCCTCTGTTTATTTTCACACTTTTAGACAAAGCTTACTTGTGAGCTTAGGAAAACGGTTATATGATATTAACTTGATTGAAATTTTCTTCCCACTTGGCATTAAGTTAGCGTTTAGTCACTCTCATTCACTAAATGATTCACAATGTTTTATATCAATTTAGGGGGTGTTATTGGTTATTGTGATTTTTTAAAGAGTTATAATTATTTAAAAGTTTAGTGTTATTCAATCTTGAATTACCAAGAATCTACTATTAAAGTCATATGTTATTGGTTCAATATTTATAAAAAAGTTATTAAAAATCATGTGTTATTGGATTAATGATAATTTTAACTAACTTTTAGATTATACTAAAGTTTATTAAAGTTTAGTGTTATTGGTTGATTGATTTTAAAAAATTTTGTTCATCTGAAACAACTTCTATAAAATTTTAAAATATTACATGTTAAGGTGATATTTTCGGTGAGATTATGTGAAATGTTTTAAGTACTCTCTAAATTTTTTTAAAATTCGAATAATCATTACAAGTTACATAAATCCAATAACAGCCTCTTATTTTGGTTTGATATGATCAAATCGTCCATAAACTTAAATATAAGCATCATAATGCATATAATTTCCTCCACAATTTCCAATTATACAGAGTTTCAGAATGGTAAGAGAAGTTTTTCAAAATTTTAGCTTAGAGCATAGAGAAAACAAAGAATTAAAAGTCTTTCAAAGTAAACATCACAAGTCTCTGCTTGTGTCACTATCCCATTTAACTTGACTTTGTCCTCCCTCTCTCTCTCTCTCTCTCTTTGCTTAACTCATTCCTCTCCTCTCCACAACATAAAGTGATAAACCACACAAAAAGACACACGTACTGTTCATAAGATCTCAAACAAATCATGTACTATCTCCCAACATCTGGTCTGGTCTTGTTCTTCCTCTTCTTCTTCTTCCACCATCTTTCTTGTGCTTCAAGGGAAATAGAAGGATGGTGTCAAGCTCAGTTTCAGTGTGGGAACATCACGGCCGGTTTCCCATTCTCGGGAGGGATTCGTCCCCAACTTTGCGGTCATCCATTGCTGGAGCTTCACTGCTTTAACAACCAAACCTCTATAATCATCTCAAACCATTTTTACAATGTTCTCCATATAGATCAAACATCTAACACTCTTAGAATCGCTAGAGCAGAGCTTCAAGGTTCTTTTTGCAACGCTACATTCACAGCCACATCCTTACCTCCTGAAATCTTTGAGGTTTTGCCAGCCTACAAGACACTTAATGTTTTCTTCCTTTGCGATCCTAAGCTTTCTTACCGTTCGAGTTATACATGTCCTGCTAGAGGCCCTTTCTCAGTATCTCAAAGCCTTGATTACCAAAGTTCTTGCCAAGGCAGTTTCACGATTAACGTACCTAAGAGCTACGTTCCAGAAGAGAAAGAGCTGAATTTTACACATTTGGAAAGTGCTTTAAGAGAAGGGTTTGAGGTGAAGGTGAAGATCGATGAGAAACCGTGTAAAGAATGTTCATCCTCTCATGGAATCTGCAGCTTTGAAAATACCATAAAGATTTGTTGCAAGGAAGACTCATCATCAAGATGCAATAAACTCTATCTACCTGATGGTAAGCTTCTTCAATATACAATTTCTTCATTCCTTGATTAACTTAAAAACCGTTCATTTCTTTTTCTACCCTCTCACATATCAGTCAGCAACCATAGTTCTTTACACTAGTTGAATTTTTTTCTTCGACATCAGTCAGTTTCTGTAGTGATTGGTCTTTGCCTTTTTCCGTACTCCATATTTTCTCCAATATCTCTACATTAGATTCTCTGGAACTGGTAAAAAAAAAAAAAGAAAAGGAAGAAACTTGGAAAGGGTCAATGTTTGTAAAAGTGGATCCTATCTTCGGGATATTTATTTATTAGGTTTCAGAAATGGCAAAGCACATCACTTTGAAGTCGCCGTACAAAATAAAAATAATAAGATTGGTCATTCAGTTCAACTCTTTTTTTTTTTTTTAAATTGAATGTAAAATTTATTCAAAACAAAAAAAAAAATCATTTTTACATGAGTGTAACTTCTAGTTAAGTTTTGACAAAATAAAAAAACTTAGCACAAAATCATTGGCCTATCTCTTCGTCTCTTCTTTTTCACCCTTTCTGTCTTTTATTCACCTGTTATTCAACACAATGATCAATTTATGTCTTTCCCATAAAATATTTGTGTCATATAGCTTCTTCATATCGATGCTCTTTGTGATCCCATCTTGTGTTTTCTCAGCTAATGAGCTTCACAAGCTCTGCAGTCCAAAGTTTAGCTGTGGCGATCAGAGCGATCTCTTGTACCCTTTCTGGAAAACTGGCAGAGAAGAATGTGGTCACCCTGACTTCAAGCTCGACTGCGGTCCATTCGCAGAGTTTAGCGTCCCCTCCTCCTCCGTGAAGTTCAGAATCTTAGAGATGAACTCTAGTATCATAAAGCTCGCCAGATTGGACTTTATCAACGGTCTTTGTCCCGATTATCCTCCAGATGCATTATTCAACAGAAGCGTCCTTCCATTGGCTCCCAACACCGAGATGCTAACACTCTATTACGACTGCAACATAGACTTATCATCGTCTCTTTCTCCTTTTGGTGCAAAGCTTGTTTGTCCGGATGATCCGCATGATGGCAAAACAAATTACTTTGTCATGAGAAACCTCTCATCCCCTCCACCTTGTTGGTTTTTAATTGAGTTTATTAACAATTAAATATTTACAGTTTATTTATGTCAATTGTCCTGACATTAAATTTGGGTAGTTATTGTGTGAACAGTCACAATTAGGAAGAGACACAACTCTTGGTGTTGTAGTGTCTGTTCGTTTTCTATATAATTCAGTTTTGTCCTGATGTAAATAACAAGTTTCAGTTTAAATAAAAAGTTTCTATTTTGTTCATGTCTTCTTAAAAGAGAAGAGTTAATTCTCTATCTCTTACTATGTTTCTCCATTCTCTTAATTCATTGTAAAATCAATATTCCAACATGGTATCAGAGCTATTTTGATCTTGGAGCCTTTCCAAGCAAAATAATAATAGAAAGAAGTCCGCTGCGAGAAGAAGAGAAAGATGGAGAAAACAAATCAACGGCAAGAAAACCAAAAAAAAAAAAAAAGGAAGAAGAGGAAGAGAAGAAATAGAAAAAGGTGGTGACAAGAGAGAGTACCATCAACCTTCACAAACACATTCACAATCAGTACCTTTAAGAAGAAGGCTCCAAAAGTGATGAAGGAGATATGAGATCTTCTCAAAAGGCAATGGAGAAAACGGATGTGGAGTTGTTGTGGAAGGAGAATTCTGAAACTTTGTTCGACGATGCCGAAGAAGACGTGGGAGAGATTCACGCATGGCATGATACGGGAATCAGTTACAGAGATAACCGAAGAAGACGTGGAGTAGATTCACGCACAGTATGGGATCCGGTTATAAAGATAACCGAAGAAGACGTGGAGAAAATTCACGCACAAGACGTCGTGGTGACATGATGGTGATCAAAGGGAGACACCAAACAAAGAAGGTGGCTGCTAACCTAAGAGAAAAGCAGAAGGCGGTTGCAAAGATAACCGAAGAAGACGTGTATTAAATTCACGCACAAGACGTCACAGAGACGTGATGGTGATCAAAGGGAGACACCAAACAAAGAAGGTGGCTGCTAACCTAAGAGAAAAGCAGAAGGCGGTTGCAAAGATAACCGAAGAAGACGTGTATTAAATTCACGCACAAGACATCACAGAGACGTGATGGTGATCAAAGGGAGACACCAAGCGAAGAAGGGTGCTGCTAACCTAAGAGAAAGGCAGAAGTCGGTTGCAAAGATAACCGAAGAAGAAGTGAAGATAGTTCACGCTAAAACTTGGTGATCAGGAGGACACCAAAAGGAAATGAGGAAAAAAGCTCACCTAAGGAAAAGGGAGTGGAAGAAGGTTGCAAAAACAGGCGAAGAAGACGTGACGGAAGATCACAGAGGAAATGTGACAAAGCTCACATAGAAAGCTTACCTAAGAGAAAGGGAGTGGAAGATGGTTGCGAGAACATGCGAAGAAGATGTGACGGAAGATCACATAGGAGACGTGACGAAGTGCCGAGGAAGAAGATATTCCTATCATGACTAACAAAGGAAGAAGAGTGATGAAGGAAGGCAAGAAGTTGGAGTTTGATTAACAAATTCCAAAGAACTAAGAAAGAAGTTTGGTGTGAGACCGAAACTCAATTAAGGGGGAGTGTTGGTTTTTAATTGAGTTTATTAACAATTAAATATTTACAGTTTATTTATGTCAATTGTCCGACATTAAATTTGGGTAGTTATTGTGTGAACAGTCACAATTAGGAAGAGACACAACTCTTGGTGTTGTAGTGTCTGTTCGTTTTCTATATAATTCAGTTTTGTCCTGATGTAAATAACAAGTTTCAGTTTAAATAAAAAGTTTCTATTTTGTTCATGTCTTCTTAAAAGAGAAGAGTTAATTCTCTATCTCTTACTATGTTTCTCCATTCTCTTAATTCATTGTAAAATCAATATTCCAACACACCTAACGAGAGTAGAAACATTTTAAACGACCTAAGGGGATGCGATAGAAATGTCAGTATTCCCGCAAATGGACCTGATCTCATCAGTCTGCAGGAAAGTTTAAGTGAAGATGAACTAAAGAAGGCTCTTGAAGAGGGTTTCGAGCTTGGACTTAACCAAGAATGTCTGGAGTGCATACACTCTAAGGGTGCTTGTGGATATAATCTGACTACAGATAGTTTCGCTTGCTATGTTATAGAAGAACGACACAACAAGGGTAATATTTACTACATGTTCTAATTTCCTAAGGTTCAAACTAACAAGAACAGAATTCTGTTTACAGTTTTTATTCTGTTCTTGTTACGCTTATCATTATTTCAATTGTTATAAAGAGAGTTTTGGGTTTTACTTCTAGTTTTGGATTCTCTCTATAACAAATTTTACTCTTTGATAACAAAAACATGTACAAAAGGCTTCTCTTTTAACTGCCTAATGTATTTTTTGAATGAGAGTTATAACTTAATTCTTTGATGTTGTTGTTAAAAAGCTAAACATATTGTTGACTATTCCAGTCTTCTAAAAAGCTAAACATGCTTACTCTTCATCAAGAAAGAGATCGCCTCTTCTCCGCTTTCATATTTTGTTACTGAAACATTAAAGTAAGTGTAGCTATAAACTATTATGTAAACCCTCAATGATTTAAAAAAAATAAAAAAAAATAATGGAAGACCTATCCCTTAATTAAAACCCCTAAACCCTAGCTCTAGTTAATAGCGCCCTAATTCGTTACAAAAACATCAAATATAACCCTAATTAACTCTGATTAAATACCTTGATAGGAGAATTGTGCCATGAGATTCTTCATAGAAAGTAAAGAATTGGAATCTGCGTCGACCAAAAGAACCCTAATACTCGTCGTCGGGAAGTCTTCATAGTCGTCAATGGGAGATTCGATTTCATCATCATATATTACTTCCTCTTGCAACAACTTGCGAAAACTCTCATCGAGTCTGTTTGATGAGACTGACATTAAAAAGAAAAACCAACCTAAAAGTTCTTGAAGTGCAAGTAAAGAGAGAGAGAGATTGAATTGAAGAAGGGCGAGAGAAAGAGAGAAGCTTTATGAGCGTGCGAAAACAAGGTGTGTGTATATATACGGATCACGTGCAAAAATTAAATATTTGGAAAGTAAATATACGGTTATTAATTGTTAGGTTATATACTTCCATTTTTCTCTTATAGTTATCCATATAGTTTTAATAGAAGTTTTTTGAAAAAGATAGATTAGGGTAAGAAAAAGAACTCTGGTGTTTATTTATTAAGAAAAGAAAAAAAAAAAAATTGTTAGCGATTTTCTTGAGGTTTGTTTCGTATTTATCTTTTCATTGGTTTAAGTTTAAGCCATTACTTTGTGGGCTAGAACTAGGCACATTTAAATTCGGCCCGGCCCATTAGTTGTTAGCATCCATTGGCGGAAACAAAAAGGTTCAAAACGAATTCGGAGGAAGGAGATTATGGCCTGGCTTTAAACTAGCATGCATCATTCATCAATGATGGTCTAGTTTATGCCTTGATGATGCCTCAGTTACTTTTTGTTCGGCGGATTAGAGACATTGATTAAATCTTTTTCGTTAGATGATTGATTGTTCAGCTATCTAATTGATGGATAAAATGGTGAATCAATTCATTATAGTTTTGACATTTGACGGTTCTTCTGTTTTCTATTAAAATTATCATCTGATGGAACCTTAATGCATATTTTTGGGCCTCTAATGTTTCAGTAAGTGTGCTTTCAAATCAATAAACAAGAAGCCCAAGTATTTGGTGCAGTTATAGTTTTTGAAAGCATAAAACTATGTGTTGGGGATCATAGAGTGGGACTTGGCATGTGATGAAAAGTACAATTTTTCTGAGAATTTCATATATATATAATTAGCTTCCAAAATTTTCACTAGACCAATTGTAGTCAAAGCTTGTTTCTCCCCTGTTTGAAGATAGAATTTAGTAAGGTAATGATGTTCTGGAGCTTATGGTTTTGATTGATTGGAAGATAGAGGCTTAGATTGTGGACTTATTTATTTATAAACGATAAAGAAGATGAGACAAATCAAATAGTGATTAAATAAATAGAAGAAGATCCTAATTTAATTAAAAAGATAAAAGATAATGAATTCAAGCATGAATTAAAAGTTAAACAACCCTACAAGATCCTTCAAAGTTTATCGCCTATTGACTTGACGGTCGTTTCCAAGGGAGCTTTGGAACGTAAAACTAAGCGAATCTTTCTGAGGACGACGAAAGAGACGATGCATCAGCAACATTTGGTCAAAAACCTCAACACAAGGATGGCTGGTTCGTTCTGGTACTTAGGCAGAACGCAGTTGATGGCATGTGTTGCGGCACAGAGGAAGAAGAAGAAAAAGACGACAAGTTTGTGATTTGATGCAGCGATTTTGAATTCATTAGCTTGCCAATCTTCAATACCATTCCTGAATCTCAACCATATATATATATATTTTTTTTTTGTAAACCAGGAGGTTCCGACCTTTTTACCACTCGACTAATCCCCAGGATGAGTGTAGCCATCGAGTAGCACACTCACCGGGTTTTCTAATGGGCCTAAAGCGTGGCACCATTTCGACTGGCCAAATAGAGTGATTTAGATAATTCCGCGCTTGAAGGGAATCGATCCCTGGCCTAGACCAACAGGGCAATCTCTTCCTCAAGTGAGAACCACTAGACCACCACCACTTGGTTGACCATATATATTGTATGTAGCAATATGTCTTTCTCATAAAAGGAATGTTACCAAGTTTATTATGTAAACTAAGTTAACTGCTACCATTTGTTATTATTTTCTTTTTCCTATTCTACAATTTGTGTTGTCTATACTTCCAGTATTTTCCATTTTATGTGTTTCATCAATATTGTTTCGAGAAAGAAGATTTCCATACTATTCTACACATTTTCGTTAATTTACAAAGTAAAGGCATTTATGATAATTTTAGTATTTTACTAAGAATTCTTTTACGACTTGTAAAAGCCTTTCAATAACCCCCTTTTTTTTTTTTTTTTTGTTCTTTTAAACCCCTAATTCACTTACGAAAACCCCTAATTCTAACACACACACATTTGACCAGAATCGTCACTACCCAACATGTACATTTCATACTTTCGACTAAATTGGGTTCTTAAGTTTTCAAAAGGCCCACTGGGTATTAATTATCGCTAAGTCAAATAATTTATTTTGCTCTTGCAAAAAGCCTATGCTTTCCTTGTTCGTGATAACGTTTTTCATCTCTCAACGACAAGTCTTTACGTTTGTTTCATTAATGGAGTCGTTTACTGAACCTCCAAGTGGACCAATAATTCTGTTCTTGTTACGCTTATTATTATTTCAATTGTTATAAAGAGAGTTTTGGGTTTTACTTCTAGTTTTGGATTCTCTCTATAACAAATTTTACTCTTTGATAACAAAAACATGTACAAAAGGCTTCTCTTTTAACTGCCTAATGTATTTTTTGAATGAGAGTTATAACTTAATTCTTTGATGTTGTTGTTAAAAAGCTAAACATATTGTTGACTATTCCAGTCTTCTAAATCTTTCTATGGTGGATAATTCAAAGACAGCAACAAGTCCCTTTCATTGCTACTGAAGATTTAAGTCCATGTCTTGTCTCATTTTCTGAGAAAATTCTTACTAACTGACAAAAAATCCTCATTGATCTTGAGTCTCTCTGTCTTTTTGTACTATTATTTGGTCCTACTATTAAGTGTTCCCAAAATTTCTTTTTCAAAAATGGTAAGAGAAGTCTTTCAAAATTTGTTAGCTTAGAGAAAAGTCTTCAAAACTAAACCCAAAAGACACACAACTGTTCATAGATCTCAAACAACTCATGCACTATCTCCCAACTTTATACACAGTTCACAGTTCACAGTTCACAGTTCCAGTGATCCATCTTTCTTGTGCCAAGCTTAGTTTCACCCACTCAATTCTCTGGAACTGAAAAAAAAAGAAAAAAAAAAAGGAAGAGACTGAAAAGGGTCTTTGCGCTGGGTCAATTTTTGTAAAAGTGGATCCTACCTTCGGAATATTTTTTTAATTATTTTTCATCATCTCTTCTTCTTCTTCACCATTTTTCCTATTCACTCACCTTCAACACAATGATCAATTTATCTCTTTCCCACAAAATATTTGTGTCATATAGCTTCTTCATATCGATGCTCTTTGTGATCCCATCTTGTGCTTTCTCAGCTAATGATGAGCTTCACAAGCGCTGCAATCAAACGTTTACATGTGGCAACCAGAGAGATCTGTTTTACCCTTTCTGGAAAACTGGCAGAGAAGACTGTGGTCACCCTGACTTCAAGCTCGAATGCGGTCCATTCGCAGAGTTTAGCGTCCCCTCCTCCTCCGTGAAGTTCAGAATCTTAGAGATGAACTCTAGTATCATAAAGCTCGCCAGATCGGACTTTGTCAACGGGCTTTGTCCCGATTATCCTCCAGATGCATTATTCAACAGAAGCGTCCTTCCATTGGCTCCCAACACCGAGATGCTAACACTCTATTACGACTGCAACATAGACTTATTTTCATCATCTCTTTCTACTTTTGGTGCCAAGCTTTTTTGTCCAGATGATGCGAATGATGGCAAAACAAATTACTTTGTCACAAGAAACCTCTCATCCCCTCGACTTGAGGGGATTAGAAACATTTTAAACGACCTCAGGGGATGCGATAGAAATGTCACTATTCCCGCAAATGGACCTGATCTCATCACTCTGCAAGAAAGTTTAAGTGAAGTTGATCTAAATAAGGCTCTTGAAGAGGGTGTCGTGCTTGGACTTAACCAAGAATGTCTGGAGTGCATAGACTCTAAGGGTGCTTGTGGATATAATCTGACTACAGATAGTTTCGCTTGCTATGTTATAGAAGAACGACACAACAAGGGTAATATTTACTACATGTTCTAATTTCCTAAGGTTCAAACTAACTTTTTTTCTGGTCCTATTCCATTGATGCAGGCCTCTCTGTTGGAGTAAAAGCAGGTGCTTCCCCTTTAACTTGTTCTTCCGCGACACCCGATTATATTACCATAGGCATGATCATAAGACTTATTATGAAATTTTTTTTTTTGTTTTCTTCTTTAGGCATTGCGGCTGCAGCTGGTGGAGTGGCGCTGGTCATTCTTATATTCACAGGTTTGTTCTGTTACAACAGACGGAGAAAGAAGACTCAAGAAGGTCACTACACAAGCAAAGACTTGCCAATAAAGCCTTTATTTCAACAGAACCTCAAGACCTTTATTTCACAACCAAAACTCGAAGCACTTATTCCACTGAAGCAGTATAGTTATACACAAGTGATGAGAATTACAAAGTCATTTGCAGAAGTGGTTGGGAGAGGAGGATTTGGAACCGTCTATAGAGGAACACTTTGTGATGGACGTATGGTTGCAGTGAAGGTATTGAAAAAATCAAAGGATAATGATGGTGAAGACTTCATCAATGAAGTTGCAAGCATGAGCCAAACATCTCATGTCAACATTGTTACCCTCCTAGGATTCTGCTCTGAAGGTTCCCAGAGAGCGATTATTTATGAATTTATGAAAAATGGGTCTCTTGATAAGTTTATCTCAAGAAAGAGGTCATCCAGTACGGACTGGAAGGAACTATATGGGATCGCATTAGGTGTTGCTCGTGGTCTAGAATACTTGCACCATGGCTGCAGAACAAGGATTGTACATTTCGACATAAAACCACAAAATGTACTCTTAGATGACAATCTTTGCCCGAAAGTTTCAGACTTTGGCCTTGCTAAGCTCTGCGAGAGGAAAGAAAGCATCTTGTCACTACTGGACGCAAGAGGAACGATAGGGTACATTGCACCTGAAGTGTTTTCAACCGTGTACGGTAGAGTGTCTCACAAGTCAGATGTGTATAGCTACGGAATGTTGGTCATTGAGATGATAGGAGCGAGGAACAAAACATCAACTGAACCCACTGCATCTAGCACAAGCTCAATGTACTTTCCTGAATGGATATATAGGGATCTTGAGAAAGGAGACAATGGAAGGCTTATCGAGAATGGAATCAGCTGCGAAGAAGATGAGATAGCAAAGAAGATGACGCTGGTGGGTTTATGGTGTATTCAGCCTTGGCCATCAGATCGCCCAGCTATGAACAGAGTTGTAGAGATGATGGAAGGAAGTGTGGATGCTCTTGAATTGCCTCCTAGACCTGTTTTGCAATGTTCTGTGGTGCCTCATCTCGAATCTTCGTGGATTTCAGAGCAGAGCTCAATCCCCTCTGAGATATAAATTTCTCGATAAACGTAAATCACTATCGTTTATTAGAAAACGTCCTTGGTCTAAATGTAAATGTTAGTCGCATTTCAAAAATAGAAATGTATCATTATTGAACTTAAAATTACCCAAATACATTTTCGTGATGGTTTATATATGTATATATTAGTTTTAAAAATAATAATTAACCAAATTAATCATCTCATTTCATTCTTCGTTACCTTCCTCTGATCCATGACAAAACAGGGGAAAAAAAAACAGAACACATGTGTGTGAATCTCTTACTCTTTGATGACAAAAACACACAATATAGGATATTTTTGCACTTGCGAATATCTGATGGATGAAAAGGTTTCAACCTTCTCTCTAACCGTTTCAGGTACGTTCTGAACTGTAGTTTTAACTTGAGTCTTTGACGTTGTTGGTGGAAAAGCTAAACATGGATGAAGACAAACAGATTTTAGAAGAAAGTATGGTGTAGGTTTACCACCAAGTCACTCTCATTCCCCACTCAAGATTTAATTACATGTTTTGCAACATTTTCCGAGAAATGTCTTACGAACTGACTTGTATGTGAAATTAGCAATTAAAAGTTATAGAAATTGTAACAAAAAAACTGAAGGGCAAAGATTTAGTTAAACACTTAAATTTTAAAGAGAGACTAGCTAGACCATTTGAAATAAGTGAGAGTATCTACCTAAGTCTTTGACTGGTGAAATATAGACGATCAACAATTTATCTTCGGCGGTGGTTCCTTTACCAGAAAATCAATGACTTCGATGGCGAAGGTTGACAAATGGTAATCTTTCTTTTCCTCATTTTACATGTCTTTGGGTGTTATTAGTTGATCCAATCTTCTTCTATAAACAGTGCATAGTTGGACTCTTTGTGGGTTTAAATTTATTTTGTAATCCGTTTATGTATGTTGGGCTTCAATCTGGTCTTGTACCAAATGGTTATTGAATAAAGTTTACTCTTGCGAAAAAAAAAAAAAAGTCTTTAACTGATTAAATTATCGACTTTTCCAGTCTACTAAATCCTCTTTAGACAAGCAAATTTGGGAGATATGAAATAGTATGGTATAGCTTTGCCGGCAAGTCCATCGCAAGATTTAATTCCATAATTTACTAAACCAAAAAAAATAAAATAGAATTGCGTTAGGAGTTGCTCATGGTCTCGAGTACTTGCATCATGGCTGCAGAACAAGGATTATACATTTCGACATAAAACCACAGAATGTACTCTTAGATGAAAATCTTTGCCCCAAAGTTGCAGACTTTGGCCGTGCTAAGCTCTGCTAGAGGAAACAGAGCATTTTTTTCATCACCAGACGCAAGAGGTACAATAGGGTACATTGCACCAGAACTGTTTTCACCAATTTATGGTACAGTTTCTCACAAGTCGGTGTATAGCTATGGAATTTTGGTTCTTGAGATGATATGAGCAAGGAACAAATCATCAACTGAAGACACTGCATCTAGCACAAGTTCAATGTACTTTCCTGAGTGGAATTATAAGGGTCTTGAGAAAGGAAACAATGGAAGCCTTATCGAGAATGGAATCAGCAGCGAAGAAGAGGAGATAGAGAGGAAGATGAAAATTGTGGGTTTGTGGTGTATTCAGTCTTCCCCATCAGATCGCCCACCCATGAACAAAGTTGTAGAGATGATGGAAGGAAGCTTGGATGCTCTTGAAGTCCCTCCTAGATCTGTTTTGAAGCAAATCCCCACATCAACTCTTCAAGAATCTTCTACTCTTTCGGAGGATATCTCAGTTTACACAGAAGTATGTTGTTCAGAAAATGTCGCATAAATATATAAAACCTTTGGGACCTAGTAAAGCGTGTTCTTGTATTTGTCTTATTCATTGCCAAACTTAAAGCTTATTCTTGGTGGGTTTATGGTGTATTCAGCCTTGGCCATCAGATTGCCCAGTTATGAACAGAGTTGTAGAGATGATGGAAGGAAGCGTGGATGCTCTTGAAGTCCCTCCTAGACATGTTTTGCAGCAAATCCCCACAGCAACTCTTCAAGAATCTTGTACTCTTTCAGAGGATATCTTGGTTTACACAGAAGTATGTTCTAGAAATGTAGCATAAATAAAAATTATCCTTGGAACCTAGTAAATATTGTAAACCTGAATGTTTTTTCTTATTCATTGTAAACCTGAATGTTTTTTCTTATTCATTGTAAACCTGAATGCATGTGTGTTCTTGTTTGAACATCTATATATCTAAACGCTTAATTTAGTGTGAAGAGAGAGTAGAACTGATCAATTATGAATTTATGAGATTTAAGATAATATGGTACGGGTTAACCGGAAAGCTCCTCTTGTTTCTGCAGACTGGTTTAAACGCAACGGTTGTGTTTGTGGATGCGAGAGTTTTCGGAAGCGGGCGGTTGCGGTTATAAGCGTTGTTAAGCGATTTACATGACTAGTTTAAAAATTAAAAATGTGTTCGTTTGCGAGAAATTTCTGAATGGTTGACAGTAGTTGCGGTTTAACATAAAATATATCGAATATATGTATAACATATAATTTATATAAGAAAACAAATAAATGTATTAATATAATAAAATTTTAAAAATTTAGTTTTAAATAAATTATTGAATAACTAAGGTTTGAAACCTTCACCGTTTGAACTTTTCTTCGGTCTCCATCAACTTAAATGAGTGCATCATGATTTATGTATCAAATAGTGTTTCCATAACCATCGGCAGTTCAGACACAAATGGTAATATTATGATTCATGCACCATTTAGTGTTCCCAAAATTTCTTTAAACAGAGTGTCTCACAATGGTAAGAAAAGTCTTTCAAAATTTGTTAGCTTAGAGATAAGGGGAAAACAAAAGAGTGAAAAGTCTTCCAAAGTAAACCCCAAAAGCCTCCGCTTCTGTCACTGTCCTACTTGACTTGGTCCTCAGTGAGACTCTCTAAATCTCTCTTCTCCGCACAAACTAAACCCAAAAGACACAAAGTTCATACATTATCTCCCAACTTCTTGTCTTTTTTTTTTTCTTCCTCTTTTCCTTATTCCACCATTTTCTTGTGCATCAAGTGAAAAAGAACTTGGATGGTGCCAATCTCAGTTCCAGCTACTCAATTCTCTGGAACTGAAAAATAAAATAAAGAAAATAAATAAGGAAGAAACTTGGAAATGGTCAATATTTGGAAACTTTGGGATATTTTTTTATTAGTTTTCAGAATTGGCAAGACACATGACTTTGAAGTCGTCGTACAAAAAAACAAAAAACGATTGGCCATTCAGTTCAAATCTTACAAAACCAAAACTTGGAACAAAACCATTGATGTATCCCTTCATCTCTCTTCTTCTTTCACCATTTTTCCTATTCACTCACCTTCGACACAATGATCAATTTATCTCTTTCCCCAAAAAGATTTGTGTCATATAGCTTCATATGGATGCTCTTTGTGATCCCATCTTGTGTTTTCTCAGCTGATGATGAGCTTCACAAGCTCTGCAGTCCAACGTTTAGCTGTGGCAACCAGAGAGATCTGTTTTACCCTTTCTGGAATACTGGCAGAGAAGACTGTGGCCACCCTGACTTCAAGCTCGACTGCGGTCGATATGCAGAGTTTGAAGTCTCCTCCGTGAAGTTCAGAATCTTAGAGATGACCTCTCGCTACATCAGAGTCGCCAGATCGAATTTTATCGACAATCTCTGTCCCAGTTATCCTCCAAATGTACCATTCAACGAAACCGTACTTCCACTGGCTCCCGAGACCGAGATGCTAACAATTTATTACGACTGCGACCGAGACTTTACACCGTCTCTTTCTACTTTTGGTGCAAAGCTTGATTGTCCGGACGATCGGGATGATGGCAAAACAAATTACTATGTCACGACAACCCTCTCATCCCCTCTACTTAACGATATTAGAGACCATTTAAACGATCTCAGTGGATTTTGCGATCAAAATGTCAGTATTCCTGCAAATGGACCAGCCCTCAGTACACTGAAGAGATCTTTAAGAGTAGATGATCTAAAGAAGGCTCTTACAGACGGTTTCGAGCTTAGACTTAACCAAGAATGTCTGGATTGCATAGGCTCTTTTAAGGGTGCTTGTGGATATAATAAGACCTCAAATACATTTGCTTGCTATGTTATACAAGAACGAAAAAACAAGGGTAATATTTCCTACCACAAGAACCACCACTGACTATTTGACTATTTTGTTTCTGATAATTATATACAAAGGATCTCTTGAGTTTTTAGATTTTCCGTTCCCAGTAATATTCAAAGTTATGCATTACATTCGAACTGACCCGTTTTCTAGTGCCATCCCATGGATGCAGGCCGCTTTACTATTTCTATTGATGAAATAGTAAAGTGGCCTGCAGCAAAATCAGGTCCTTCGTCCAAATCTCCCACCCACCCACCTTTTTTTTGAGTTTGATGTTTTCTTGTTTTGTTTCAAGTAAGCTTCATAGTTCTGTATTTAGTTCGAACTAACCTTTCTTTCTGATGCCATTCCTTTGATGCAGGTCTCTCTACTGCAATAAAATCAGGTGCTTACCCTTTTCATTAAACCTGATTTTATTACCTTATACCCACAAACAACGGCATTGTCTTATTATGAAAACCTTTTTTTTTTTATCCGTGTCTAGGCATTGGGGCTGCTTCAGCAATGGTGGGGCTCATTCTTTTAGTTGTGGGAATATTTTGTGTCGTCATCAGCTGCCAAAGGAAGACATCAAATGATATGAGACAACGGAATCTAAAGGCCCTTATTCCACTAAAACACTATAGCTATGCTCGAGTAAAGAGAATTACAAATTCATTCGCTGAAATGGTTGGGAAAGGAGGATTTGGAACTGTTTATAGAGGAACCCTTTCTGACGGTAATAGTGTTGCGGTTAAGATCTTGAAAGACTCAAAGGGTAATGGGGAAGACTTCATCAATGAAGTTGCGAGCATGAGCAAAACTTCTCATGTCAATATTGTTTCCCTGCTTGGATTCTGCTCTGAAGGTTCCAAGAGAGCAATTATTTATGAATATTTGGAAAATGGCTCTCTTGACCAATTCATCTCAAGAAATACCTCACTGAACATGGATTGGATGGCATTGTATAAGATCGCACTAGGTGTTGCTCGTGGTTTGGAGTACCTGCACCATGGCTGCAAAACAAGAATTGTACATTTTGACATAAAACCTCAGAATGTACTCTTAGATGACAATCTTTGCCCCAAAGTTTCAGACTTTGGCCTTGCTAAGCTTTGCGAGAAGAAAGAAAGCATCTTGTCCCTACTGGACACAAGAGGAACTATAGGTTACATTGCACCGGAAGTTTTTTCAAGAATGTACGGTAGAGTCTCCCACAAGTCAGATGTATATAGCTATGGAATGTTAGTCCTTGAGATGATAGGAGCAAGGAACAAAGAAAGGGCTGATCAAAACTCTGCATCAAACACAAGCTCAATGTACTTTCCTGAATGGATATACAAGGATCTTGAGAAGGGAGACGGTGAAAGGCTTATCGAGAATGGAATCAGCATCGAAGAAGAGGAAGTAGTAAAGAAGATGACATTGGTGGGTTTGTGGTGTATTCAGTCTTCTCCATCAGATCGCCCAGCGATGAACAGAGTTGTAGAGATGATGGAAGGAAACCTGGATGCTCTTGAGGTCCCTCCTAGGCCTGTTTTTCCCGCAGCGCCTCTTCAAGAATCTTCTACGCTCTCAGAGGATATTTCGGTTTACTCAGAAGTATGATTCATGAATGTCGCATAAAGAAACCTCATTCGAACCATATGAAACCGTGAAAGCAGCAACATACATTTATTCACCAAAAGTAATATACTGTTTACATTCCAGATTGACCCATTGTGTCACCAGACTAGACCTTTCTTATCTTTTAATTTCTAAACCTATCAACGCTCTCATCTTGGATTCCACAGGCTTATTACTTTTCTTCAGAATTCTTCAGCAACTGTGTAGACTGTTTCTCAAAACTCCTCGAAAGTAACCCATTTCAAACATATCAGCGATCTTTCTCTACGGCAGCTTGCTCTGCTTGTTTGTTGCCAACCGATACTACAAATTTCTTCAGATGTTTGATGAAATCTGGATAAATTTCAAGGTCACAATGTCCACCTCCATTTACCCACAAAGGTTCATACTTCTCTTTGCTGAGTTCCCAGAGCCGTTTTCCATGAGACCAATCAACTACTTCATCTGCAGTTCCCTAAAAGACCAACAAGAGAGTTCAATGACTTGTATGCATAATAACGGGTCTAAAACTTAATTTGAGAAGAGCTCTCATAATGAAAAGGGCAACAAAAAATGCCAAAGCAATGCAACAAGTGAAATGATGATGTCGCTTACATGAATTACTAATACAGGACACTTAACTGCGCCAATCTTGTCAATATTCTGAAAAACAAACATGGAATTGCAGAGGTGAGCATCAGCTATACATATAAAACCAGAAGAAAATTTTGAAGTCCCCTAAAATCACCTTGTAAATGTCAAACCAATATGTACATTTCACAGGATACAAAACCCTCATCCCAGACAGAATCGGGCACTGTAAAACCACGCCTCTTAAGTTAGGTGTGCGCGAAGCTAGATCGACTGTAGGTCCACTACCGACAGATTGACCATATAATATAAGTTGATCGTCTTTTACGCCGTACTGTTCCTTGAGGCATTTATAAGATGCTTCTATATCAGCATATGTATTACACTCGCTTGCCTGATTCATATATCAAATCGATATCAATGAGAAACAATCCATGGAAGCCTATCGCATTTCAAATTTCATAACACAAGAGTAGTAATTAGTAAACTCAGGACTATACCTGTCCTGTAGACTGACCATAACCAGAGTAATCATACCTGGGAAACAAAAACCAATAAACCTATTACAAAAACAATTAAATAGTCCCTAGTGTATATAAGAAAAGGAGTATCAAAAGTGACGAAAGCAATATAAATGAATCAATCACAAAATGAGAATTGAAATGTTAAGTCTTATAAGCATACAATCATTATAAGAATGTAACAATAGATCCTAATATTGGCAATTACAAGCATAGGAAAGTATGATTGAATATGAATCTAATGCCTCAGGTCTAACACCCAAACTTTAAACCTATAAAGCTTTGATCTTTTACATGGATTGATACATCTATTCAAATATTATAATAAGAACACAAACCAATTCTGCTTAAATTCTCAAAAACTTATCCTTCACTCAAAAATTCGTTTCCTTTAAATTCGTCTTATGAACACACTCATTATATGTATCAACACATTCTAGTTTTAGCAATTATAAATCTTTCTATGATAAATGAATCAACTTTGAAGCTATAAAGCTCTAATTTTTACAAAGATTGATTCTTTAATTATCATATTATTCCTAAAACATACCAATTCGAAAAAATTTGAACATTTTT
This sequence comes from Barbarea vulgaris, assembly GCA_963667165.1. NCBI lineage: Eukaryota > Viridiplantae > Streptophyta > Magnoliopsida > Brassicales > Brassicaceae > Barbarea > Barbarea vulgaris. The sequence continues at coordinate 7,163,342 of OY763887.1, forward strand.
TTTTTCTTACCCCATAAGATTGACACGAAGACGATTGCTGAGTTCAACGAAAAGCTCAAACATTTGACCCAAATCAGCAGCGTTGCCATGAGAATACAAAAGCGTGCCATTAGCTTTTGAGTGTCTGATATAAACAGCGACGATCTCATTACCACAACGAGTACGAAGCTTCAAGATATCAACATCATCGCGACGAGGAATCTCCGGTATGTATAAACGCCCGCCGCAGCTACCGTCGGCTACAACGTCATAAGACGGTGGCGTTGGTGGAAAAAAAGCGAATTTTGCAGCGATTGATGAAGTAACACCTCCCATTAAGACAACGAAGACGATGATGATTATGATGATGATGATGATGATGATGATGATGATGATGATGATGATGATGATGATGATGATTCTAATTCATAAATTAGATCTTTTTCAAAGGAGTAGAAGAGGGAATGAGAAATTGAGGGGAGAAGGGAGAACGAGAGGAGGAGATTGAATTGTACAGCGGCGCGTGAGAGATTAGAGGCGGCGCGTGGTTGGAATGATTGAAGAAATGGTAGAAAGATGAGAATATCTGTTTGTCAAAAGCTTCAAAAAGTCAAAATCGGTTTGATGTTATTATTGGTGGCTGAAGATTGCCCATGGCCATGCTGGGATTTTTGCTTATTTTATCGTTTATTTAAAAATGGAGATTTATTTATTTATTTTAAGTAAAATGGATATTTATTAATCTATTATATGATGATTATGACTCGTTAGTCTCACAATGAACTTACACGTTACCATCTTTTTTTCTAACACATCACTATAATTTTTTTTTAATTAATAAATAAAACAAAAATATCATAGCCATAAACATAAATTAAGGAAGTTTCAGTAATCAACATAAATTAACATGTGATATAAAAAGAAAGTTGGTGGTTTTAGATGAATTTTAAGTTATTGACTTTGTAGATCTTTTATGTCAAAAAATAAAACAATTGAAAGATTTTTGAATGTGATTTTTTTTTTGACAAAAAAAAAGGGGCAAAATTAAATACATTTTTTGGTTAGACAATAAAAAGTAAACTATTTTTGATAAATTAAGAGAAAGTAAATTATTCTTGTGAATGGCAAAATATTCGAAATATGTTAACCAAAAGTAATAAAAATAAATATTTGCATACTATATATATGGGTTCATTTTTTATTCGTCCGGATATTTAGTTAACTACGAATGTTATAAGAATGCGTATCATATTTTTTTTATCAAGTTTAATTATTTTACATTGTATGAATTATACTAAATATTTTTCACACAGATTATCATTTTATAGACATAAGTTATATATATTATTGTAATTAGTTTACTCTTTTAATAGTAGAATAGTCTAGTTTAAAAATAGCTAATGATGTTCCAATTGGATGAAATTGAAGGTAAGACGGGAAGATCCGAGAAGAAGCAGGTAAAGTATTGATCCGGGAACTTAAACACCGATCCGCATTCGAAACTGACCGCCTCTACATAGTTCAATAATGCTTATTCTAGGACAATATGGATTTTCACAATGCTTCTATATTTAACGTACATCCAGTGTTTTTCTAATTGAATACCACATTCATTTATAAATTAATTTCAATTCCTTCGCAACTTTATATTTGAAAAAGTATTAAGTGAATTAATGTACAATTTCTTCCCCCTCTCTATGTCTATAAAATCCACTATGAATTTGGCGGAATCATATCCGGAAAATGTATCTGAAAGCATTTACAAGCTATGCCGCTACAACAACCCAACAAGTATCTGACAAAAGCAAAAGTGTTAACAAAGTTCAACTATTGAAAATATTGATCATAATATGCACAACATGAAATAAAACTATAAAAGATATCAAAGTGATTATACCATAGAATCTTTGGTTTCTTATTCAACCCATTATATCTTTTGAGTTCTTATCTCTTACAACATTTGATGTGATCTGGAACAACAAATATATAATTATAATAAAAATAATAAAATTTATAGAGATTACAAATAGATATTACCACATGATTTATCCACCTACAATAAGAAGTCTGGTTAGTATCAAAAAGTCTGATCACACTATCGTTCGTTTACTGCATGATTAACAATAAGATTGAACCAACTATTTTGTTGTGAGGAGGAAACATAATAAGAAATAGAAACGAAAACATTTTAGATATGATATGAAAATCTTTTTTCTTTCAACTTCCTATTAATCCGTACATGATGTATCCACCCATGAAATAAATAATAAAATAAAACTGGAGATCTATTAATATTCTAAGACTGTAACATGCTAAGTTTCAAATAATACATGATTTATTCAAATTATATGAGATCTATTAATATTCTTAGATTGTAACATGCTAAGTTTCAAATGATACATGATTTATTCGAATTATATGATGTTCCTGACATTGAAGAAAGAAAATCGGCATTATGAGAATCCAAAATTAGAGATGAAAAGCATCCTAATTTGAACGTTTTGCAATACTGAAAGGCAAAACACTCATCGTTTCGACGCATTGACATACATGGCTATGGAAATTTTAAGTATTCTCATTACAACAGTGGGTTTAAAATCTTCCTTTAATACTGGATCTCACATAATAAACAAATATTGAAGTCATCTTCTTCCTAGCAATGTCCAGGCTTTATTGTGTACACGTACTTGGTTATATGGTTATACAACTGACAATGAAGGTATAATAGTATTCTTGCATTTCTCTAATTTAGTTTGTATATTTTTGATATTTTTCTTATGAATTGTAGATGATGACAAGAGTGAGATGGTTGTTATTTGATTGGATCCATTTTCTAGACCGTTATTATTAAAAGATGAATGAAGCTTTCAAATCCAAGGTTTGCATAATTATGAAAGTTTTCAAAACTAACCAATTTCCTTAAATATGCAGTTTTCAGTTATGATCAATGTGGATTATGACTTTGTTTCATCAATATATTTGTCTTCTGATTTTACAAGTGGCAGTGGAGAAATTTCAAGTGGTGAACTTGGTATATTGAAACACCATTTACTCATTAAGCCTTGTATTATTTTTTTTTTCTTTTTTTTTTTTAATTAATGGAATATGTTTTGAGTCTTGACTCTTGAGATGAATTGTAATTGTTGATCGTAAGATGATAACAGTGAAAGAACATTTTGTTTGATATACAGTAAAACCTCTAAAAATTAATAATATTAGAACTTTGATATTTTATTAATTTATAATGATATTAATAATTATTAATTTATATAAAATTAGGTTCAAAATTTTCATCATTTAAGATTTTTTCTTGAAATTCCAAAAAACTATAAGTTCCGACGATTTGGACTAAATAAAATTAATGTTTTGGACGTTATAAATTTTTAATTTTGACTAAAATATTTCATATTTAGATAAAAAAATTTTTTACTAGAAATAACATAATTACTAATGAATTCACTTATGCAAATGATATACATAAATTCAATTTTATGATTAATGACTGATATATCCCACTATAACAACCTATAAAATTATAAAAATAAAATGATGCATATTTAGAAATTTAAAACTTACCAATTTTTGGCTATTTGATAACAAAGTTATAGAAATTACTACAATCCGATAATTTGAAACAACACAACAATTGTTTGATACGAGCTCTAAAACACACACTACAACTATACATTAGTATATTTACTTCTACATACATATACATATTATATATATATATATACACATATTATTATTAATTTACAATACTAATGGAATAATATATTTACATAGTAATTCCAAAAAAAAAGATTATATTATTACTTTATCAATTTTTGTTAAATTTTAGATTGGTCGGACTTGGGACTAGAAGATTTTATTATTTTATAGTGTTTATTAATTTATCGAGTATTAATTTATAGAAGTTTTACTGTACTAAGATTTAGCTAAGATTTTATCCAATTAATCACTATTTAAATATTCTATGATTAGAATACCAACACTTATAAAATTTTCAGTGATGATACAAAATGTAAAAGTTTCATAGTATATATAATCTACTATATAGACAATAGCATTCATTCATAATATTTCATGATTAACCAAAATCATGAAATATTATGATGATGATTGATGCAGTTGAGATATGATCTTAAATTTTGCTTTATTCTACTTATCATTTACCCCTAATTGATATTCTCATCAAATGATCAATGCTTATAATTTATTCTACTTTATATTTTGTATTCCCATTGATATTCTCACAATATTGATATTCCTATTAATATTTTATTATTCAACAATTTAAATTACATCTTAGTCACTTACTTTGTTTTCCAATATATGATATTCTTGCTCAACTATACTCTTCAATAGAAGCTCTGTTATCTTTAAACATTATAAGAAAATGATAAGAGATACATAACAACAGATATTGCTAATTCTTTATACGAAAATAATAAATCAAGGTTGTTATGTATATGAACTATTATGAAGCACCATTAGAACATATTTTATCATTTTGAAGATCATTATCATCCTTAAAATGAAGGGGACAAAGTAAAATTTGAAACACCATAGGAGATGATCAATGCCATGCCTACATCATGTGTTTCGATAAACAAGCATATTATCCATTGTGACAACATAAAAAATGTTGTCATTAAACTGAGAACGAATGCGTTTGGTAAGTCCTCTCCTTACCAAACTTGGTTTTAAATTATCGAACTATCATGTTATCTATTGTGACAACGTTTAGTATATTCGTAAATTTGGTGTTTCATTTTTAGATGAAACATATTGCCATACATTATCACATAGTATATGACCAAGTTCAAAATAGCAAGTATATTATATACAATTGACTAACTTGCCAATAGCCTCACCAAACCACTAGATCGAGCTTTTTTTACTATCATAGTCCACAAAATTAGAGTCTGACAAACTCCTCTGTTTTGAGAAAACGTATTATTGATGTTTATATATGTAAAAGAAAATTTAATACTCATATGACTTCTTATCGTTAGTTATATAAATAATCTTCCATATAAATCTAATATATATTTCTCAATAATATTGGGAAATCGAGAGATCAACCCAAACCGAGTATAGATGGACCGATATTATGAATCGAGATGAAGAAAGATTTAGAAGATTGTTGATAAATGTTAATATCTTAGATTAGGAAATTTACCATTATCTCTAAATATATTATTTCTATTTACGTTTATCATAATTTAGGAAAATCATCTCTATATAAGAGAATGTATCCTGTAGCATTATTTTCATGAGAGTCCAATATAATTATTCCTTTACACTTTTGTGCTCTTACTCTCATCAATTTATCATGGTATCAGAGCTTAGATCCAATTCTTATGGATGAAGGTTTCGTTTGTTTCCGCAATTTAAAAAAAAAAAAAAGTTCTTTGATTTTACATATTTTACTTTTCTTCTCTCGCAAGTAACCAAGATCTCGTTGTTTAGACTTTGTTTCGTGTTTGCTTTGACCATGTTTGTGTCTTTTTCTCGTGAGTTGTATGCTCGTGTCCGTGATTGGCAAAGAGACTGATGTTTCGTTTGGTTATATTATTGTTCTAAAATAAATAAAAATAATAAGATTAGGTTTATTATATTATATCTTTGTTAAATCCAACACATGATTTCTATGAGTCTTATGTGATTCATGAAGACGTGGTGATGCTTAAGATTCAGCCACGAGATATGTTTGACTTTGTTGCTGTCACCAATACAAACGACATGGAACAAGAAAGATGATCACAATTACACGTATGTGATTGTGTTTTGTTTAATAAGCTATTATGTGGCTTCTACGGACAAGTATATGTCCTTGTTGATGAAAAACATCTATATATATACGATGATGTCGTATTGATGAAAGCCTCCACCGAATGGTTATGGTGGTTTGTTTTGATTGATTTGGCCAATGATTGTCTAAGTTAAATTGATATTGGCTAGTGAATTGCTAGTTTCTTGAAGATCAAGTTATTGGACTATGAACATGAACCTATATGAAAGGGTTTGTTCTGTGATGATGATGTGTAAACCGGTGATGGTTCATCACTTGTTGAAGATTGACGGTGAGGTTTCACCAAGTCGATGTTATTGATAGGTTTGTTGCTTAATCGAGAACAATATAAAGAATAGACCCTACAACCAGGTATAAATGTTGATGACCTAACGGTTGGGTGTTGTAGCCGCTTTGACCCTACGATCGGGTATAAACGTCGATGATCTTATGGCTATGTGTTATAGCCGCTTTGACCCTACGACCGGGTATAAACGTTAATGATGATCCGATGGCCATATGTAACGCCGATATTTTGAAGACTTGTGTCCAATCTCACACGTGTTACTACGTATGTGTTTGCCGGGGGTATTAGGAGATCGAGAGATCAACCCAAACCTAGTCTAGATGGACCGATATAATGAACCGAGATGAAAAAAGATATTAAAGATTGTTAATATTTTAGATTAAGCAATTTACCATTGTCTCTAAATATATTATTTTCATTTACGTTTATCATAATTTAGGAAATTCATCTCTATATAAGAGAACTAGTAGCTTGCCCGCGCTACGCGCGGGAGTAATATTTAGATACGATAAATTAGTTTAATTTTGTTTGTTTTTATATATATTTTTTTCATTTTTTTCTTCTCACTTGTGTTTGGTGATAATATTGTTTCTTGTTAGATTTATTAACAAATTTACGATGTATTTTTTATTCCCGAATCTTGTTGGTTAAATTCTCACATACATTAACCTTTTTGGTATCTTATTTTTAAAGCGTACATGTATTGTAACTCTTACTATAATTAAGCTACTCATAAATTGTCAAATATACACATCCGAATTGTTGTAAGATATTTTATTTTTTTGAAATTCCTATTTCTGTGAAACACCATTCCCTTGTGGGGAGGCTGTGATGTTTTAAATAAACAGAAACCTGGTGAAACGTTACAGTGAAACTAAATTATGATAAATCTATAAACGCATGTTGTTAAAATGGATTTGTGTTTTTTTTTGTTTTTTGGTCTGTATTAACGTAATGATATTGGGCTTTTTTGATACTAATGTATGTACCATGACTTGTTTGGTCTCTGCGTTTCTGGGTCTCTAATAAACCGAGCTAAGTAACACCACACCACAAATTTTAGCTCAATAACAAAAAAAAGGAAACCTAATTGAGCCCTTTAACATATTCTATTTAGCGTTCTGTACTTCTTTGGTTTGAGCATTAGGAGAGCGGCAGTTCACGCATGCTAAGGATGTTTGGTTCTTGATCATTTTCTTCCCACATGCTGAGCAAGAGATGAAACTCCAACCACGTTGAGACTGGATGTCAATGATTTTAGCGGTGCATAGGAATTCAGCATTCTACAATTTTTAACATATAAAAATAATTAGTGTTGGTCATGCATGCGTTTATTTTTTTAAATATATCATGATATTAGGTAAATAGATATTAGCTATAAGTGGTAGATATAAACCTGGGGGTTTGCGGTGAGGACAAAATCATTGAGCTCTGCAATAGAAACGTGTTCAATCTTCTGCACGCCATGGTATTTTTCGGTTGAGTTTTTGCTCTTCAAACTGTTTGATTATTCGATTATAGAATAGTTTTAGTAATATGGTTTAGAATGTCCGAGTATAATATTTAGGAGGAATTAAGGAAGAGGGTATTACCTCTCTATGAGGGCTCGTGTTGCTTCGACTTCTCCATCGAAATAAAATTTTGTCCCGGATGTAGCATTTAAGTAGAGGTCACCTGTTACAATTTTGGTGTAAATTGTGAGTTAAACAATTAATCGGAAACTAAATAATATAAACAGAAATCTGATTAGTATAACGATTGACCGCCAAAAAATTTTGGGTTGATATTAGTGGCTAGCATGATGCATGATTCTGCTTCTTTGTTGTTGAATATCTTGTCCAAAGAAGTTGCGTGGTCATCAAATGCACTAACACAAACTTTCTCACCACTATATGAAACACAATTTATCATATATGTTGCCTTAAAAAAAAAAGATTAAGCATGCGAAGTGTATTTGAGAAGAACATGTACCTTTCTAGACGTAGATGAACCTCCATCCTTTCCAACTTTTGTGTAACTCCGTTACGATAGGCCTTTGTCGTACAAACTTGGCCGATAACATCTACCGTAGAATAATATTGTGTTCATTGATAGATAATATGAAATATGGAGTGCACATAATATATAAAAAATATGAATTATTGATGTACCAGGGAGTTCTTTGTTTGTGTTGCCTAAAGAGACCAATTGCTCATAAGTACGAAACCTGAATAGCTCTTTGGAAATATCACGTAAAGACTCTTGTAACTCAGCCAATGTAGTAGTTTCCGTGAAGCGCATGGCCATGTGGAAATCAGTCAATTTGAAACGTTGTTTGCTTCTTGTGACTTCAAAGCCAGTGATAACGTAGAGTGCTCCTTCACGCAGTGATGGCTCAAAGGTTGGAAGTTGTTGGACGTTAATCGAACCTTGCATGACAATAGACTGAAGATGATATGTTATAAAAATCTCCTGGATTTATTTGGGGTGTGATAATGAGATTCTTGGGGAATGGAATCTACCTTTTCATCAATAAGGAGCAAGTCGAGACCCATGAGTTGTCCACCTTTTTTTATGTTGCGTGCAGTCCAGAAACGGAGCAACCTAGCAACAACACGTTGGGCTCCACGGCCAGCTTTGAGCTCAGAGAATGCAAGATATGGTGACTCCATTGTTGACTGGTGAGAGTTTTTGTTTTGCCTTGGAAATTATGAATGCAGCAGAGGAATGAGAATGGCAGAAGAGAATACATGTATTTATAGTACTGAATGTATGGATGTAGAGAATTAAAGAATGAAGTAGTGGGGAATGCAATTAATTATAGTAATTTGGTATTTGTAACTGTAGAAGAGATTATTAGAGCAGTTTAATGATAAGAAGAAAGCATTGAAAACATACATGTATCTCAAAGAAGCAGAGCCTAACGGCTGAAGATTGACATCAATGTTTTATCACTAAGTGATGGGAGACGAAGGAAGACGAGAAGTTAGGGTTTTGGTTTGTATTGTTAAAATGGATTCAATTGTTTTTTGAGGACTGTATTGATTTTGGGTTTTGATAGATTAGGGACTATTGATGCCCAAGTTAGAGCCCAAAACTTGACTGTCCATAACAGAACTGCGAAATCCTCATTGTCTGCGCCTCTGCACCGCCAATTCTTAAACATATTGATCCGCATATTCAAGTCAACGTATTGGCTAAAATAAGCCAATTATTTTCCGAAACCAAAAACATCTATATAAAGTAGAACATGTATTTGTCGGTTTATTAGAACATGTTTTTATAATCGATTTCTTATTATATTTCTTAAGTTCATTGAATAGTCCTACATGTTCAACATAGTCTAGATCTATAAAATTTCCTTATAAAACAACACATGTCTACGCATGTGTCACTCACACAATCCATTCTAGGCCCAATAATTTCCAATATATACCATAAGCTTTTATTTCCTTATTCTAATTTCAATATCATAACAACCATAGCCAACGGAAATTATAGTAGTCTGAAATCAACTTTCTAAATGCTTGGACGGAAATTATAGTAGTCTAATTTATATTATCTCTATTTCGATTTCATATAGAAGCTACATATCAAAATAGTGAGAAAATTGGATATTTTGTAGATGGAAAAAAAAGGAGAAAATTGAATATTGAATGAAGTGGCGATGTGGCGGATGAGTGGGCGCTGAGGTGGCGGAAGGAGAAGAGAGAAAAAGTCTACTTTATAGATATAGATGTATCTTTATATAAAGCCAATGGTTGTGAGTTAAAAAGCCTATGATTCCCCATAGAAATACAAATAATTATTGCAATTTTCACTTAAAACTTGCAATAAGAAATGACATCAAGACGAAGAAATAAACTTTTCACAAATACGTATGAATCAAAAGTCAAAACCAGGAACAAAAAATGGATTATACTCATAAGAAATAAATAAAAACCTATAAAATCAAAATTTAAACACATTCGATGAACAATGTTAAATAATTTATTATTTGTTTTAGAGTTTATTGTTCAGGAATAGTTACAAGAACAGGACGCCAAGCTCGACGAAGTAACCTACATCGAAGTGTACCAGATGACATGGGCCTAACCGAACCGTTAAAGCCCATACGTCTAACCGTTAACTCTTCTCTAAAACCTCCGTTAGTATTAACGCCGTTAACCGATAACTCCCTCTCGATCTCCATCTTCATCTTCATCTCCTTCCCCACATCGCCACCACCACCGCCGCCGCCACTTTCCTCAAACGGAGGCGACGAGACAAAAAACTCTCTCAGCTTCCGTCGAGATCGGATCTTATTATCTCTCTTCCTACCACCATCCGATTTCTTCGAATCATCATCGTTGTTTTGGATCTCAGGTAATCGCCATCGATCTGATGATCGAGTGAGTAATAAACGCAGCGTTTTACGACGGCGGAGGTGGATGACTGGACTACGCGTTGGACTCTCCGCTACGGTGCTACAGTGAGTAGCGAGAAGCTTGAATTTTTGTAAAGACATTGATTTGATTTATTTTGTTTGCGTTGGCTCTGTGTTGATGATCGATCATGTGGATCAGTGTTTTGTTTCGATTTGAGTGATTCTTTGCTTTCGTGTGAGTAGTGTGATGATAGTGGAAGGGAAAGAATAAAATGTGACTAGGATCGGCACCATTCTTGAAGAAGATAGGTTACACGTGGCAGGTTAAAAATGAGTGGTCGTATATTTTATGCTCGTGAAATGATGCCAGCGAATTTTGTTTTCTCTAGTGGCTTTGGTAACAGTAGAATCTGTATAAATTAATAATCCCATAAATTAATAAATACTATAAAATAATAAAAAAAATTTGATTCCGAGTCGAACTAATATAAAATTTGACAAAATTTAATAAGATAATAAGATAATAATTTTTTTGGAGTTCCTACATAAATATATGGTCTCATTATAAATTAATAATCACATGTATATGATATATATATATATATGTATATAGAAGATAATATACTAATATATAGTTGTAGTGTGTGTTTTCGAGTTTGTTTCAAACAATTGTTGTGTTATTTCAAATTATTGAACTATAGTATGTTCTATAATTTTTTTATTAATAGTCAAAATTGCATATATTTGTGTAAATATATATTATTATATTTGTATAGTTTTCTACGTTGTTATAGTGGGACAACTAAAGTTTTGATCATAAAATTTAACTTATGTATATCATTTGCATAAGTGATCTCATGAGTAATTTTGTTACTTATCGTAAAAATTTACTTTTTCTTCTAAAATATTAAATGTTTTAGTCAAAATTATAAATTTATAGCATAAAAAATATTAATTTTATTTAGCATAAATTATCAAAACTTATAGTATGATGAAATTTTAAGATTTATAGATAAATTAATATTATTATAAATTAATAAAATATCAAAGTCCCAACAAATTAATAAAATATCAAAGTTCCAACGTTATTAATTTATAGAGGTTTTACTGTATTTTAGGCCTGGTCAGAAATTTCAAACCGAATTATAATTTGGTCAATTCGGTTTGGTTTCGTCGCCTTCGAGGTAACAAACTTCAAATTGAAAAAAAAAAGAAAAAACTCGTACGTTTGTGTTTGTTTGTTTAAATTGATTTGGTGGTAGATTGAGTTAAATCTGTTTTGATTTATGGAGGTGTGGTTGGAGCAGTGCAGTAGGCATGTAATTATAGGGGTTTAAACTAAAACTGAAATAATTAAAGGATGAAGTAGTCGGACAAAACCGTTTATATATTAGACTTCGAACGGATGTGGTGGATAGGACAGACAAAACCGTTTACGGATTGGATCGGTTCTTAGTTACAATTCATAAATTGTAGTTCATAGTAGTAAGGATGGAAAAAAATAAAAGAAATCTGCCACGAACAAACTATAAACCGTTTTAATAAATAAATAAATTTAATTTGTGGCGTATTATTATCGGTCCCAAAAATAGATGGTCTACTATGCTAATGGTTTGGTTTACTCCGTCCATAATAATCAATTCTAAGCGTTTTCTATAACAAATCATTTTAAAATAACAATGAAAAAAAAAATTAACCGCGTAAAAATAAAATAGTCTAATTTACTAAGGATTTAGTATGCTCACCTTGCAAAATCCATTCAAAGTCAATGTATATTATCTTGAAAAACTTTAATGAATGAAATTTCTAAGAGAATCGATAGACCATATGGCGCACTACTTGGTGTGTAAGCGTGTTGATTGAAAGCGTTGATTTAAGAATACCAATATGTTCTATAGAGAAATGAACTTTAGAAATTCTTAGTTTGTTCAATTAAAAGTCAATGTACTTTATAATACAAAATACCAAACCTAAAAGAACACTTAAATAGAACGTAAAAGAACACTTAAATAGAAGAACAAAAATCTAACTTTGATACTTTGATCTTTTAAACATATTCTTTGAATGGGTTTCCCAAAGATTTTACACAAAAACTTTTTTATCTTTTTTTTTATAATCATGAAGTTCCAAGTTTTTTACCACCCAACTAATTGCCCCAGGATGAATGTAACCGTCGAGTAACCCACTCAGCAGGTTTTCTAATGGGCGTAAAGCATAATACTACTTCGACTGGTCAAATGGAGTGTATAGATGATTTCGTACTTGAGAGGAATCCATTCCTGACCTATACCAACATGATAACTCCTTCCTCAAATATGAATCACTAGACCACCGCCACTTTGTTGTCTCTTTTATAGCCTCATATGTATGCTTCCATACAAAACGTCTCATAACTAGAGTTCTGAATATCCATAAAATTTGTAGAAGTTTCATAAATGTAGTCATGTGTTTAAAGGGTTGTTTAAGTTATAGTGATTTGGAATTATTCAATAAACGTGTGTTATGATGTAAAAGAAAAAAAGTGTTTGTAACAAGAGGCTAATTATGTCTATGCAGACAGATTTTGGGGGCCCCAAAGTTAAAATCAATTTGTGGCTAATTCAGACTAGATTTAAAAAAAGAAAAAAAAAATCAAAATTCGAAAACATTAGAGCCCTGTTCAAATGTTTTCTTTCACTGCACCTACATGAGATCGTATGAATCATATGATATGATAGGAGGAAACAAGAAGTAAAGGAGTAACAAGTAGTAGTATAGTCATTTTAGTTAGGAACTAAAAAACGCAATTGCATGAAGGATGTAAAACTAATATGTTAATGTATTAGTGTTTTGTAATTATTCATGTTGTATGATGTCAAAAAAAAGAAAAGAAAAAATGTGTTGTAACAAGAGGCTAGTTATGTCTATGAAATTGTGGCTAATTCGGACAAGATTTGAAGTTTGAGTTGCAAAAATTCAGAAACATAATTAGCTCTATTCAAATGTTTGCTTCTCTGCTCTGTTAAAGTAAAAGTATTGTCATTTTAATTAATAACCAAAAAACGCAATCACATGGAGGATGCAACAACATAAAACTAATAAGTCCATTTTAATACAGTCGAGCCAAAAAAAAAAAAAAAAAAAACAGTTCAAAATCACTAACGTACAGTGAAGTTTGTACAACACAGACGAAAACCTAATCATGAACTCGCCGCTGTATCAGAACTACTCGTCCACTTATCAGTCTCCGGCGAAACCGGCGGAGGAACACTATGCTTCAACAAACCAACATCATCACCACCACCTTCAATATCAACCACATCCGGGGACAACTCCATCTCAAGTTTCTTCTCAACCTTAATCTCTTTCAAAATCTCCACAATCTCATCCATCGAAGGCCTCACTTCTCTTTCTTGTTGCAAACATCGAAACGCCAACTCAGCTACAGACATCATCTTCCTCCTAACTTCAGGATCTTTCTCGAATCCTAAACTCGGGTCAACAAGCTCGTGCAATGCATTGTTCTGTATCTTGGATATAGCCATGTTTGCTAGGTTGATATCGTGGCGATGTCTTGTGATGTCTACAGCTTCTTTAGATGAGATTAGTTCGGTTAGTACAACTCCAAAGCTATAGACATCGCTCTTTTCGTTTAACTGGTAACATTGGTGATACTGTGGATCAACGTAGCCTGGTGTGCCTTGTGGTGCGGTTGAGATATGAGTTTGATCCATTGGAAATAGCCTTGAGAGTCCGAAATCGGCTACTTTCACTCTGTGATTTTCGTCTAGAAGTATGTTTGTAGTTTTGACATCTCTATGTATGATCCCTGTAAACAAAAACATTCGAATCAAACGGCTAAATTTCTTCGAATTTTATTTTGTATTGTTATATCTTGTATACCATTTGCGTGGAGGTAGGATAGTGCACTTGCGGTTTCGATTGCGATGTTTAATCGAACTGACCAACAAAGAGGACGAGGTTCAGCTCGAACACCGTGGAGATGTTCGGCCACAGTTCCATTTGAAATGTACTCATAGACTAGCAAAAGCTCTCTGCTGTGTCTTGATGTGCATCCGTAGAGTATCACGAGACTCGGATGTTTTAGCGATTTCAAGATTTCGATCTCGTTCTTGAACTGTTCTACGCGTTTTAGCGACCTTTCGTAGAGTCGTTTCACCGCTACAGATCTTCCATCTTTCAATACGCCTTTATAAAGAGGATTGCAAAAATATGTTAAAAATCAAAACTCGCAAGGAATGAAAAAAAATTAGTGTTGATTCTTACCGTAATAGACTGTACCGAAGCCACCATCTCCGAGCTCTCTAGAGAAATTATCAGTTGCTACTTCAAGTTCTTCATAGCTAAAGACTTGAACTCCGTAATAGACATTTCCGGTTGCAAGGTTAGAGATTGAAGGAAGAAGAGAGTGATTGCTACTAGAGGAGAATGTTGTGGAAGTTGGGTTTCTTGATGTTTCTCGACTCGAATATGACGTTGTTGGTAAGTCTTTGCTTGTGTATTGACCTTCTTGTGTCTTCTTTCTTCGTCTGATGAAACAGAACAAACCTGCGAGTATTAGAATGACCAGCGCCACGCCAGAAGCAGCAGCAATGCCTATAGACAAAAACAAAAAAACAAGTCTTCCACATTAAGTATCTGCTGTTGCCTAAAGTGTATATGGTAATATAATCGGGTGTCGCGAAAGAACATGTAAAGGGAAAGCACCTATTATTGCTCCAGCAGAGTGACCTGTATCAACGGAATGGTATCAGAAAGAAAGGTTAGTTCATACTGAATACAGAACTTAGAATCTTACTGGAAAAAAGATAAAAAAAAAACCAAATAAATTATTGAAACTAAAATGGTGGGTGAGTGAGAGATTTGGGGAAGGGACACAAATGGTGATTCTTGTGGAAAAATATTAGGTAATTAGAACATGTAGGAATATTACCTTTTTTTCTTATACGATAGCAAGCGAATTTATTTGAGGTCGGATTATATCCACAAGCACCCTTAGACTCTATGCACTCCAGACATTCTTGGTTAAGTCCAAGCTCGAATCCTTCAGTAAGAGCCTTCTTTAGATTATCTTCACTTGGAGTTCTCTGCAGTCTTGTGAGGGCCGGTCCATTTGCGGGGATACTGACATGTCCATCGCAAAAATCCTTCAAGTCATTTAATAGGCCACTAATCGGTTGGAGTTGAGTGGACGAGATGTTTCTCGTCACATAGTAATTTGTTTTCCTATCAGTCTCATCGTCACAAACAAGCTTGTCACCAAAAGGAGTAAGAGATGGTGAAAAGCTTGGATTGCAGTCGTAATAAATTGTTAGCAACTCGGTGCCCGGAGCGAATGGAAGAACGCTTTCATCGAATGATTCATCTCTAGGATAACTGGGACAAGTATTGTTGATAAAATCCGATCTGGCAAGTCTTATGATACGAGAGGTAGATTTCGTCTCTAAGATTCTGAACTTCACGGAGGAGATGCTAAGCTCTGCGACTCCTCCGCCACAGTCGAGCTTGAACTTGGGATGGCCGCATTCTTCTTTGTCAGTCCAGAAAGGGTACGAGAGATTTTTCTGATCGCCACAGCTAAACGGTTGGCTGCAAAGTCTGTGAAGCTCATCATCATCTGAGAAAACACAAGATGGGATCACAAAGAGCATCCATATGAAGCTATATGACACACATATTTTGTGGGAAAGAGATAAATTGATCATTGTGTTGAAGGTGAGTGAATAGGAAAAATGGTGAAGAAGCAGAGAGAGAGATGAAGGGATTGGTGAAATGTCTTTGGTTTTGAATGAGTTGAACTAAAGGAACATATGTTTGGTATTTTTTATCAACCTTCACTTTTAATAATATATTTCTGAAGTTTTATATTTTTCTATAGAAGTTTCTTTGGAATTAGGTGGCTTACAACGAAGACTTTGAATATAGATATAGGTAAACGATGTAAGGGAACAGTGATCAAAACGAGTTTTTTTATTTTCTTTTTCTTTGTTGATTAAATCAAGAAATATAAAAACTAGTTCTCACCTTTGGACTATACAAAGTTGGATTTTTCTTCATATTTTATTTTTCTATTCTTTTGTTGTTTACTTAACAAGACGACTTCAAAAAGTAAGGTACTTGGAAATTTCTCAGAAGGACCCGACCTAATGGAAAAAGAATATCACAAACGTAGGACCCATTTTTCCATAAATTGACCAGCGCTAAAACCATGTCCTTGTTTAGTCCATTGTTTTTCAGTTTCAAATAATCCAAAAGATATTGTCGGAAAACAAAAACAAAAAATGGAGTGTGGATTAAGGTAAAGAGCATTTAATAGTGAAAGTGACTGATGTGGAAGAAATTTAAAAAAATTTAATTAGTGAAAGAGAGTGATTAAATGCTATAGTTAATGCCAATTTCTTGGAGACAGAAGAACATTCAAACCAGTGAAGTTTTTATATTTTCTATCACTAGTAAGCTATGTCAAGAAGTGTGAAAATGAACAGATAAACAAAATTATGGTCGCTGATTGATATTTGAGAGGGTAGAAAAAAGGGTTAGCAGAATGAGAAAAATTTGTAAAATGACATCTAAGATTTTTGAGTTCATCAAGGGGAATGAATGATCCTAGACTTATTTACAAAGTGGGTTTTGGACTAGTACTGGTGTTATCTAAGATCATTTCAAAGGTTGTGTTACCTAAGGTCTATGGTTTGATTCTCGCTTGAGATGCATGGGATATAAGAGTTTTTGGCATCAAACTTCCCAATAAAAAAAAAAAAAAAAAAAAAAAAAAAAAAAAAAAAAGAGAAGAGAAGATGGTTTAAAACGATGATGATGTATAAGAAGCTAGCTTACCATGAGGTAGATAGAGTTTATTGCATCTTGATGATGAGTCTTCCTTGCAACAAATCTGTGTGGTATTTTCAAAGCTGCAGGTTCCATGAGAGGATGAACATTCTTTACATGCTTTCTCATCAATCTTCACCTTCACCTCAAACCCTTCTCTTAAAGCAGTTTCCAAATGTGTCAAATTCAGCTCTTTCTCTTCCGGAACGTAGCTCTTAGGTAAGTTAATCGTGAAACTGCCTTGGCAGGAACTTTGGTAATCAAGGCTTTGAGATACTGAGACAGGTCCTCTAGCAGGACATGTATAGCTCGAATGGTAAGAAAGCTTAGGATCGCAAAGGTAGAAAACATTAAGTGTCTTGTAGGCTGGCAAAACCTCAAAGATTTCAGGAGATAAGGTTGTGGCTGTGAATGTAGCGTTGCAAAAAGAGCCTTGAAGCTCTGCTCTAGCGATTCTAAGAGTGTTAGATGTTTGATCTATATGGAGAACATTGTAAAAATGGTTTGAGATGATTATAGAGGTGGTGTAGTTAAAGCAGTGAAGCTCCAGCAATGGATGACCGCAAAGTTGGGGACGAATCCCTCCCGAGAAGGGGAAACCAGCGGTGATATTCCCACACTGAAACTGAGCTTTGCACCATCCTTCTATTTCACTTGAAGCACAAGAAAGATGGTGGAAGAAGAAGAAGAGGAAGAACAAGATCAGACCAGATGTTGGGAGATAGTACATGATTTGTTTGAGATCTTATGAACAGGACGTGTGTCTTTTTGTGTGTGGTTTATCACTTTATGTTGTGGAGAGGAGAGGAATGAGTTAAGCAAAGAGAGAGAGACAGAGAGAGAGGGAGGACAAAGTCAAGTTAAGTGGGATAGTGACACAAGCAGAGACTTGTGATGTTTACTTTGAAAGACTTTTAATTCTTTGTTTTCTCTATGCTCTAAGCTAAAATTTTGAAAGACTTCTCTTACCATTCTGAAACTCTGTATAATTGGAAATTGTGGGGAAATTATATGCATTATGATGCTTTTATTTAAGTTTATGGACGATTTGATCATATCAAATCAAAATAAGAGATTTTTATTAGATTGAGATTTATGTAACTTGTAATGATTATTAGAATTGCAGAATTTAAGAAATTTTTAGAGAGTATTTAAAACATTTTACATAATCTCACCGAAAATCTCTGAAAATATCATCTTAACATGTAATATTTTAAAATTTTATAGAAGTTGTTTCAAATGAACAAATTTTTTTAAAATCAATCAACCAATAACACTAAACTTTAATAAACTTTAGTATAATCTAAAAGTTAGTTAAAATGATCATTAATCCAATAACACATGACTTTTAATAACTTTTTATAAATATTGAACCAATAACATATGACTTTAATAGTAGATTCTTTGTAATTCAAAATTGAATAACACTAAACTTTTAAATAGTTATAACTCTTTAAAAAATCACAATAACCAATAACACCCCTAAATTGATACCATTGTGAATCATTTAGTGAATGAGAGTGACTAAACGCTAATTTAATGCCAAGTCGGAAGAAAATTTCAATCAAGTTAATATCATATAACCGTTTTTCTAAGCTCACAAGTAAGCTTTGTCTAAAAGTGTGAAAATAAACAGAGGAAGATCGGAACATATATAAGTTAGAGACATAGCTAGCTCACTATTAGTTTTTTTTTATAGTTCAAAGTAAGTGGTTAATAAAAATGTTATGCAGGATGAGAAAGACTTGTCTGAGAGCAATCAACGATTTGTGTTTTCAGTTTTCATCACCATGTTCATACTGCATATCTTTAGGCTTATTAGGAGTTGAAACTTCTACTTCGTTATAAGCTGTTAAAGAGACAGAATATGAAACTTTACCAGTTGGTGGACGAAGTGGACCGCAGTTAACTTCAAATGGCGGAGATTCGTTGAAGCCGCATGAGCTATGAGAGGAGAAACATTCTTGACACGCTTTCACATCGATCTTCACCTTTACCTCAAATCCTTGTTCTAGAAGACTTTCCAAACTGGTTCTAGTCATCTTTTGCTCTTTTGTATTGAAACTCATAGGAACGTTCACAGTGAAACTGGCATGGCAGCTTGCTGGATATGCAGGGTTTACAGACACTAGCATCTGATCATTCCCCGGACATGGATAACTCAAAAGGTAAGGAAGATAAGAGGGGCAATTGTAGAATGTAACACTCTTGTAGGTTGTCGAAAGCTCAAAAATTTCTGAGGGCAAGGTTGCATTGGAGAATGTAGAGGAGCAAACGGAACCTAAAATGTCTGGTCTGAAAAGTCTAAGAGTGTTAGATGTTTGATCTATATGGAGGACATGGTAAAAATAGTCTGAGATGATTATAGAGGTGATGTTTTCAGAGCAATGAAGCTCCAACAATGGATGACCACAGTGTTTGTGACGTTCCTCTCCCCAGAAGGGGAAACCGGCGGTGATGTTCCCACACTGAAACTGACGTTCGCACTTACGACGTTCTTCTTTACTTGAAGCACAAGGTAGAGGGTGAAATAAGGAGAAGATGAAGAAAAAAACCAAACAAGAAGTAAAGAGATAGTACATGATTTGTTTGAGATCTATGAACAGTGTCTTCTGGGTTTGGTTTGTATTGAGGAGAGCTGAATTAAACAAATAGAGAGATAAGCAGATGAGGTGGAAACGGTAAGGGCCTGGGGACCAAGTCAAGTGAGAATAGTGACAGACGCGAAGACTTGAGATGTCAGTATTTAGTTTACTTTGAAAGTCTTCTTTGCTCTCTCGTATTTTCTCTCCATTGTGATAAATCTTTATTTAAGGTAAATTATATGAGAACATTGTATGAAGCATGAATTATGATAGTCATTTGAACATTGTATTAAGTAATGTTTTGGGGTAATTGTTGGTGAACCAATCAATCCCTATATTCCCTCTTGTTTCATATTAACTAATGTTCTAAGAATTTTACCGGAAAAAAAGAGACTAATGTTTTAAGAAAATTTTAATTGTTTCATTGTATTTGATGTTTTAATTTTCAGTGCAAAATTAATTATATTTTTATTTATTTTTTGATTATTTTTATTCTGCAGATTGTTTTCTCATTGGTGGAATTGTTTTTACACAGATAATAAATGATATTTTAATTCATTAAAAATAAAATAAATAAATAATTCATTATATCATGAACATTTTCATTGTTGAGGATAATGTTCTTTATAGCATGAACATTTCATTATAAAAATAAACAATTAATTTTGTTTATTCTTTAACAAAAGTAACTGTTTTTAAACAGGGGAAGCATAGAATATAAAACTTTAATAAACTGATTTTAAACATTACGTGGAGTAATATTATCTTCGTAGGAATAAAAGAATCACAAGTTTTTTTATAGAGAAAATCATATTTTTAACTTTGAAAGTGTGGAAAATCACATTTTTAACTTTGAAAGTGTCATGTGCTACCATTTTAAATTTCGAAGGTATTACACTAACACTTTAAACTTTTAAATAATTTTTACTAACACTTTAAACCTTGAAACTACCTCCCACGTATTTTCTGCCATAAAATTCACTAAAAAATGGTTACCGGAAAACTGACAGAATTTTCGACAAAAATTTCTAATAGTTATCTAACAATATAATTCCGTCATAATTTTTCAAAATTCAAATGGCTATATTAACGTATATATTTTCCAACGAATTTCTGACGGTTACTCAAAAATCTGTCGAAAGTGGTATGACGAAACTATTTTGTCGAAAATCCGTCGGATTAAGATCTCGTCAGAAATTCTGTCAATTTTCTTGTAACTTGCTTGTAGTGAATTTTACATCAGAATTTTCAAACTTCAAACTGTTATATAAATTTACATATTTTCCAACGGATTTTTGAAAATCTACTTTACAAAAATCCATCAAAAATACGTCAGATTACTGTCAAAAATTTTCGACGGATTAAGATCTCATCGGAAATTCCGTCAGTTTTCCTTTAACTATTTTCTAGTGAACTTTATGGCGGAGAAAACGCGGAAGATAGTTTTAAGGTTTAAAATGTTAGTAAAAATAGCTTGAATGTTTGAAGTGATAGTGTAATACTTTCAAGATTTAAAATGCTAGCATACGACACTTTCAAAGTAAAAAATATGATTTTGTTTCTTATATATCATGAACGGTTCGATATCATGTAATTAGTTGAGAAAGTTAGACATGTCGCCATCAACTTCATTTTACAAGCACATATTTCGGGTAATTTTGGCTGTTAAGTATCACCAACCTAGAAAATCCATATCATGAATCAGGTAACACGGTGTATGAACTTGCACGGTAAGGTACAATCTAGAACCTCTCCACATTTTCAACACTGAACGGACCGAAGAACTTATTACAAACAAGCATTATTCTTTTAGTATTTTTCTCCTCTCTTTCTTTGTATTTGATCTTTGGATTTACGTCCCGAGACACCCGAAATTTCCTTTTTAGCTTCCTCTACTACAAAAACATATATTTAGACTGTGGACATTAGACAAGTGCACTCCAGTCCAAGAATATAACATCAAGTGTCGATTACATCCAAGGAAGAGAAGACTCTTGAAAAGTATTAATTAAAAGAAAAATAAGACTTTTACAAAAGCAGAGGGTTTCCAAAACGCAGGAATGAACAGTTGGGCCTCGACAAAAATCGAACAAAACCCAACACGTAGCCTTCATCATCATTGTCATCATTTGTAGTTTTGTACCATTAAGTATTGAACTGAATTAAACGCAAAAAAAAAAAAAAAAAAAAAAAAAAAAAAAAAGAACAAAAATGTATTGAACTGAAGATGAAAAATTTGCGTTAGACGTCATGTCAACAAAAGTGGACAAGGACGACGCAAAATTGCAAAGATATAAAATTATGATTCACGTGCGGAACAGTTACGAAATCATTGCAATGGTTTTTGAAGTGGTTTTTGGATTTAGATTTTTTCAAAATCTACTTTATAGCCATTCATGATTTTGAAAAAAATAGATTTTCTAAAAAATAGGAAATCTAGATTTTGATGGTTTTTGCATATTTGTGAAGAAAATCTAGAATCTATGTTTTAGTAGTTTTTAAGATATTTTGTTGTGTTAAAATCAAAAACAAAAAAACCTTAAAAACCAAAAACCAAAAACCTAAAACTAAAAACTAAAAACCACTCAAAAACTTCCAACCATTCATAGCCATATGTCATGCCCCACGGTCTAGACACGTTTAATGCAAAGAGCTAGAGGCTTACAATCTCTATAAAAGGAATATTTTACTGGTTGGAAAATCGACAAAGGAAGTTCAGATCAAAACTCCTTTTTTTAATCAAAAAAAAAACTAACCCAAAAACTAGAATGTTTAGAAAGCAAGTGCATAGTGATTTCAACTTAAGCAGGAGTTAACCATATAAGTCTAGGCCAAGGATTAACCTTTTTTATCGTTTTAACAAAAAGGTTAAAAAAGGATTAACTTTTATAAACATAGACAGACAACTCCTATTTTGGCATCAAATAAATATATCTATTAGAAAATATATTTAATCGGTAAATAGGTAAATAGACTATTCGACTGCTACATTTTTTCTATAAAATTTAATCGGATGGTAAAATAAAATCTTATTATTTTTAAATTAGATGCTTATCTATCTCGCTATTCTCTTTAAAAAAAAATTCTTACTTTTCTATATGTTAATTTTTATTTGGGTTATTAGTTATTATTTTTATTTGATTAACTAATACGATAACTAAACACTAGGAAAATTGAAGAAGCGACTCATGAATATTGTTGGGTCAGACAAGTGATTTTATTATTCAACATTCATTTTTTTTCCAAATCTTCAAATTATTTTCTGCCTCTTCCACCTACTATTTTTAACATTCATTCATTTTTAGAGTCAATAAGTTTAATAACCATAGAAAGTTAGAAAATTAGTTTTGTGGTAATCATTTATTTTTTTATTAGTTCTCTATCCTAACATCCATTTCCGATGAAAATGCCCCCATCAACATGTTAACAGCATAAATATTTGTTTAATGATCAAAATATTTAGACTGTCATCATCTCTAATTTCAATTATAATTATTTTGTTAACATAATAAAAAAAATAGTATATAATCAGACATATATTGATTAACGTCTAAGTTATTATTTAACGTGATATAATATATATTATGAACATAATAATATATTTATCTGACGAATGATGAATAAAATTGTATCAATAATTTATTTGGTAACATGATATATATTGTAATATACTGACAAACATAGTTAGTTTGTTAACAAATAAATTTTTGATAAAAAAATTTTATCCATCATTCACCGAATATATATATTACTATGTCCATAACCTAATTTATAACACGGCAAATAATAATTTAGATGATAAGTCATATATATCACATGAAATAATATTTTTTTTTACCATGGTAACAAAATAATTACGGTTAAAATTACAGTTAACATTGCGATGAAGACATTTTCGTCCAAAAATGGTGTTAAGAGAGAGAACTAATAAATATAAAACTATAACCAAAAGCTTAATTTTTCATTCTCCTGGTGCTATCCTTTATAATTTTCTTTCATTTTTATACTCAATAGTAATTTTTTTAATGAAAATCTATAAAGACGAAGCAGCGAATAAAAAATCGACATGTGGTCATGATAGTAGCGTTTTCAATGCTTTAATTATCCTTTGTGCTATAGCACTTAGGGTATCGAACCACAAGGAGGCAAGATTCACACACTAGAAATCCAAGATTCCACTTAATCTAAGCAAAATATGTTTTTGGGCTTTTGAAGTCAAATTCGAATATAAAATAAAGAGCGGAGAAAATTAAAGCGATATGAAAGATTCAAATAATGAAAACGAGCTTTCGGGATAAAGGGATTCAACCTAGGGTGACTAATTGTGAACTAGTGGAGCATCTAACAACTTAAACAAGCTGATCCTTTGATCTTAGAACACTAAACTTGATTAATTCACTTCCATGACATTAGTCACTTCCTTAATCACACAATCATCATTAACTTCCGTTAGCAATCATGCAACCAAAGAGCATTAATAACAAGTCTAACTAACCACCTAACATCTTAATCAATCATTTTCATGAGCTAAGCATGTTAAGCACTTATTAAGAACATTCGATCACTTTGTCGAACACCTTGTGGACATGAAAATGCCAATACTCTAAATCAACTTGAGCAAGGCTAATCTAGCATTAGGAACACCTAATAAGCAAGGCTCTCACATAATCTAGACCTATACTCCACTAATCCACTCTCAATCACCCCAAATCATCCTCATCCCTTAAGCTCTAAAAGACTACTCACTCTTAGTCATGAATACACAAAAGAAATAGATTAATCTTTGCATAATCATTGATAAGAGATGAATAGAAAGAGAGATTTAAGAAGATAAACAAACTTTGATACTTGAAATCCCAAATTCATACAAGAGATCCAAGCAAAAGCTTAAAGAGGTTAAGAGAGATCTAAGGAAAAACAAGCATACCCTCTCCCTAATTAGGTTTAGAGTATTTATAGGGAGAGATCTTACACTGGTTCAACACATAACCAACATTGAATCAAATCTGGTTTAAAACAAAAATAGAGTAATCAGGTCCGGTTCACCGGGTGCTCCAAGCCGCTGGTTTATCTCGCTGGAACGTCTCGGGCACACGATCCCTCTGGTTTTGACCGCTGGCTGATCTCGGGTACGCGATCCCGCTGGTTTTGGCCCCTGGCTGGTCTCGGGCACACGATCCCGCTGGCTTTGGCTGCTGGCTTTGGCCGCTGGCACGTACCGACTTCACCAAATTGGTTGTATCTCCTTAACCGCTGACTCTAATCACTCAAGACCACCTCCATTGGAAATCTAACTCAATTTTCTACAGATTCCATCAAGGGTTCTGGAGCTAAATCTCGAACGAAGGTCTTCATCTGAGTCGATCTTTGAGACGATTCGGACTAGTATTTGATCATTTTCACTCCAATTTGCTCCACTTCTTGCATGCTTCAACTCCAAGACCTATGAAACAAGAAACATATGCAAACATGCAACTAATATCCTACATATACAATGGAAACAAAAGAAATAATATGAGAAATGTAATCTAAAAGATGCTGATATGGGAACATATCAGGTCACTGGTCATCAACAATTTTTCTCCTCATGTGGATCCGCTTGAAGTTCTGCATAGGTGTGTGTTATACCCCTCCACTCTCATTTTTCAACATATTGAATTAATTCTACATAAATAAATCCACCTTATTTCGACACCCAAAATCAACACCTTCAATACACCAATTCAACAATTTAATTTTCAATTCAACAAATTTAATTGTAAATGGTCTAAGAATATATTATTAACTGTTTTTGCATCGTATTTCTAATATATTTTTTGATTTATTAATATTTAAGATATGGATATATAAAATATACAAAATAAATATTCCAGACGATTAAATTTAAACTAGCACCCAAATCGAATACATAATATTTGCACTGTGATTGAAAATACTGTTTAATATAATTATATATATATATATATATATATATATATATATATATATATATACTCACTATATTCAATTTATTTGTAATTTAACGATTTTGCACACTAATTAAAAAAACAAATAAAATATCTTTTATAACTTTATACTCCATCGTTTAATTCAATTTTTTACCAACAAGAGAGAGATAAAACACTATTTAATACAAGGGTAAAACATGAAGTAGTGACACTTTTTATCAAAGAAAATAAGAACATCACTTATTTTGCAACAATTGGTTTTCTACAAATAAATGGAAATAGAGGGAATATTAAACTTAATAAGAAAAGGTAAACTAATAGTTTTAGCTTACTGTATCTTCTCTCTATTTCATAAAAAAATACTCTTTTAAAAAAAGACTAGGTGATGACCCGCGTGTACACGCGGATTTGCGAGTTATTAAATAAAAGGCATATGACATATCAACGATCTAAACCCTTTCATTTTTTTATTCACCTCATAGATCCTCTTCATCTTTCCCATACCCTTTCTCTGTGTGAAGGGAATGAAAGGAGATAATCCGATGAGAACTATTTTAATTGATGATATTTTAGTTTTTTTTTTTTTTATTAATAAAAAAAAAACTATGCTGATGTGTCATGGAGAGAGGTGCTGAGTTGTCATACTCTTGTGAGACTAACTCAGTCTTTATATAATAGATTTGTTTCATAAAAAGATGTTGTTTTTTCCTTTATGCATATTTTAAAACTATATTTCTATCACTTTTTAGATTATTATGTTGAGAAAAAACTTATTTTGTATATTAAAAAGGTTAATATAAATTTATATAATTTTCTTAGTTTGAATGAAAAATGGTAGATGGTACTTTTTGTAAATGTTAGAAATAGCCAAAAAAAAATGTCTTGGTACACAGTTTTATTAGAAAAAATATTATATATTACCCAAACAGTCAAATTAACGGAATCGATTTTATCTGAGGGGTGAAGAAACATTTGGCCGAGTAGGTAGTGAGATCTTTCTTTTTCTTTTGGAACGTAGTTGTCAGATCTTAATGGTTTTAACTTTTAACAAATCGCGAGAAAGAAAAATAGGTAAAAGTATTCAAATATATAATAATTTGAATGCCTTTGGAACGCGTTTCTTGAAGATCAGACATTTTTTTTCCACGTTAGAGATAAGTTCTAAAGTTTTTGTGGAACATTATTTTAGTCAGAACGTTTTTTGGACGTTACGGATGTCTACGAGACTACGACAAGCCATGATATAATAATACGAGTTTAATTTTGTTAATCACATTATGAATCATGCGTTTTTCATTCCATAGTTATATCACATCACATAATCACCATCTTCAAAACTAGCCTTTACATTTCTATAACTAGAGTAATAACCCGCGCGTTGCACGGGATTATAATAAATATTATAAAAATTTTTAAACTATTTATAAATATACATAAATCATTAATTATAAATAGAATTATAAAGCCAAATCATTATTTTCCATAAAAATTAACATATTTTAAGATTAAAATCATTCGATTCAAAAATATCCTCAAACATGTATTTTTTTATCACAACATAAACAAAACTATATTTCCACTCATAATAAACTACAAATATATTGTATCACCCATAATTGGATGCTTTATTGTGCAACATTTGAGTTTATATTTAACTATTCTATACTTGTAATTTTTAGTGTAAAATTTTGGAATCTTTTACTTAAAATATGAAAAGTATAACACTTTAAATTTTTGTAAGAAGTTTAGATGTTTCAAATAATCCAACTCTAACTTTATGTTTATATACAATATTTCAAAAAATATTGGTGTACATATTTATATTGTTTGGAGAAACTTAACTATCCTTGCTGTATAGTTTTTTCACACTCAATTTGTTAAATCCTTTCAACACTTTGATTACTAACATTATATTTTTAAGTTTTTTAAAAAATTCTTACCCATTTTATTTAATTATTTTTATAAATATTTTTAGAATTATTCAATAAAAAAATAAACATGTATTTAATGAATATTTTAAATTATCTTTAATTCAAAAAAAAAATTTTGCTTACATATATTATAAGTTTATTACATTTGTGTTATTATTGTTTTAATTTACATTATATATTGAATCATTTACTTGTAGTGGTTGTGACTTGTGTCTATCTATAATTTTTCATTATTTGGTCTTTCATTTTTTTTTTATTCTAATGTCGTTTATATAAATTTTAATTTATTTTATCTTATCTTTGTGTTCATTTCTTCCCCTATTAATAAAAAATATAATTACAAAGTGGTTTTTTATTATCATTTTAATACTTTTTTTTTAACTTTTACTTCTTTTATTGTTAAATATCTTAATACTCATTAACTACTATATTTAAATAATGCTAATGATTTTTTAAAAAATATAATTAATTCTTAACAAAAACATAAAAATAAAAAATATTATTTGATGAAATGTTTTATTTTCATTGGATGATTAAAATGATGATGTGGATAGCCTCAATGGAGAGAAAACTCTCTCATTATATATATGATTCTATTTGCTTCTACACGTGAATTTTATTTTACAATAATTTCGTTCGTGTTTGGCGTTTACGTTTAGAATTATAAATTTTCTTTTATGGTTTAAATTAACACCAAAAATTACAACTTTATTTAAAGAAATTATACACTAAACATATAAAGATAAACACAAATTGTTGGAAAACAATATTAAGATAAACGCAAACAAACAATCATTAACTAAAATTTCATGGAAAGGCGTATGCCTATTGAAATAGTTAATGCAACACATTTCCAAAGCACAAATTAACTTTGAACACCAAAAATATTTGAAAAAACCATTATTTAACAATCATCATCATCGTTTTTGCTAAAGTCATTGAGAAGTGAGATTGAGGTCATTGAGTGAGCCATTAAGCTTTCTCTCCAATACCTCACTAGAGATCTTCCCCATCAAGTGATAGAAAGCCATGAGCTCAGAAAGTCTCTCAACGTTCATCTTCTTCATAATGTTCATTGCCTTTCTCTGCTTCTCCTCATCAAGCTTCAACTTTTGGGAAAATGATTCACCATTTCTCATTGTTGCTCCCATCTCCTTCAGCCTTACCTCTTGCTCCACACTTAGAGCCGTGTTTGACTGCAGCCACAACAAACAAACAAACAAACATTTGTAATTAAGCCACGGTCATCGAGTCCAATTTGCATTGACTTTGGAAGTCATGACCATCTTCCACTATGTTAAAAAGAGGTAGACATAAAAACCCAAAACCAAACCAAACCAAACCGAAAACCAAAATATGTGAAACCGAAATCCATCTGAATATTTCCTAAATGATAAAATCGGACATAACATTATTTTTGTGACATTGACCTTGAACCAGCCAAATTTAGGTAATGTGAACAAAAATAGATCAAAATTCATTAAAAACTTATATATTTAGTTTAAAATATATAACAACAGTTTTTATTTAATATTTATCTACATTCCTACTTAATCTTTATCTAAAACTGAACCAGACCGGGGAAAAAACAAAAGAAAAAAAAAAAACTAAGTAAAATATCTCTTGTCCACCCCTAAATTATTAACCCTTGAAGATGGGAAAGGCCAAAATATGACTCCTAACCTTTTTTCCCTATCAATAATATGGATCAAGATCATATTTAATTAACACAGAACGGTTTGGTGTTATGTACCTCAAGAAACTCAGCTCCAACATCGAGTTCTGATTCTCTCGGGGGGCTCTTCAACGAATGAGATCTAGTGTACATAGACCTCGCAAGCGAGAAGCTCCTGACAAGTATCTTTCTTTTGTTCTCCATTTCTGGATTGAGTTCCAACTTTTTAGGAACAGACAATGAACTATTCAGCTTCTTTTGATATGCAATCACTGCCTTTGCAAATTCCTAAAAATAAAAATCATACACATATATATATATAAGAACATGAACTCACTCAATAAAAACTAATTAAACCTTTAATTTATATCAAAACACCACAAACCTGATAAGCAACAGGACAACCAGGGAAATCAAATTCTTCGAGACCGTTCTTTCTCATCCTCTCTGGATGAAACTGTAAACCCATTAGGAACTTTCCTTCTTTAGGATTATACATATCAGGATCATAAAACCCTTCAATCAATCCATCAGGAGCAAAAGCCATTGGCACAAACCTTTCTGCCAATCTCTTAACCCCTTGGTGGTGATAACTATTGACCAAGATCTCCATATTGTCTCCATTTATGGAATCTTTAAACCATTTATGCAAAGGACTGTTATCTACTATCTTCACCTCATGTCTAAAACCATCATAGTTATCATAATCAATGTGCTTTGTTCTACACTCCTCGGGAAGCTTACTTGTGACCTCTTTCTCCAAGTCTTGGTATAGACTTCCACCACAAGCCACATTCAAAACCTACATGGTTTAATATAGAAACATTAATCAACTGTGGTGGTCAAGTGATTTAAAGACTTGGCGTTCTTGGTCAAAACTGAGTCCTACCGACAGAGACTTTATCTAGCCGCCATAGATGCTTTAAGTAGTGACAATAAATCCCCTTTTTTTTTTTTTGTAAAATATTATATTCTCTTGTCAATGAATAGATGAGATATTTGTTTTTTCTTTTTTTTTTAGATAAGATCTTAGTTAGTCGAGGATACTTTACCTGTGATCCTCTACAAATCCCCAAGTAAGGAATGTTCTGTTCGAGGCATAGCTTTGCAAGAGCAAACTCAATAGAGTCTTTTTCCTTATCAATAGCTGTGTCACTCGCATGTGCTTTCCTGATCTCATCGAGTTCTTGAGGTGAAAGAGACGACATTTCGGACTCGTATAAAGATGGGTCGATATCTTCTCCTTCACATAGGAGAACTCCATGAATGGGTTTGAAGCTCTCTAGTAACTTGTGAACTCCAGCTACTCGTGGTACAATCACCGGAACAGCACCATACTCGACTATAAGATCAAGATGGTACTCACCTAAACAAAAACAAAAAAGAAAAAAATTCAACAAAAAACAAAATAAAATATAGGGAAAACAAAAATGTAAGAACATAGAATGTTCAAGAATCATCTAAAGAACTATTACCAACAAAATCGACGAATTTGTTTTTGCGAAGTGTGCGTCTAGAGACGACAAGGACGCGTGGGAGGATCTGAGAGAGATCATTCACAGTAGAATTCACCATTTTCTGTATTGTAGCTGAGATTCAGATTTGCTTGAGTATGTTTTGAGTTGGGAGAGGGAGAGAAATAAAACAAGGTGAATTTATAGAGGACAAGGAGAGGGATAATTATGCCTTCCTCTTTCTTTCTTTTCTTCAACTATTTTGGGCTCTCTTCACCTTGTATAGTTTATTATTTTTATGTTGATGTTGATTGAATGGTTATCAAAATCTTTTTGATGTTTTAAACTCATCTCACGTTTTTCTCAAGGTCAAAATAAAAAACATACAATGGTTTAAGGTCCTACACCTTTGTTTTATTAAAGCAGATGCTTCCTAGCTAACCTTCAAAGATGAGGATCGGGTAATTAGGCGAGTGAGCTCTGTTACGGATACGGATATCCGATTTAAAGATATCCGTATTCGTATCCGTCATATCCGTAATTTTACTATCCATAGTCGTATTCAAAAATTTCGGATATCCGCAATTCGAATATCCGTAGAAAAACTGGATATTCGGCGGATATCCGTATCTGGATAATTTTTTTTTTGAAAATTATTTTTAAAAAATAAAAAATATTAAATTGATGTTAGAATAATCATGAAACTGAAAAAAAAAATTAGAATATCAAAAATGAATTTAAGTTTGAACGAAGAAATTGGCTAAATTTTAAAGACCCAAAACAAAACAAAATCTAAATTTAATTATTTATTTTTGGCCGGATACGGATATCCGGTCCAAATTTTTTTAATATCCGTATCCGCCGGATACGAAAATTTAATACCCGTATCCATTTTCTCTGGATATCCGTTTTCTGGATCCGGATCCGGATACAAAGGCGGATATCTGCCGGATACGAATATTTCTGTGCAGGGTTAGAGTGAGATATGTAACGGTATATATCCAAATAATTAAAAAGGATAGTTTTGAATTAATATTTTTTAGATTTTGGAATAAAAATTAATAGAAAAATACAAAATAAGATAAACTTCAATAAATTAATGTCTTTGTAAGTTATAAGATGTCAATTTATTTGAAAAACATAGAATAAAATGTTATTTTACTCTATTTAATAACATTTAAAAAATATAAAATATAATGTTATTGTTCTATAACATGTCACTCTAAAATAAATATAATCCTTATCCGCTAACATATCTTCAAATATGAGTTACTAAACACCATGTGAATGAAGCGGGTTTTATAAAATTAGGTTTGCTAACATAATATAACGCATTTGCACATAGAAAATTCTGAAAATCAATCCATGTTCAATCCTTGATAATTAGCTAGACCTCCAATTAGGTTCTACCAATATATATGTTAAACTTTGTTTATTACGTTCACGTATTCAACGCAGCAACTATTTGTAATTTTAAATTTTATGCAAGAACTCTTTTTAGACACCTATTTCTTATCCCGAAGATTTCTGATGATTTATCACTTTGGATAGTTCTATAGTTATTTTTTTTATTTTAATTTATTTTTTTTGTGTAAATCTTTGACATACAATACGTGTTGTGTTTAACCAAAAAAACATTTATTTGTGTCAAAACATGTGTCACAAAACAGGCCTTCACTCGGATCTCCTACACTCTCACTCGATTCTTTTGTATCTTATTGGTTACATAGTCAATCGTTTATTGTTGTTTGGTTTTATATATAATCAATTGTTGAGAATTATAAATTAAACAGTGTTTCCACGCATGGATGTAATAAAGAGTATTTTTACTTTGAAGGAAAAACACAAACACTCACTCAAGTTCTTGCAATTGGTAGGATAAATCATAATTTTTGCATCATTCAAGAATCAATGAATTTAATAACAACTTGCTTCCCGCACTGAGTAAAGTTAATGTTATGTTATCTATCTTTCCATTGTGATTTGTGAACATATGTAAAATTATAATAAAATGCTTCTGGTGCGTCGCACATATAATATAATCTGGCTTTCCTCATGCAGGATTAAATAACATGGATCTTGCTTTCACAATGGTGGATGGATCATAGATATAATAGAAAATCGTTAAATTATGGTTTTAAACTTTTAAATATTTGCACTCTTAGGCCAACTCCAACCACAACATTAAATTTGGTGTTGAAATCACACCAAATTTGGTGTTTTGGTGTTCCAAAAAAATTTTCATCTCCAACCACAACACCAAATTTAACATTAAAACTAATATTTTTTATTATTATATTATTAAATTTATAGTTTTCTTAATTATTTTAATAGATTGATAAATACTAATTATTTTTATAATTTATTAATTATAAGTTAAATATAAAATTATAATCGATATAGACAAAAAAAATATATTTTGGTGCAAAATATAATTTTTTACTAATTACAATTATAATTTATTACAATTATAATTTTATATTATTAAAAATAAAAAAGATACAACAAATATTGATGATATATTTACTTTTTTGTTGATAAACTACTATTTAATATATTACTAAATCAAAAACACAAATAAAATAATATATATATTTTTAGTGTTTTGTGAATAGTGTCACACTATATTTGGTGTTACACTATTCACAAAACACTAAAAACAAAATTTGGTGCAAGATTTACCGTTCGGTTGGAGAAGATTTAACACCATATTTGGTGTTTTGGTGCTACGTTGGAGTTGCCCTTAAGACTTTAACAATGAGTTTCTTTGTCTTTATCAAAAAAAAAAAAAAAACAGACTTTAACAATGAAAAAGGGGAATATTTATAAAATTATAGCAATCACATTTCATTTTCCAAAGGAACAAAAGTGAATTTTAACGATTTTAGATGATTTTATCTTTTTTTTCGTTTCACAGTTAGAGGACGGATAACTTCTCCTGTAACAAGTTATTATTTAAGTGGATATCTTACTTATTAAATGAAAGTTTTAATACAATTTTACTCCTACCATCTAAGTGCTGCAACGATATTTTCCTTACTATATTTTTCTTATATTAACATCTAATTCATCGAATAAATTTATATTTCTATTATATATTTTATTGGTATATTCATGTATAATATTTAACGCGACATGTATGCCAAGTTCTGTCATCAGTGTCATGCCATGGATGATCGTATTGACTTTGTATCAGATGTACGCTTAAACCATAGAAAAGTGAATCGATATCAAATTTAAAAATCCTAAACAGGCGCATCAATAACATATGACCATATGTCGAAAATCTAAACATACAAGATATCATATCATATGAAGAAGAAGAAGAAGAAAAAAGAGTTTAGGAGCTAAATGTGAAAGCACGTTACAAAAAGATAAATCATAGCGCTGTTATCTTTGTAATTCTTTTTTAAAAATAATAATGATAGGCTGATAGCTATTACTTTGTTTTTGTTAATTCAGAAAAAGGGTTGCTAGCTATTATTTTTAGTTAATCGAAATGAAAGTAATTATTATTTTTTCCTTTAATAAAAATATTCTGAATTACTATAGGGCTAATACTATTAAAAAGTATAGTTGAACAATGTTGAATTAAAAAAAAATATATATATATATATATATATATGGACAAATAAAATTTTTTATCTTTATCTCTAATTCTCTCAACTATTAAACTGTTTTCGTCAAAAAAAAACACTATAAAATTATTATCATTCCATGATTTTCATTCATTTCATTAGTCATTTAGTTTTACATTCCACAAGAAACAACTATAAATTTGTTAAGATTTCTAAGAAAGAAATAAAACTATTATGGAAAAAAAATTAGATTCAGAGGAAAATTTATTATTTCCTCCATTCCTAATTGTTTGTATTTTAGCAAATATTTTTTTTTCAAAAAGATAATACACTCAATTTCCTAGGAAAAATTAGCTTTATATTTTTTTATTATGTCATTTACATAATTATATTTTATTTATTTATAAAAAAAATAGTTAGTTAATGAATACAAGATTAACATTGTATTTTCTACAAAATTTTTAAAATCTATGAAAATCCTAAAAATACAAACAATTAAGAATGGAGGAAGTATAATATATACTGCCATATCCTTTTTTTTAACAAGCATATTCACCAAAATGTCTCCACAAGTGATACTAGTCTACCTTCTGTCTCTCGTTGTAACTCACCCCATTTGTGTCTCAGCGCAGCAATGGTGTGTGGCATCTCCTAAGGCGACCGATGCGGCACTGCAAGCTAATATCGACTGGGGTTGCAGCACAGGACAAGTTGATTGTGGACAAATCCAAATGGGTCAAAACTGCTGGCTTCCACCTACTGTTCGTAGCCATGCATCATATGTGATGAACCGTTATTATAAGAATCAAGGCGAATTTAATGAGGATTGTGATATCAATGGTACCGGTCTAATCGTTTATTCTGATCCAAGCCATGATTCTTGTCAAATGTGAATATTGTTCGAAACTTGATATTCGTAGAATGCATGGTTAGATCTTAGATGAACGATTTTGGTTATTCCAACGTTTTCCGTATGAATTATAAAATTTTATGGTATCGCAAGTAGTTTTTAAAAATTATGTAAGGTTAATGAAATTAAAGTTATGTTTAATTCGTTCAGTTTTAAGTCAAGTTAATTTTTTTTAGTTTAATGATTTTGCCATTACATTTAACGAAGTTTTCAAGCGCGTAGATCATTCTATATTAACATGAGCACAATTTGTGCCAAAACTATTAAAAAATCTATAACATATCCACGAACTTTGATGTTTCAATGTTTAAGAGAAGAAGTGGTAGAGAAATCAAACAAATAATTTATATTTTCTCAACATACATTTTATGGATTGAATTTCGGTTGGTGACACAGTAATAATATTAACACAAACTAAAGGTTAAATGTCTTGGTGAAAAACAAATATAGTTATCATTTAATTACGTTTTTCTTTGTTTTTTTTTCCTAACGCTTTCATATAATAATAATACTACAAAAAAAAAATGTAACATTGGTATAAAATTTTACAAAGCCAAACACTATGCAATAGAATACCAAGAAATATACATCTAAAATTTGATTGATTCATCCATAACTACTCGTAATTGTAGTTAGCATTTGTAAACGGTTGAGGTTGATAATATTGTCCCCAGTCGCTTGAAATAGCTAGATCTCGAAAATGCTTCCAGCAAGCACTTGCAGTTGTGGAAACTAGGTTAATTAGGTTTAGCATTCTTCTCTTAGTATAAAACATATTTAGTCCTTATTATATTTTTTATGATCAGAGTCAATTTATAATTCTTACAATCTCAAACCATCATCTCTCTTGTTGGAATTCAGTCTAGATTCTCAGGTTTGTATGCTTTTACTTTGTTCTCTCTAAGAATTTATTTTTAACTCATTCTAATTTTTCATACATCCTTTCAACGTTACATACACACACACACACTTATAGCAGATTTCTCTACTTACACAATGCACTCACTTGGAGTCTAATCATAGCTACTACTACTAGACCATACTTGTAGGTAATAGTCTAATTTACAAGTAATCTTAAACACCATATTCTTTAGACTATCAACAACTCTTAACAACTTCTACTCAAGTGCTTAGTTAAAAGTTAAAACCTTAAACCTAACAAAACACATTTTCTTATTGGGCTTAACTAGATTAATAGCCCAGTTACTTCTTAACACTTATATACTAAAGTTAAAGGCTGAATAAAACACAAAGGGCCAATATTATACTTCCACTTCTTCTTCTTCCTTTCTTGCCAATTTAATTATTAATCAAAGATTTGATTCCAACAATTTTTGGGTTTTTAAAAAAAAAAAACATAAGAAAGAATAAAATACGTAAACTTGCAATCCCAATGGCTCTTTTGATCCTAAAAAACCAAAAAAGCAAGTATTTATTGTATGAAAACCCAACTCTCTTGTAGTCTTGTTCCTGGAAAAAAAAAAAGAGATATATATATATATATAACTCATTATTTAGAAAGTTGAACATAAACATCAAAACATAGTAACACAAACCATTAAATAATGGCATCTTACTTGGAGGCAACCATAAACTTATAATCTCATTCCATCAAAAGTTCAATATGAAAAAAAAGAAAAAAGAAAAAACAGTTGTGCTATATCACATATAGTAGCACTCATCAACATTATTTCGTAGAAATCTTAATGCGGAAAGAAGATGATGAATGTAAAGCAAGTTAGCAAAATCATTGCTCTGGCTCAGCTCTCATAATCTATAAAACCAAAAAAAAAAAAAATAATAACATTATCATATAACAAAAGTGAAACAGAAACTTAAAGTGTCTACCACACACTACAAAAACAAGTTTCATTGCATCACTTAAATTGCATCAATCAAATAAATGATATAAATTTGAGTTACTTATTAACAATCGATACAAAAAAAAATTATCATCAATTACAATAAGTGATATCATTTAGCATCAACTAAATAAAAATGATACCAATTTATCTTAATTTGCATCACTTAAGAAGAAAATATAAAAAATAAAACTTAGCATCAATTGTTTATATGATGGAAAATTTGTATCATTTGACAAATGATGCAATATATTTTCTTATATTTGTCCCACATCACCTGAAAAAGTTGGGAGAAGAAAATTATTCCCCTATAAATAAACTCATCATTTTTAGATAAATTTACTAAGGGTTTAGATGAAAAAAATTCATCACCAAATAATTTTTTTTAAATTATTATTTTAATTATATGTTAAATAATATGTGAGACCTTATAAATAAATTTACCTATTATCATAGAAATTTAATTAATATTTTAAAGTAATTTAATTTAATTTAATTTAATTATAAAAATATACTAATTTAGCATCAATTATTTATAACCAATGCAATTATAAGATCAAATAAGATCAATTATAAAAAAAATGATACAACTATGTAGTATCATTTATATTAATTGATGCAAAATTAACATCATTTGCTTGTAACTGATGCAAATTTAACATCATTTCTTTTAAATGATGCATATTAACATCGATTATAGAAATTGATATAAACATTAATCTCAAGTGATGCAAATATTTTGCATCATTGCTGGTAAAATCACTTACATAAATGATGCAAAATTAGTTTGCATCAATTATAAGTGATACAACTGCTTTAAATAAGTGATGCAATGGAGCCATTTTTTTAGTGATATATATTTATTAATTGTCATTTATTCGAAAGCTGTATTTTTAAATAGATTTAACAAAACGTTTTAGAGAAGAAGAAAAAGGCAACTCGTGATAGAAAAAAAAAAATCGTGTTTAGAATGGAAATATTTGTTCATGCATTTTATAGATTAAATTCTTTCTACTCAATTTAGCATTGGTTTTTCTTTTTGTATATGTATTAGGAAGTTAAAATTATGTTTTCTATACACTTTATATCTTCTACATAGTCTGAAATTCATACATGTTTTATGATGTTTAGAATTCGGATTAGCTATATGTTCTACAAAATTTAGAATATGTATTATATACTTTTACTTTATATTCTATGAAAGTTAAAATAGGCTGTCTACCAATTACTCTACTTTTAAAAATGGTAGAATTCATGTTCTTCGGTTTTGTCTGTGTTCTACGAAGTTTTTACTTTTGTGTCGTCTATTACATTAGAAATATATGATCTAATTCTAATATGATGACTATTAGTCGACTATATGCAGTATATGCAATTACGAGGAACAACTTCTTCAAACAACGATTTTACGACACAAATTCTCCTAGACATGCGGTTTTGCATGTACGACAGCCCCATGATAGACAGACTCTCTCTGCAACACTCAGATCTACGATGGACGGTTATGCGTATAATACATCCCTATGGTGGACAAGCTCTCTCTCTCTACAACACACGAGACCACGATGGACGATTCTATCTGCAACACTCTGAAACCTCTGAAAAACTTTGTATCATTTAATATGCAAAAAATGCGATCTCTGGGGTTCGAATCCCATACCTGGTGTATAAGCGTTTAAATCTTTAACCAATGAGCTAAAAATGCTTCTACTGTTCTTCAAAGTTTAGAAGATTAATTATGTATAATTTTGAATTCCGTAAAATAAAAAATTGAATCTCTATATGTATGGAAATTGAACCTACATTGTTGAGACCTCAATCTATTACAAGGAATTCAAATATTTTTTTAGATTACCTTCTATGAAGTTTAGAATATGTATTTTGATTAGTTTATAATTATATTTAGCATTTTGTTAAGAATCGTATGATTACTTTTAAAAAGGGAACACACATCAAAACTTTATTTGGGATCGATTTTATTGTGTGGTAAGATATGAATATGTTTCAAATTTATGTAGGATGACGTGTATGAAAATTGTTTGACAATAAAGAGCGGAGATTTTTAGTTGATGAAGAAGAACAAAAAAAGTTTAGGAACTCAAATTAAGCACATACTACAAAAAGATAACTATGGCTATTATCTTTGTAAACAACTAATTTAAATAATAATAGCCAATACTTAGTTTTTGTTAATTCCAGAAATATATTTTGCTAGCTATTATTTTTAATTATATGAAATGAAAATAATTATTATTCTAATTTTTTCTCTAAAATGAAAATATTCTGGAATACTATATATATATATATATATATATATATATAACTAAGGATGGGTTGGCCTAGTGGTTAAACCTTTTAAACTATTTTGGTCAAAACAATACTATAATACTATTGGCATTCCATATATGCATGTATTTCATTAGTCTATTGGTCTTACATTCCATAAGAAACTACCATAAATTTGTTGAGATTTCTAAAATAAAAGAAAACTATTATGGAAATATACTAGATTCAGAGGATATTCTATCATTATATATAGGATATTCTATCATTATATCTTGTCATATCATTTTTTACAAGCAACCACAACAATGTCTCCTCCAATGATACTAGTCTTCCTTCTATCTCTCGTTGTAATCCAACCCCTTTGTGTCTCAGCGCAGCAATGGTGTGTGGCATCTCCTAAGGCGACCGATGAGGCACTGCAAGCTAATATCGACTGGGGTTGCAGCACAGGACAAGTTGATTGTGGACAAATCCAAATGGGTCAAAACTGCTGGCTTCCACCTACTGTTCGTAGCCATGCATCATATGTGATGAACCTTTATTATAAGAATCATGGCGAATTTAAAGAGGCCTGCGATTTCAATGGTACCGGTGAAATTACTTTTACTGATCCAAGCCATGATACTTGTCAAATGTGAATATTAATGTTAGAAACTTGATATTCATAGAATGCATGGTTTGATGAATGGTTTTGTTATTCTAAAGTTTTCTTATGAATTATAAAATTTTATGGTACTCTCGCAAGCAGTTAATATTATGCAAGGCTAATAAAACTAAAGTTATCTTTAATTCTTTCAGTTTTAACTTTTAAGTCAATTTAATTGTTTTTATATTTTTAATGATTTTGCCATTACATTCAACAAGTTTTCAATCAAGCGCGGAACCATACTATTAACATGAACTCAACTTGTGCCAAAACTCTTAAAATGTCAATATATAATATATACACGATTTTTCTTCTAATCTCGATCCGGATTAGTTAAAGTAACATAAGCTATGTGGAAACTTTTGATGTTTCAATGTTTAAGATAAGAAGTGCTAGAGAAATGATATAACATCGACTGATGAAATTTGTGATCTATGTGAGTAACAATCAATTATAACATGGTATGTTTAACAATAAAAATATAAGTTATGCATCATTTTTTTATTATCGTAAAAATTATATACAGTATGTTACAGTACGTAGACGAAGGAAAATTCGTATATTTGATATATTAGGGACAGCCGGGACAGGACCGGGCCAAAAGATAAATAAAAATAATTTATATTTTCTCAACATACAGTTTATGGATTAGAATTAGGTTGGTGATACAGTAATAATACTAACACAAAATATTAGGCTAAATGTCTTGGTCAAAAACAAATATAGTTATCACATAATTACGTTTTTTTTTTGTTTTTTTTCTAAGGCTTTTCATATAATAATACTACAAAAGAAAAATTGTAACATTGATACAAAATTTTATAAAGCCAAACAGAAAACCGAGAAATAGAAACCGAGAAATAGACATCCAAATGGTTGATTGGTTCACCCGCAACTATCCGTAAACATACGTAGATGGTTGCGGTTTCTAATATTTAACAACAATCATGGCAATCACTATATATTGTCTCTAGTCGCTTCAAATGGCAAAATTTCGAAAACTCTTCAAACTAGCGTTTGTGGTTGTGGACGGCTACGGTTAATTAAATATATATTATTTTAGTTTTTATTCTATAACGGTAATAAAAATTTATAAGAAAATTAAATAAACAAAATCTAATCTCTCTTATTATATATTATCATATCGATTTTTTAACTTTATATGCATAATCTCAACTAAAATATATTTATGAATATATAAAAAATTTGATGTATATATATAAAAAATTTCCAATCCTTTAATATTTATTTAAATTTTTATATTTAACAGACTTTTAAAAATTTATTATAATAATACAGTTTTTGTTTTCTTATCAAAATTATATATTTATAATTTTCTAATATATTTTTTGTTAAATTGTTACCTTAACCACTTTTAACAAGACATAAATTTCCCGCACAGCATATGTTTCAAGTTGAAGTCAGTTCTCTAAATTATTTAATAATGTTTATAATCGTAATGCATATTTCTGCAAACTTCCGCATCCACAATCGCATCCACTGTGTTTACATTGGTCAGAAGCTCATTTGTAGAATGACAATTCTTTTAAGTTAAAAGACTAGTTAGGCTAAAGCTTCATTAGTCTCACGTCCATTATTTGCATTTTTTTTACTACATTGTCAGGTTCTAATATTATTTTTTTACTACATTGTCATGATTTGGTTATCCGTTTCCTTCAAGAAAGATATAAGAATAAAAACAAATAAGAAAAAAAACTTTATTTAACCATAAGCCAGTACATTAACGCAAACGGTTATAATGTTTCATAAAACGTTTGATACATTGTCATTTATTTCCTTTCATTTATTTATTTATAAAATCTCTAGAGTTTATTCAACAAGTGGGATAAGCAACACCACAAGCGGCAAGGACTTTGCGAGAGTTTGGAGAGCTAATGTACTGAGCAAACGCAGGATTCTTAGCAAAACCACAGAGACATGATTGTTGCTCTTTCAGCTTTGCACAACATGGACCTGACGGTGGTCCTCCTCCCGTAATCGCGGCAAGGCAAGGCTGAAGCTGCCTTGCATCACATGTCACTCCCACATTTCCTGTATTTCCCGCATTTCCTGTATTTCCCGAGTCCGCAGCTTTGATGGGAGCTGGAAACGATATCGAAAGAATGGCGAAGGCGATGAATGTCAATGTCACGATCTTCATGTCGAATTTATTGGGTTTTGGTTGTTTGTTTTTGTTAGGAACATTTTGAGGTCTTGCTTTGGTATTTATTGGGTATGGTTTTCACATTGCATTGCTTAATGCAAAATGCATGTGTCTTGCATCGTTAAATAACGTGAACGTAACTAGTCATCATGCAAAAAGAACCTGAAAAATAAAAGTTGAAAGCAGGTAATAGTGACACACGTATTAAATAAACAATTCTAGAGGTGAACCTTTATATTCACCTCCCTATAGTTGCCCTGTATAAGCATTCTTAATATACCCTCTCAGGCTAATGAATGTGTCCAATCAAATTGCTACATAATATCATATTTAAGAAATAAATTAAAAAAAAAACCAAATAAATTAAATTAAACAAGAAAATAAATTTTAGAAAATAAAATCAAGCAACCAATTCCGATCGAAACCAAATCTCTCACAGTGTAAGATTTTGTGATTGTTCGAAGATTTTGAGTGTTTTTATTTGGGTTTTAGGATTGTTTTTTTTTCTTTCTCCGGTGAAGCTGATTTGATCTTTGTTTAACTGTAAATGTAGCTAGTTTCAATGGTTTTATTAGAAATGACGATGGTTCTTAATTTGCAGTTATAATTGGAAGTTCTGAATCTGGGTTTAGGTTTACTTGTAATTTGGCGTTTTTAAGCTAAATTATTTCCTAAATGATTTTGATTTTTGCAGGAGGTTGAGTTTACATTCTCTGCCTAGGGGTGAACAAGAATCAGATGTCAAAAAATCTTATTCACAACCAATCACAAGGTGTGGTTGTAAAGCTCATATGACTTGTTATCTTCAGAATAACGGAAAATATAAGATTGTATCTTTCGAGCCGACTCATAACCATGATTTAGTGAGGACACATATGAAGCATTTGCTAAATAGTAGCTAGTTAGAGAAAACACCTTTTAATTGACTCATGCTTTGATCAAGTAAAAACCAAAAAAAAATTTGTCATGCTTTGATCAAGTAAAAACAAAAAAAAAAATTCAATTCTTTTTTACTTGCGCTTTTTTTAATTTCCATCTAATAATTATTTTTGTAATTTTTTATTTTAAA
Source organism: Barbarea vulgaris (assembly GCA_963667165.1). NCBI lineage: Eukaryota > Viridiplantae > Streptophyta > Magnoliopsida > Brassicales > Brassicaceae > Barbarea > Barbarea vulgaris. The sequence continues at coordinate 7,206,706 of OY763887.1, forward strand.
ATCAAATTTGTAAAGTTAGGTATTAAAATTATAGCCAAATGTAAAAACATGGATATTCATTTCACATGTGTCATTATTTGATAAATAATTGTACAGTTTTGCCTACAATCAATCAAGGCCCGACAGAAGCGAGACTCCAATTCTTTTTGAATAAAATATAATTTGTTATTTTAATATAAATCCCCAAACTTTAATATACTTTGTTATTTAATATACTTTATTGACTATATCTCCAAACTTTTTTTTTCTTCTCTCTAATTTTTTTTTAACCACGACTTTTTATCTATAATCTCCATTCCTATTTAAAGAATGCATCTCTATACCAACAGAGGTTTGAATCCGAAATACAAAAAAAACTAACCACCTTGTGTTATCACTAAACCACTACCTCATTAGTCTTTCTAATTGTTGTTTAAAGCTCAATTAGTTTAGCAGTTGCTATATTTTGCGGAAACTAGTGTTTTGCCGTTTGTTGTGCAATTTATACGACTAGTATAATCATTGAAGTTTGGTATGTTTGCAGGAAAATCATTAAGCAGATATGTAAAAATCTGAAACTATATTATAAAATGTTACAGTTGCCTAGCTGGTCCAGTTTTGCTAAAATAGCTTAATCACAATTTGTTAGAAATCTGTCTAAGTGGATAATGATTAAGTTTTCTATAATATTCTTTAAAAAAATATATACATACTATATGCTTATAGTCAATTAGTCATAAAAAATTTTTGAAAATGAAAAGCAAAGTGGTGTCAAAACCTCAATCAAAAAAAAAAAGAAAAAAAAAAAAAAGTTTTATCTATTTGTGGAATATTATATTGGATACTCTTACATGTCATATATGTTGTGCTACTTGTGGTATCCTCGTCCTCATATAAATCTTCAGAAGAAACAAAGTTTCATAAATTCTCTAAATTTTCCCAGACAGAACAAAACACAAAAAAAAAATGATAAGAAAAAATCAAACTCCATGTGAACCAATCATCTTCTTCTCTTCCGTTTATTTTCTGCTACACAAAGAATCAACCTTTCTCTTCCTCCAACATCTCACTCACCTGTAAGTTCTCAAAGATTTTATCTTTTGATTTCAAAAAATTTTGAGTCTTATGAAGAATTATGTAGTCACTCTGTTTCTGTAATTTCAAAAAAAAAAGATTGAATTTTTGGGGTTTGCTAAATTTAACTGTTAGGGTTATGTCTGAGTCTTATCTTCAAAATTGAGTTTTTTTTTTTGTTAGTCAATGTGAGCTTTTGTGTATGTTTCAGTAGAAACTCAGGAGGAACAGATCAATGGGTGAAAGAAATTTAGGTGGAATTGGATCAGTGAAAGCCGCCATTAATAAGTTTGGACAAAAAGCTACAAGAAACATCTCTTCTCAGCTTGATTTGCCAATCATTAAGGTGAAACCAAAGATCAAAACTTTCAGATAAAAAATGTGTAAAGTTTTGATTTTTAGATTCATAAGCTAAATATCTCGGTTAATTTTGTGTATATGATGATGATTCTTTGTTCTAATTTATGAATTTTGGTAACAGTCGTCTTCGGTTGTGGAGGATTTGCATAAGTCAGGAAGAGAACTTGAAATGTACAAAGAGAGTAGAAGAGCTTCTGAGTCTGCAAAGGCCAAAGCATTAGCGGAATTAAGTAACGCGAAGAAGGTAGTAAAGGAGCTTACTTTACTGATAGAGGAGTCGAATCGGAGGTTAAATACGCCAAAACTCGATATTGAAGATGTGATGAAGGAGCCAAGGATAGATGGAAGTGGGAGGTATGTTCAAATTGTAAGAGAATTAGAGGATGTGAAGCAAGAATTGAGTAAGTTGAAGCTTGATATATCGTATGTTTCGAGAGAGAAAGCTGTAGCGGAGAAGGAAGTAATGGAGTTGGAGATTAAGATGGAGGAGAATTTGAAGTTGTTAGAGAGTCTTAAGTTAGAGGTAGATGTTGTGAATGAAGAACATGTTTTGGTTGAATTGGCGAAGATCGAGGCTTTGAAGGAATGTAAAGAGGTTGAAGAGCAGAGGGAGAGGGAAAGGAAGGAAGTGTTTGAGTCATTGGATAAACGGAGAAAGAGAATAAGGGAAAATATAAGAGAAGTTGAGAGATCAAAAGGGATTGAGAATGAGTTAGCTGCGACTTTAGCGGATATCGAGATGTTAGAAACTCAGTTAAAGCTTGTTAAGGAAATGGAGAGGAGAGTTCAGAGGGATGATAGTATGTCGAGATCGAGAAACCTTGGTTTCGAAAGAGGAAAAGATACTTTGTTGGCTTTGAAAGAAGTTACCGAAGCAACAGAAGCGAAGAAAGAAGAGCTCGGTTCTACTAACGCGGAGCTTTTTTGTCTCGTGAATACAATTGATACATTGAGGCAAGAACTTGAGAAAGCCAAACAAGAAACAGCTCAGTTTGATAAGATGATACAAAAGGATGATGTAAAGATTCAGAGACTCAATACGAAGCTGCTTATGGCGAAAGATAAACTAGAAGCGGTATCTGCAGATGAAGGAAGAATCAGCTCTCTTGCCGACAATTTAACAACTTCTTTTGAGAAACTAAAGAATGATAGAGAAGCTGCAAAGAAAGAGGAGCTTAATCTCAAAGAAGAAGCAAAGGTCATCAAAGATGAAATACAGAGAACCGAAATAGGATTTGGTGGAAAAGAAAAAGAGTTGCTTTCGAAGTTAGTTGAGCTTGAGAAAGCGAAGCACGCAGAGAGTTTAGCTCTCAAGAAGCTAGAATCAATGGTAGAGAAAACAATGCAAACACGGGAAATCGAATCTCAGCGTACTTCAACCATTACAATCTCAAGATTCGAGTACGAGTATTTGAGTGGACAAGCTAGTCAGGCGGAAGAAACAGCAGAGAAGAAAGTGGAAGCAGCAATGGCGTGGGTCGAAGCACTCAAGGCTAGCACTAAAGCGATTTTGATAAAGACTGAAACTTTAAAGAGAGTAAGTGGGAAAACAATGGTGGAAGCAGAGAGGGAATCGTTTAGAATGCAGAGGTCGTTATCGATAAAGAGATTAGTCCAAGATGAGATTGAGAAGTTTAAGGAGAACACAGAAGACAAAGGCTTGATCAACTCACCTAAACCGGTGAGAAAATCGGTTAGGTTGAGTGGGAAATTCACACCGGTTCAGGGAGGGAAGTCTAGAAGATACTCATCAGGGAACCAAGGGACTCCGAGTTTCTTTGTTATCAAGAAGAAGAAGAAAATTCCAAACTTGGTTAAATTTTTGAGTCGGAAAAGGTAGAGAAGAAGCAAGTCTTGAGAACAATGAGAAGTTTAGTTGTAGTGAGTGAAAGTTTTTTTTGTTTGTGTTTTAAGTTTCATTTGGTTGTAACTTTTGTAACTTGTAAGTGGTTTATTTGTTTTGTATCTTAATGTATTTATGTATATTTAGGTGTATATTAATGGTGAAAAATGTTGCATTTTGTAATAGTCGAGTAATTTTGTTATTTTATTTTCATAACCATTTGGTTTGATAAAACTCAAAGCAAATCAATCAAATCTAAAACCTAACTCAGTTAAAAATTAATAAAATTTATTTTTAAAGTTAAATTAAGATTTTTTCATAATTAATTTTTCAATATAACACGAATAATATTCTATTAATTTATTTGAAATTTTGTTAAATTAAACAACATAAATGTTTGGTCTTCTTGAGTGTCTATTGGTGTATAGAGGACTTGGTTTTCTATTTCTTGGAACATTTGGTTTTGTCTTTTTGGGTGTTTTGTTTCTTAGTTTCGTTATTGTATTTAGAATTGTGTAAATACTCATAGTAGTTAGAAAAAAAATTTAAAATCTAATATTACATGTAACAAAAAAACTTATAGAATTATGTAATACTCATTTTTTCAATATAACATTCCTAACACGAAAAATATTTTTTTATTTAGTCGAGTAATTTTGTTATTTTATTTTCATAACCATTTGGTTTTATAAAACTCAAAGCAAATCAATCAAATCTAAAACCTAACTCAGTTAATAATGAATAAAATTATTTTTAAAGTTAAATTAAGATTTTTTCATAATTAATTTTTCAATATAACATTCATAACACGAATAATATTTTATTAATTTATTTGTAGCAAATTTTGTTAAATTAAACAACATAAATGTTTGGTCTTCTTGAGTGTCTATTGGTGTATAGAGGACTTGGTTTTCTATTTCTTGGAACATTTGGTTTTGTTTTTTTAGGTGTTTTGTTTCTTAGTTTCGTTACTGTATTTAGAATTATGTAAATACTCATAGTAGTTAGAAAAAAAAAATTAAAGTCTTATATTATATGTAACAAAAAAACTTATAGAATTATGTAATACTCATTTTTTCAATATAACATTCCTAACACGAAAAATATTTTTTTATTTGTAATGAATTTTGTTAAATTAAACAACATACAAATTAATGTTTGGTCTTCTTGAGTGTCTATCGGTGTATAGATGACTCAGTTTTCTATTTCTTTGAACATTTGGTTTTGTCTTCTTGGATGTTTTGTTTCTTAGTTTCGTTATTGTATTGGTTTTTTTTTTTTTTTAACATGTAAAGTATTTATACCATTTTTAAATTTGCGACATCGATTACAGAAACAAAAAGAAGAAGACAGAAATATTGAAAATCGACAACAATCATGACTACGAATACACCGAACCAAGAAATAGACAAATAAACAATTAAAACAAACACACAAGCAAAAACAAGCAAGAAGAAGAAACATCGATTCCGAATGTTGAAACTTAAACATTCGCGTGATTGCCACAACTCCAAAAACTCGAATCTTTGTTGTTGTTATTGTATTTAGAATTGTGTTAATACTCATAGTAGTTAGAAACAAATAAAAATCTTATATTATATGTAACAAAAAAACTTATAGAATTATGTAATACTCATAGTAGTTAGAAACGTTCATTTCAAGTAAGTTTTTCATGTAATTAATTGTATTTTCCCAATCCATGTTAAGTGTAATCTGGTATTTAAACTAGTCACTAGTAAGAGTTGCTTCAGACTCCAAAATACATAAAATAAAAATCTAAAGGAAATGGAGTAAACCAAAAAATCGAACCGAATTGACCGCCACAATAAATATTCTGGTGGAAGATTTGACTTTTTAAGATCTAGAAGACTAGAAGTAAAATTGTCAATACATTTCCCCACCACTATAGAAAACTACAAAGCTGTTCCTCATTACATTACGTGCCCCTACTGTTCCAATTATCGCCACAATCACCGCTAAATCAATTCGAATACAAATTAAATATCTATTATATAAAGACTGAGTTAGTCTCACAAGAGATTGACACCTCAGCACTCATTTCCATGACACATCATCATAATTTTTTTTATTTTTTTAATAATTTATATTTTATAAGAAATTAATACATCATCACTCTTTTCTATGACACATTTAATCGTTTATTTATTATTTTAAAATTTTCAAAATTTAATTTGTTAAGTATTTCAAGAGTTAAAGTAAAAAAATTTTTTAAAATAATATATATATTTTACCATTCTAAATTTATGTGTTTTATAATTATCGGTTAATAAAAACATATGTACCTTTTTCTAAATACTCTAATCTACTATCGGTTCTCATCTATTAACGATGATTATAATATATTTTTTCAACAAAATGGACATAGGAATGAAAAAGCATACGTAGACTGGGTTATTAGAGTTTTGAAAAAAAAATTATTATTTTTCATGGTTGGTGTCATTTTCTAAAGGCATTGTGAATTATGATATTTTTACAATAAAATAACAAAAATCTAGATATTCATTATATCATGTGTTAAGCCGTTTGTGAATTGTTATATTTTTATAATGATGTTAGAGGATAAATCGATTAATTCACAAGGACCCTATCTTCCAAAGAAACAAAATCAGACATGTATCATATCTATAATAAAAAAAAAACACTATAACGAAAATATCATTTAAAAAAATATTACAATTCATTTCTATTTTCAGGACAAACATGTTAGGATATTTTTTCTAAAAAATTTCCAATTTTTTTTTAACTTAAGTTATTTAAATTTTTTTTAAACAACATATTAAAATACAACAAAAACTATAAAACTTATAATCAAAATAATATACATGTTATTTAAATTATTATATTATTTATAACTTAAAAATATATAATAAAATGTATCCGCGTGTCCACGCGGGTATCACCTAGTATTATTTAAAATACCAGATTCTCTAGAGAAATATTTTAAAATACTCTTTATTATATTTTTGGTTGGTGCTTAAACTTTCTTCAAAGAAAAAACCAAAATAATCTTCAAATTCTTAGTGTCGGAGATAAAATTACAAATGTTGACTTAAAAACTAGGCTAGGCCACAAAGGTGTTGTAGTAGGAACACTATTATTTGTCTATTGATTACAGCTTTTTATTTTTTAGATATTTAAGAGCCAAACTTTACTCAATTCAGAATTGTTTCTCTTTACTCTTTAGAGATGGCTCAATCATTTCTCATTCTCTGTTTCATTCTAACCCAATTCTTTGCCATAGCTACTTCTTTAAACGATCAAGGTCTTGCTCTTCTCTCCTTTAAACAATCCCTAAAAAACCAGAGTGACTCTGTTTTTACCAATTGGAACTCCTCAGATTCAAACCCTTGTTCTTGGCTAGGTATTACATGTAATGATGATCTAAGAGTTATCTCGATTCGTCTTCCTAATAAGCGTCTTTCGGGTTCTCTTCATCCTTCCATTGGAACTCTCTTGTCCCTTCGTCACGTTAACCTTAGAGACAATGAGTTTCAAGGGAAGTTACCTTTGGAACTCTTTGATCCAAAAGGTCTTCAAAGCTTGGTTCTTTCCGGGAATTCGTTTTCCGGGTTTGTTCCAGAAGAGATTGGGAGTTTGAAGAGTCTAATGAATTTGGATCTTTCGAAGAACTCTTTCAATGGTTCGATCCCTTTGTCGCTTACTCGATGCAAGAAGCTGAAAACATTAGTTCTTAGCAAGAACAGTTTCTCTGGAGATCTACCAACCGGGTTTGGTTCTAGCTTGGTTCATCTTCGGACGCTGAATCTTGCGTTCAATCGCTTCACTGGATCGATCCCCGAAGATATAGGAAGACTGAAGAATCTGAAAGGTACTCTTGATCTTTCTCATAACCTCTTCTCTGGTATGATTCCAACAAGTCTTGGAGATCTCCCGGACCTTCTCTATGTCGATCTTTCTTACAATAATCTTAGCGGTCCGATACCAATATCCAACGTTTTGTTGAACGCTGGTCCAAATGCTTTCCAAGGGAACCCATACCTATGTGGATTACCCTTAAAGGTTTCTTGCACTACAAGAAACACAAATATAGTTCCTTCTCAACTATATACAAAAAGAGCCAAACATCATTCAAGATTTTGCATCATCATTACAGCCACAATCGTCGGAGTCATTTTTCTTGCTTCATTGTTCATCTACTATCTCAGAAAATCATCGAATCGCGGAAACAAGGATCAGAACAACCGTACATCTCATGTAGAAGAGAAACTGAAGAGGAACACAAAGCATGAGCTTTTCTGTTTCAAGACTGGCAACTCGGAATCCGAAACCGTAGAGGAGAACAAAACTCAACAAGTTTTCATGCCAATGGATCCCGAAATCGAATTCGACCTCGACCAGCTTCTAAAAGCCTCAGCTTATCTTCTAGGGAAGAGTAGAATCGGGCTTGTGTACAAGGTTGTTCTCGAAAACGGGTTAATGCTAGCCGTTAGACGATTGGAAGATAAAGGTTGGCTAAGGCTTAAAGAGTTCTTAGCTGATGTCGAAGCAATGGCGAAAATCAAACACCCGAATGTCTTGAATCTCAAGGCATGTTGTTGGTCTCCAGAAGAGAAGCTCTTAATCTATGATTATATACCTAATGGTGACCTTTGTTCTGCAATTCAAGGTAAGTTTATACAATCAAAATCGCTTAATTCCATAACCATAATTTAAGTTAAGAGCTTTAAGATTCTAAAAGTTTGATTCGTTTATATGACAGGTAGACCTGGTAGCGTGTCCTGCAAGCAACTAACTTGGCCGGTTAGGTTAAGAATAATGAGAGGAATCGCAAAAGGGTTAACATATATTCACGAGTTTAGTCCCAAGAGATACGTCCATGGACATATAAACTCAAGCAACATACTTCTCGGACCGAATCTTGAACCGAAAATTTCAGGTTTCGGTTTAGGGCGTATCGTCAACACGTCATCAGAGATCAGATCAGACCAAATCTCTCCGATGGAAACAAGCTCACCAATCGTCTCTAGAGAATCATATTACCAAGCTCCTGAAGCTTCTTCAAAGATGACTAAACCGTCTCAGAAATGGGATGTTTATTCATTCGGTTTAGTTGTGCTCGAAATGGTAACGGGAAAATCTCCGGTTAATTCAGAGATGGATTTGGTTATGTGGGTGGAATCGGCTTGTGAGAGAAATAAACCGGTTTGGTATGTTCTTGATCCGGTTTTAGCTCGAGATAGAGATGTGGAGGATAGTATGGTTCAAGCGATCAAGATCGGTTTAGCTTGTGTACAGAAGAACCCAGATAAAAGACCAGTCATGAGGAATGTCTTCGAGAGCTTCGAGAAACTGGTTTCTTCGATTTTAATTAATTAATTAATTATGATAATTTTTTCATGTAATAATCGTAATTATTTTTATATTTTTACTTCATAATTGTGATACTTACGCTGAGCTATTAAAGAAAAAAAAAAAAAAAGAGACAAATGGAAATGTATTTTGATTGAGAATAAATAATTAACAAAAATGTTAATTATATAATTTAACAGACATGTCTTAAAAATCAATTGAAAATGCTTTACCCGACCCGGAATTTGAACCGGAGCTTTTCTCATAGGTCAAATAATCTCCAATGTCATCGAAACTGTACCCGCCGCCAACTCCAAACCCGTACCCAAACCCGAATCCGATACCGCAACCAATACCGACTCCAAGCACCACATTAGTATGGTTAAACCTTTCAGATGCGGTTAAGCCGAGTCCGCCGGTGAGTCCAAAGCCGAGTCCAGCGCCGCAGCCTAAACCGCCGCCGATTCCGGGACCTGCGGATGTGTTCTTGATGTTCTCGATTTGTCCCCGGAGGAATCTGATAACCGGAAACTCAGATCGGTTTAGGGATTTTCCGGTTTTGGCGTCTGGTTTCCTACTCCAGAGGGAATCTGATTTCATGGTTTTGTGATTGTGAATTTATGAGGTCGAAAACTAGATCAGATTATACGCGTATTATCATACATGATACATCTGTCATCTGTGAACACTTAGATACGTATGTATTGGGCTTTTTTTTTTTTTTGTCAATATGTATTGGGCTTAAAACGATTTTTAGTGGCCCAATTATGTAGGGTACTTTTTTTTTTTTTTTTTTTTTTTTTTGTTAATTGAGGGTTTTCTAGGCCGAAGCCATAAATGGACCAACATTTCTTATTTGTACGAATTTTTTTTGCAATTTTATTTTTGTTTGGATATTCGTTAAAAATCCGGACGTCGGCTTTTTTATACCTCAAGAATATTGACATGTTCGATTCATAAATAAACTATATTACTGTGCAAAAAAACATATTTCAACAACTTAAACATTTGAATTTATTACCTTAACTTTTAAAATTATGCGAAATTAGATAATGATCATTATGATGTTAAAAGCGACTACATAATTGAAATTTTGGATATTTTTAAGCAATTTAGTAGATTTACATTTAAAAATATTAGATTTTTAGATATTTAGGTAAACTCGAACCAGACTAAACCCGACCCAAAATTTTATAATACCCGAATGGATCCTAAATTTTTAAACCTGAATAACCCAAACCCAATCAAACCCGATTCGAGTATCCAAACGCCGGTCTAATTAATATAATCAGTTTTTATTAAAAAAAACCCAAAAAAAAGTGTTAGGAAAGGGTAAGAAAGTAAATTCAGCAAGGTTGTTGGGTTAGAAGGAAGGAAACATCCCTTAGTTAGTTAGCCACAACGAAAGATTTTGATTGAAGTATATACACATAGGAAGAGGGACCATAGTTAGTTAAAGTTGTGCTCTTGAAGCAAACCTACATATATTCCTTACCTTACTACAACGGTCGTTTACAACATGGAACTAAACTAACATATATAAAAATCTAATTTAATAATATGTTAATACTATTCTTATTCATGATTGCGTCAACCAAACTTCAAAAATGAATTTTCTAGTATTATTCCTTTTTTTTTTTTTTTTTCAAACACATCAATACTAATACCTTATTCTCCAAATTACAAGCAAAATGTCTCCCCTAACAAACTTTTTGTTTCCATCTAAATTTTTCAAAATCAATTTAATTAGATTTTTGTTTGACGTTGATATTTGCTCATTAAAAAATTTTTATATTTTAAGCTAGTTTTTTTTTTTTTGTGTGTGTGTATAATCAGAGTCTAATTCTTCCTGAAGTAACAAAAAAAAATCATATACATTGGTACTGAGTAACTATAGATCGATAAAAGTGGATTAAGGTTTTTATGGTGAATATTGATACAATCTTAAGTTTAAATTTATGCACAAAAATATATATGTATTTAATTATTTTATCACTGTATGTATAAACAGTAGTTTTGTTGTTGAAGTTATCTAAAAAATCAATAATAATATTCTGTTACACATCTCTAACGGTTCTGAAGTAGGCGGGAAAGTGAAGTTGGTAGAATACTCTTCTGTGCTTTACTTAACCATGAGGAAGCGATTCGTTAACCAATTAAATACATCTAGATCCTTTGATTGTTGCATCGTACGGTCTCTATTGAATAGAGAAATAAGCTTCGCGTAGTCTCTCAAACAGCTGATCTAAATCTCTTCTTCTTCCTCACCTCTCTCGTTCTGTGTTTGATAGTCTGTGTATATATATATACACATATACAGAGCATTGTTCATCTTTCACCGCTCTTTCTCTTCGCTTAAGTTCAACGCTGTTCAGGTACTCTCTTCTCTCTCGCTCGCTCTTGTTTATTGTCTTCTCCGATCATACCAAAGCTTAATTACGAAGTTTCATCGAGAATCATCACGTTCGTGAATGAATTTTCAGATTAAGACTTTGATTTCTGGAATTAGAAATTTACAACGATTGGATTGCTTCAACGCTCTTTTTTTGCTGAGAATTTTGGATTGATTTAGCAATTTTTTAATCAATCTTCTTCAGGAAGCTTTTGAGATAATCGCAAAAATGGAGAAAGTAGCGGCGTCTACGGTTACAGATCTAGCATGCGTCACGGCGTTAAACTCACCGCCGCCTCCATTATCACCGATATCTGAGAAAAGCAACCACAACAGCAAACATCAGGAAGAGTTCGCAGCAAGTTTCGCATCGCTCTACAACTCAATCTTCTCACCGGAATCTCAATTCCCGATCTCGTTATCGCTATCTCCTTCTCCTCCATCATCCTCATCTCCACCACATCGCATCGACACTACAACAGAGCACCGTCTTCTTCAAGCAAGACTGATCCTCGAGTACGACGAACTCAACGAGCATTACGAGCTTTGCCTTAACCGTCTTCAATCTCTAATGACGGAACTCGACTCGCTTCGTCGCGAAAACGATGCTCTCCGTCATGAAAACTCCGATCTACTCAAACTTATCCATATCTCAACTTCATCTTCCTCCTCCTCCTCCTCCGTCTCTCCACCACCGCGTCTCCATAACCGTCAACACCGTCAACAGATCTCCGATTTCGGTAACCAAATAGCGATTTCTAAGCATTCTCGTCTCTCCAGGAGAAACATTCCGGAGAGAAACTCGTTACCTAAAAGCATCTCCGTCAGATCTCCGGGATATCTCAAGATTAATCAAGGAAGAAGCCATGGATGTGGTGAATCTGCAAATCATCGCCAAACGAGTCAACTCAGCTCCGACTCGGTAATTTCCTTTTTCTTTTTTTCTTCCCAATTTCTAATTTTTATTATTATTTTTATTATAATAATGACGTCATTAATTTTTTTTTTAGGTATCTCAAAAGGTGAGTGTGCCAACGAAAGGAGAAAAAGAAGCTTTGGAACTTGAGGTTTATCGTCAAGGGATGATGAAGACGGAGCTCTGTAACAAATGGCAAGAGACTGGAGCTTGTCCTTACGGAGATAATTGCCAATTTGCTCATGGAATTGAAGAGCTCCGTCCTGTGATTAGGCATCCACGCTATAAAACTGAGGTCTGTAGAATGATTGTCACCGGAGCTATGTGTCCTTACGGCCACCGTTGCCATTTCCGTCACTCACTTACTGATGAAGAGAGGATGATGATGATGCTTACTCGCTGATCTATGAAGAAGAAGAAAAGGTCAAAAACAAAAAGGGTAATAATTAGTTGGTTGTGTACAGATTTGATACCTTTATAAATATGGTAATTACCTTAAAAAGGGGGAATAGGAATAAAGGAAGCAAAAGATGTTAAATAAATGTTGATACGATTATAGGAATTATATAGTAATTAGGGATGGAGATGAAAAGGAGAATGATGAAAATGTGTGCTTCTCTTTTCGACTTGGGATGTTAATTGTTTTTTGTATTTCTCGGATTAAGCATGAGAAACCTGAAAAAGGATTATACAAGGAAAATGTGAAAGTTATATTGATGAAAGTTTTTTACTTTGTGCAAAAACTATGCAAGTTTCTTTCAAATGGCTTTTACAATGTTCTGTGTTCTGTTTGATCTGTTTAATGCTGCAGTGGAAGTAAAGTAATACATTCTCATGGGAAAGGATTGACTTGGTTTATTTTGAATATATGTGTTTATGTTTTGGTAATCCTGGTTTGTGTATTTATGCCTGAAGTGTTTATATCTGGAAATTGCCACTCAAGTTAATATCAGTTTCTCTGCAGGAAACTATTTCTTGACGAGTTTGTGATTAAAGATGTCTCTAGTTAGTTCCTGCTGAACACTAAAACAACATAGTCTAACTCATAGGATGTGCATGTGTTAGTTTATGCAGAACTATGTGTTATTGCTGGACTCTTACCATAACCTTTGCATTAAAAGTTTCAACTAACAAGATTGATGAAGTTTGTAGAATGTTTTTGAGCTACTTACTAGCAGACTAAGAAGATCGAGTTGGGTTAGTTTTACCGTTCATATGGAGGATGCTTTGTCTATTGGTTGAATTAGGTGATTACAGTTAGTACTTGTTGGTAACATTTCCAAGATATGGTCTACTCTTTTTACTAGATTAGACTGCTTTTGAATTCAGTAAATGCTATTTTGATACAAGAAAGTAAATGATGTAACCTTATATTGGCAGTCGGATACATGACATTTTTTGCCATCCTTTGTTTTAGTTAGAGTTTGGCCTAAGAAGGAATACGTTTTGAAACTGCCTAAAATTAGACGAGTCTTTGGCTGCGGATTTGACTCTCCCTGTAGATTCAAGCAAAAGTTAAAACAAAAAGAAGAATCTTCTATGCTTTTTGCTGCTCTAGCTCTAGTGAAGGATTCAAACAACTAGATGTTTACCTATGTGAGTAACTTCGGGTCACCATGTTATACCTATATGCATTGGCGTTATGCCCCTTTTAGTCTGGTCTTTTGAATTTCCCGTGTTTTATTCTGACTGTGCCCGGGATGCTTTCAGTTTTAGTAATTTGGTACTTTTACCTATACTATACAATAGTTGATAACTCATACTGAAAAGGTATGCATATTAACGCAACTGTTTCCTCGTCTTTTCCACATTTCTGGGTACCCGGATTTATGAGTTTCTGTAGCCAAAATCATTTCTGATAAACCACACTATGATATAAATTATGCATCAAATTTGGTGAAGTTGTTGTTTTTGCAAGTTGTTTCTGGGATCTCCCATTTGTTGTTGGTATTTGAAATGAACAGATCACAATTTTGTAACAACATCAGAGAACTGAAGCATGTTTAAGATCTTTAGATGGATGAGATATGTTTCAATGACTCTTGATGTGTTTGTGCTTATGAGTTCTTTGGAGCTAAAACTCTATGCCTGAATGCACACCAAGTCTTGCACACCGAGTCCTGCATCCATGTATGGAGTGTTAGCTTAGCTCCTGAGAATTCATAAGCTTTTGCAAAACACAGCAGGAGGCTTTTGTTTTAAAAAAACTGTTTGTCGTCTCTCAGTTCGGTTACTTTTGAATGTTACTTGGTGAAATCACATTGAGAATGCAGTAATTGTGTCAGTTCATTTTTATATCTGTTAAGTTGTTCTGTTTTAGGGTCTGCAAAAGAGAATGTTGTCGCTTCAGCTAGTCTGAATGTTTCGTTTTAGCCGGACATAAGTTTGAACAGTTATATCAATTTGCATTGCAGGAACATTTGAATGTGTGGCTAACTTACAAGATTACTGAAGTTTGTAGTATTTCTCTAGTCTTTATTCATTGACATTGTGACCTTTTTCTAATCTTGTCTTGCGAACTTACCTACCATGTTATATTTTGACCATATTTAGGATTTTATCACTTCTAGAAGTTTGGAGCTATAATAATGATCGATCATTTACTTTATGCGTTGACTGGTTGGTTAATCCTACATTACTACATTAAGAAGATTTTGCTAAAAATTTCCAGTGGCATTATTAGTTTATTACGAAGAGATGAATCATCAGTTTCCTATTATAGTATTCGCTTTTAGTTATCATGTTCTTCTATGGAATGTGTAGCTTTCACGAGTTATTGATTCGTTTTAGACTTATTATCTGATTTCAAAAGAAATTTGTTTTCCTGTCTTTAGGTACTTGTTGGTTTTGTATGAATGAGATTTCTAGATGGATGAGATATGTTTCAATCACTCCTGATGTGTGTGTGTGCTTGTGAGTTCTTCAGAGCTAAACTATGTGCCTGAGAATGCACACCAAGTTCTGCATTATCAATAAAATAGGGTTCATGCCATATCAAAATGACGCAATCACAAAACCCTAGGTTTAGCAAGCGCTAAGCCTAAATCGAAACTCAAGTTCATAATCGATGAACTTGAAAGATAAAACTCTCGAATCCACCAGAAACTCATGAATTCACTAGAAAGAGAGAAAACTTTATGATTCAATATAGAAAATAAATACAAGAATGTCTATTATAAAACAACTAGGACTCTTTATATAGATAAATCACAAATAGAAAAATAAATTAACAACTTTAAAATAAGGAAGAAGAGTAAAAACCTATGAAAAAAGGAAAACACCAAAAATCCAGAAAAGAACATTTCAGAAATAAAGAAAAGAAAAACATCCAAATATCTCTTAATCTTCTGCATCAGCCTCTTCCACCAACAAAGAACTCGACCTCGAGTTTTTTTTCTGGATAAAGAACCACATCTTTCTTGACTTAACGTAAGTTGCTAGATTGTACCTTGAGCTCTTGTCAGGATCAAGAACATCATCTTTTTGACTGGACCATATTTGCTAAGTTGTAGCTTATTGTACCTCGAGTTCTTGTGTGGAAAAAAGAACCACATCTTCCTTAATTAAAAGGACCATAGTTGCTAGTTGCAGCTTTTTGTACTTGCCAATTGGGAATCTCTTCTTACTAAGGATTACCATCACATCATCATCCTCTTTAGAAACTTAGTTCTCCTACACTTGTGAGCAACAACCTTATTCTTCTCTTGTTCTTTTAGTAAACAGATCTAAATAAGTTCTCTTCATTAAATTGTAAAAAATGTACAAAAGAGTTTATATATACATGATTAATGAGAGATAAATAACCAGCTAAACCAACTAAACCAACAATGTAAACCATTGATTCACTATATCTATTAGCCTCCCTCAAGATGGAGCTTCGTATAGGTTGAGAAGACCCATCTTGGATATCAAACTATGAAACAGAGTAGGATATAGTGGTTTTGTCAAAGTATCGGCTAGCTGATGTTCTGACTTGACGTGAAGAGTTTTCAAGAATCCCTTTTCAACTTTCTCACGAACAAGATGACAGTCGTTCTCCACATGTTTTGTGCGCTCATGAAAAACAGGATTCTTAGCAATGTGAAGCGCTGCTGTATTGTCACAATACAAGATAGCTGTATCAGAAGTAGGGAGATGAAACTCTTTCATGATCTTAGCAATCCAGATCAATTCTTTGGTGCCAAAAGCCATGGCCCTGTATTCAGCCTCTGCAGAGCTACAAGAAACAGTTTCCTGTTTCTTTGACTTCCAAGAGACAAGTGCATCACCAATGAACATACAATAACCTGAAACAGATCGTCGTGTATCGGGACAAGAATTCCAATCAGAATCTGTATAACCTTTGAGAGTGAGATCAGAGTCTGATGAGTAAAACAATCCTTTGCCAATAGTCCCTTTGAGATATCTTAAGACTTTGTGAGCAGCCTGAAGATGTATCTCTCTAGGAGCTGATGAAAATTGACAAAGTTTTCCCACGGCAAAGGCAATATCAGGTCTTGTAGTACAGAGATATAGAAGTTTTCCAATCAGTCTCCTATAAATTTCTGCATCCGGCAACAAAGGTGTATCATTTTTGTGTAAAGAATGATTTGGCTCCATTGGAATAGAAGATGGTTTACTTCCAAGGAAACCTGTGTCATTCAACAGCTCAAGAACATATTTCCTCTGACAAATAGAAATGCCCTGAGATGATCTGGCAATTTCTAAGCCAAGAAAATACTGCAAATTGCCAAGGTTCCGAAGTTTGAACTGAGAACTGAGGCCTTCTACCAAAGCTGGAACTACACTATCATCACTACTTGCAATGATAATGTCATCTACATACACCAGTATCACGATGAAAATCCCATCACTGTACCGAGTAAACATGCTGGGGTCACCATAAGACTTTTCAAACCCAAAAGAACAAATGGCTGTTGAAAATTTGAGAAACCACTGTCTTGAAGCTTGCTTAAGACCATATATTGATTTCTGCAATTTACACACCATTTTCCCTTCACACTTCTGATTATCAGGAACTTCATAACCTGGTGGTAATTGCATATAAATCTCCTCCTCCAAATCTCCATTGAGAAATGCATTTGAGATATCCAGCTGAGTTAGATGCCAATTCAACTTTGCAGAAACACACAACAGAATCTTGACAGTGGTGAGTTTTGCAACTGGAGAGAAGGTATCCACAAAATCAATACCTTCCTCTTGAGTATATCCCTTTGCAACCAACCTAGCTTTATATCTCTCAATGGTGCCATCAGAATTATGTTTAATCTTGAAAACATACCGACAACCAATAGCTTTCTTGCCTGGTGGTAAGGGACAAACCAGCCAAGTACCTGTTCGTTCCATTGCACCAAGTTCCTCACCAATAGCATCACACCACACTAGCCATTTCTTAGCTTCAGAATAGGTTCGGGGTTCAGTGGTAAGGGTGATGTTTTGAATGAAAGAGCAAAAAGAAACGGATAGTCTATTATAAGAAATAAAATCAGAGATAGGATAAGGAGTAGTAAAGGTTGTATTATTTAGGTGATAGTCCTGCAAATATGCTGGGAGTTTGGTAGGTCTGCGAGAATCTAATGCCAAATGCAAGGAATTCTCAGAAGATGTCATATCAGGATTGTGAGATGCATCAGATGATGAATTTGCAGAATGCATAGATTCATCAGGGTTTGCAGGAGAAGGAAGATGAGGAAAGAAAGCCCGGGTTTCTTCTGTCAATGTAGAAGAAACAAACGGAAAAATATCCTCATGAAAAATGACATGTCTAGAAACTGAAATGACATTGCTCTCCAAATCCAGAACTTTATAACCTTTATAACCTGAAGGGTATCCTAAGAAAACACAAGCTTTTGCTCTTGGTTGAAATTTATGTCGTTGCTTAAGGGTTGTAGACACATAACAAAGACATCCAAAAGCTCTAAGTTGGCTATAATCAGGGATTTTATTGGTTAAAAGTTCATAAGGTGTTTTATTATCCAAAACTAGAGTGGGAATCCTATTGATTAGAAACACAGAAGTTAGAACACAATCCCCCCAATATTCTAATGGAATTTGAGACTGAAACATCAAGGCTCTAGCTACATTAAGAATGTGTTGGTGTTTGCGTTCCACAACAGAATTTTGTTGTGGAGTTTCTGGACAAGAATGATAAGGTATGATGCCCTTAGCTAGATACAAATCTGTGAATTTTAATTCATGAGCATTGTCGGATCTAACTGCCTTAACTTTGGTATTGTATTGAGTTTCAATTAGTGTCAAAAAATCAGGAAAAACATGTAAAACATCCGATTTTGATTTCAACAAATAGATCCATGTAGCCCTACTATGATCATCAACTATGGTTAAGAAATACCTATAACCATCATGAGTGGCTGTAGCAAAAGGACCCCATGTATCTATATGCAACAAGTCAAATGAAGATGTGCTAATGTTTTGATTTCCATGAAAAGGCAAGTGTTTCTGTTTGGCAAGAGGACAAATTGAGCAATGTTTTTCTTTATTGATTTTATTTTTCGGTAAAAGCAATACATCACTAAGTATATCAATCCTAGACTGAGAAGGATGTCCTAAGCGAGTATGCCATACATGAGTATCTACTGAAACAGCAGAACAAGAAGGTACAAGACTACCTGAAATTTCAAAAGTAGATTGTTCTTTATTGGATTCCAGAATATAAAGGTTGTAAACCTGACTACCTTGACCAAGCATCAACTCCCGAGTAAGATCCTGAATAAAACAAGATGTGGAAGTGAAACTAACAATTGAATCCAAATCTCTAGTCAACATGCTAACACTTAACAAGTTAAACCGGAAAACAGGTATGAATAGAACATCATGTAAAATGATTTTATCACTCAAACGTATTGATCCTATACCAACAATGCTCACTGTAGTTCCATTAGGCAAATTCACAAAAGTGTTAACTAGATCCTTAAAACTTAGAAACCTAGATCGACAGTTTGACACATGGTGAGTAGCCCCGGAATCTATAACCCATGAACTGGAAGAGATATCATTTTCAGTTGAGTTGGAAGTAAGCATGTCATAATAGGTAGGAGGATAAAGAGTGAGAAAAGTACCAGATATCTGTGAGATACTTGGTACAGAAGTTGAAGTTGAAGCTTGAGAAACAGCTAATGTAGGAGTACTAGAGGTGTGAAGCTTTGTGGTAAGATACGAGATAAGGTCTTGAATCTGATCTGTAGTCAAAGTCTCTTTAGCTGGTATGGATCCTTTGAGCAATGCAGAATCTATACCCTGAAGAGCTGTCATGTTTGTACTAGGAGCAGAGACAGATTTGGTAGAGAGTGTAGCTGAAGGATTGGAGTTTGTAGAAACTGTTTGAGACTGGACTGGATTTGTATTAGATTTCTTCTTTCCTGTCCAACCTGGTGGGTATCCATGTAGCTTGTAACACCTCTCCTTAAGATGACCTACTGCTCCACAATGAGTGCAAACATGTCGAGGTTTCTGTTGATAATTCACTGCATTAACACCTCCTGAAAGTTCAGCACCAGCATCTGTAGTGTTGTTACCAGAAACTTGGAAAGCAGATGGTGTAACAAATCCTTTTGCAGTGGAACCAACTGTTCTTTGACTCTGATCTTGATCAAGCATATTATAAATGTCACTCAAGCTTGGTCGATTCTTCTTGTTAATAATCTGACCTCGAATATTAGCATAAGAATCATTTAATCCCATCAAAAACTGAATGATTCTACTCGTTTCAGCATCATCTAGTAATTCCTCGACCTTTCCACAATTGCACTTACATTGTTTCTGAGTTTTGGTATTTGCCAAACACTGCCAAAGAGTTTTCATCTTCGTGTAGTAAGCAGAAAGAGACATAGATCCTTGACGGAAAGTCAATATCTCTTGCTCCAGCTGATACTTACGAGGTAAGTTACTGATGTGAAATCTCTTCATCAGATCAATCCAAATCTCAGAAGCATCGTTAAAGTACAAGATGCTATCATATATTTCTTGATTAACAGCATTGAGAATCCAAGATTTGACCATGCTATTGCAACGATTCCATATCTTGAATAACAAATCAGATTCATCAGGCCTAGGCAAAGTTCCATCAACAAAGCTCCACTTATCTTTTGAAACTAAAGCCATATTCATCGCTATGCTCCAGCTATTATAATTCGGTCCATCTAATTTCTGTGAAACAAGAGACAAACCAGGAGAATCCGAAGCATGTAAGGAGAATGATTCATTGATGCTATCGAAGGAATCTGGAGTAGATCGAGTCTTCGTAGCTGAATCGTGATGGCGAGAAGCATCCGTGTGGCTCCGATTGACAGAGACAGCTCGAATATCATCATTTGCATGTGATTGAGATGTTCTGGAAGCAATTGGAGATTCTGGATCGGAAGAAGCAGCTCGATTTCGTGATTTAGCTCCTTTCTTCGCCATTAAAGTGAGATTGAAGCTTTAATCGAAGAAAATGAAGCTCAAATCGAAAGAATCGTAGCTCAAGAGTGAATGAAGAGTAACAATCTGTTTAAGAAAAGAATGCGGAAGATGAAGATGAGTGAGAATCGATCAGTGTAATCGATGAAGATGAATTGAAAGGAGATGAACGGAGAAGATGATCGGAGATGATCGGAAAAGTTTGTTACGGGATCGGAAAAAATTTGTTACGATCGCTTAGCTCTGATACCATTTTAGTAAACAGATCTAAATAAGTTCTCTTCATTAAATTGTAAAAAATGTACAAAAGAGTTTATATATACATGATTAATGAGAGATAAATAACCAGCTAAACCAACTAAACCAACAATGTAAACCATTGATTCACTATATCTATTATGTTCATCTGCTGTCAACTCTTTGAAATCCTTTTCGATCATTAGCATCCCTTCTAGAAATATAGTATCCTACGTACACTTCCAAATTTTTGTAGAATCATGGAATATTAGTCTTCATGCGATAATCATGACCATTCTGTAGATTTCTTTGATCCATCTCGTCCTCTATGGGTTCTTCTTCATTAGAACTAGAATTTTTAATAATAATAGCATGAGTTTTTTCATTCCTTGAAACCCTAGTGAGTTATACTCCTTTGTCTCTTTGTCGATTGTTAATCTGATTTATTAACAACATCATATGATAGGTAAAATCAAATACAACATAATTGTTTCCCACCCCTTAGAAACCTATTTATTTTTCCTCCTCTGCCTCTTTGTTGTTTTTTGTTATTGTTGGAGCCAGAAGAAAGATTTCTTCTAGATCTTGTGTTTGCGGCACCTAGCTACCCAAAGCCATCCAAAGGATGAGAACAAAAGCCAGATCAATTTCAACCCAAAAATTTTGTTCCATAGCAGAATGTCCTTCAGGCCCAGTCCCTCTTTTGATTTAGGACTACAAACATGGGCCCAACTGACCTTTGCTTGCTTATGCGTATCAGGATCACCTGATCAAAGAAACCTCCTACATAATCTTTTAATCTCCTTTATGCATTGCTTAGGTAGTATGAAAGCAGCACACCAACACGATATCATGCTTTGAATGACCGAGCACAAGAGTTGTCTTCTGCCAGCATAAGAGAGATGGCGTGAAGTTCATGAATGCAGCCTGGCCCTTACCCTCTCAATTAATGGATTAGTAATCTTTTTTCGTAAGGCGACTTGGAAGCAGGGGAAGACCAAGGTATTTTACCGAGAGCTCACCCTTTGTAAATTTTTGGACTACGCATAAAGCTTCCTTCTCTGAGTCTGAAGTGCCTGCTATAAAGAGGGAAGATCTATCCTTATTCATAACATGACCAGATATTGAGGAGAAATAACCCATAAGCTTTACTGTATAGCCTGTAGAGACGAGTTTTCACCATCAAAGAAAACCATCACATCATCGGCAAATATTAAATGTGAGATATAAGGATTAAAAGCTTTGGGGTGACTTTGGGGTGAAAACCAATCAGTCCTTCATCAAACCTTGTCCTCTTGTCTCAGCCTTTTATGCCTTTGACATAACAACATAGCTCACCGTTAACCATGACTAAGAACCTTGTTTTAGTGATGCACTACTTGATCCATTTGATGTAAGCATGCATGCAGGAAGTTTGTGGCCTTTAGAATATCTAACACGAAGCTCCATTCAACTGAATCAAATGCCTTTCGAAGATCAATCTTAAGCATTCATCGCTTTGACAACTGAGATGTATTGTATTCTTGGACTAACTCAGAAGCCAAGAGAACATTTTCTACAATCTGCCTTCCTCGGTTAAATGCAGTCTGGTTTTCAGAAATCATGTTTGGAAGAATAGCTTGCAGTCTACGAGCCAGCAACTTGGAAATGACTTACATGGCATTGCAAAGTGAAATTGTCTTGTATTCAGTCATCCTCTCACAGCGTTCAGAACCTTTGAGATTAATGAGAGAGCTGTTGAATTCCATACAAGAAAATTATTTTTGTCTTTAAACATCTATCATCTTTCAAGATCAGAGGATAATTACTAGACTTATCGAGTGTGTGTGCACATAAAATCTTTGCATCTATGTATAATGATTGAGCATTAATAAGTTAAATTTTACCCACTCTTTCCCATTTTAAAAGATTTTATAGCTAAAAGCACTTATATAAGAATTTTAATTTTTGTAGTGATCTACAAAAGCAGTGGACAAATTTTGTAAGCCTCTCAAAATAGCCAAAAGGCTGTTGAGTAAAGGTGGAACCTATGAGCCAAAAGAAGGCATGGTGCAAAAGATCTCAATTAATTCAATACAAAATCAAATATACTATTAGAGGAATGAAATTGAAACTGCATATGGCTATATTTTTGATGTGTTATTTCTAGTTGTTTGCAACTTACATATCATAATATTCGAATTCAGATAGCCAAGAATTGGAAAATACTGTATTACAATTTGTTATCAGTCTTTCCAAAGGTAATAATTTCCTTGAAAATCAATAGTTGATCTATATCCATATGCAAGAAAATATTTTTTTTGTTAAATTTTCTGAATTTGAATACCGGTCAAGGACCAATGAAAACTTATCACTTTACAAGTTTTGATCAGTCTTTCCAAAACTTAACTCCCTTGAAAATAAATGGTTTATATCTTCCCCAAGATTTTTTTTTCTTTTTTGTTAATTTTTTTTTCTATTTTTATTACTCTTTAACGGGACAATTACAATGAAATAAATAGAAAGGGTTGTCAAAACAACATCGGGATTCCGAGTTTTATGACCCTTTAAAAAAAATTGAAAAAACTTATAACAACTATAAGCTCGGAGCTCCACTGCACCATAACGCTAGAGTATTCGTGAATTGTAGAATTTCACCTTGCAAGAAAAATGCTTTTGGTTTCTTGATCAAGAATTCTAAAGAGATTTTCTGCTGAAATGCAGCGGTTGTTGAAGATCCGGTTTATTTCTCTTTCACCAATATATATGATTGTTTGAGCCGTAGGAAGTTTGAGGTACTGCTGTGAGGATTTCTTTGAAGCCATGTGAGAAAAATTAGCCAAATGAAGAATTCCATGAAGTGAGAGATTAGCCGAGAGAGGCCAAATATGTCTTGTATGTGCAAGGATATTTTATTGAACGTATTAATTGTAACACTTCCTTTAACAATACGAACATCCAAAGATATAAAATATTAAGTAAGCAAAGCAAGATCAAAGACTTTACCTTCATTTCCCGCAATGAAAAACACTGATGTTTGAAGATCCTTTCAAAGGCTCTTTGAGATAGTATTGGAATTGGAATTGTTTCGTTATTCTTTTGCAACGATGTATAAATTAAGATACCTACTGCTATAGTAATTGTTACTCTAACCTATTAAATACTTTTCTCAACTTGATTATTATTACCACAAGAATTTCCAAAACCTAATTAATATCCACTTTTCAAAATCCTTGACCTTATCGAACTTTTATATCATATCTTCAGTATCCAGATTTATAGATATGGAAACTAATGAATTTTGATCACCATATATTCTTTGAGTCTAAGAAAGAAAATTTTTTTGGGTGAAGCCTAATGATAGTACTGTAAAATGAAACCAGATTTTAAGAGAAAGCAACTAAATACTGAAACTTAGATAATGTATAAGTTCAACTAAGAACATATGATCTATGATAACATTAAACTTCAATTTCTCTTAGTGAAAAAACATGTTTATGACTAAAATATGGATTCTTTATAATTGCAAGTAAAAGTTACGCCATGAAGAAAATAAGTTTATGTAATATGTGAAAAAAAAAGGCCGAAGGGAAACAACAGGTGATGACAGAAGGCTAGAGAGCACAAAGGAATAAGATGAAAGAAAGCTGCTCCGAATTGCATCTCATCATCTGTGCTCTCTATCTTCTGTCAACACTATCAATGCCCTTCAATCCATTAAAGGTCAATTTTGATTTTCTATTGAAAAATATATTGGATACTAAAAGAACCAAAAAAAATTCAACTGTAATGGAGATCAAGATGTAAAAAAAAACAAAAAAAAACCAAGTTTGATGATCAAGATCTTTTTTGTATGTAGGAGAACTATATGATATAGACATATATGGGTGTAGAGAAGTACCAGAAGGGTGGTCGATGATATGATGATGATGATTAGATTTCTTGAAGCCACTATTTATAGACGTACGAGAGAGCAGGTAGAGATGATTTGTCTTCCAATTGCATTGATATTTTTGTTTCAATAAGTTTGGAACAATATTGTAATTAATTGGGTTCCTTTGGAATATACGGATTTTAATATCTATTCTTGTAATAAAAAAAGGAATAATTGTTTGTTGTCAGTTTTTCTTTCTCTTGAGCTATCTACCTATTTTGAGAGATTAATTTACCTCTTTGGGATAAAAGAAAAAATCAGAACTACATGTAAACGGATTATGTATACAATATATCTTTAATATTAATTAGTGAGGTCACAATCGCATTATAATATGGATGGATGATCATATCAGGGAGAACGGTCAAAAGAATTAAAAAAAAAACATAGAATCTGATTTCTTCATCAAAAAAAAAAAGAATGGAATATATCCTTTCTAAGACAACTAACATGTATTAAAAACGGAACTCCCAATAATTAATAACCTTATTCGTTGACAAAGAGTAGCCTAACTATAAGATTACTAAATCACAACAAGAAATGGTACGTAAAACATTTTTAAAGCCAAACTATATAGATTACTAATCTAAACCAAACTATAGATTACTAGTCTAAAAATTATCAAGACATAAAGGGTCTTTTTATTTATTTTTTGGTTTTAATGCAAAACATAAAGGTTTCTAGAGGGGAAACGACCAAAATCTATCTAATCTATTTGCAGAATGACTTTTTCTATCTAACATATGGTACCATACATTTATCAACCTGAACCATCTAAAAGTTTAAATTTTAAACCTAAACTATATGAATTTTATCCGATTTCAACATCTACCTAAACGGTGTTACTTAGTCATTTAACGGTGTTGAGTCAGACAATTCGTGGCGTACACGTGGCATCAAAACTTAGTAAAACGACGTCGTTTTGAGTTAATAAAACTAAAACAAATTGTCAAAGAATAGGAAACGAATTTGCGTCCGCGAAGCCAATTGGATTTAGAGGCCATCTCTTTAAACCACTAGGACACATTGATTTTTTTGGTTCATGTGAACCAAAAATCAATATATCATCTTCTTCCAAACGAGTGCTCTCCTACAACTTCATCGACAAAACATGAATTCAAGCTGAGATAGCAACATAGAGATCCTTCGATTTGATGTATCTGACATATCCATTCATTTTTCAATTCAATACGATGTCGTTTTACTAAGTTTTGATGCCACATGTACGCTACGAATCGTCTGATTCAGCACTGTTAAATGGTTAAGTAACACCGTTTAGGTAAATGTTGAAATCGGCTAAAATTCATATGGTTCAGGTTTAAATTTTGAATTTTTAGATGGTTCAGGTTGATAAATTCATAGTATCATACGTTGAGTAGGAAAAGACATTATGCAAATAGTTTAAATTGATTTTGGCCATTTTTCCGGTTTCTAGACGCTTTCCTTGTGGCACAAATTTTTATATAGAATTAAGCTAGACGGGATAGTCATTTCAATAACCAACTAAACATATTAAATATTGTCGATGTTCTTAATATTAATCAATGTGGAAAAATAATTTGGCACTAATGTGTAAGTTATGTTTTTATTGTACTTTAATACTGAGATGAGATCTAGTCAATATTCACTTTTATAGTTCGGACTACCACCGCCGTCGATATTGGGTTTTTGTTTACACATAAATTCAACGATTTGATTTTGGTCACTAGTAGATGTTTCGAAGTGCATACTTTGAAAATTTAGAAATAAGAATAAAGATAATTAAAATTTCAAAAGAGAAAATAGTATAAATGATAAATATGCGGCTAGGGTCTTTGTTAATGCCAAGAAGAGACAGAAGAAGAAAACAAAAACATAGAGAAGACGAAGAAGAAAATGATCAAATCTTTTTATTTATTTTTTGATAAAGAAAATGAACAAATCTTTATTTAAATATACCCACCCAAAATGGAATAAAGACATGAAGCCCAATCACTCATTTTTAATTCTTCGATACTCTCTCTTTGGCAATAATTTTCTCAAATTCTCTGTTTTGTCATATCCCTATGAAACCATCAATCAATTGACAACGTATTCGAGATGCTTTTGTCTTTTATTTTCTTTTACAAATACAAAAGTTCCATTTGGCTAAGATCATCGAACAGTAAATACAAATATAAACCTGACACATGATTTCTAATTTTATATGGACAAATTGACGTCACGCAAGCTTCTAGAAATATAGTATTAGTGATCTGTTTATTTTAAAAGTATCCAGAAAACTAGATTAATAAATTGTAAAGTTATACGTTTGGTATGAGACTCAAAACATTATTAGATTTGTTGAATCTCTATAGAGAGCTTGTCTTGCTCACAGTTTTTGGATCTGGTCTAAGCTAGGATCCATTTTTTGTCGTTTTCCTTATTTATTTCCTTTTTATTAAAGGTATCATTTGTGATCAAGATATCACATTTTGGAAGTAAAAATAGATATAACATAGTATATCAATTAAGGATATGAAGAAGCGATTCATTCATCGTCCATATTCCTTAAATCGTTTAATTGCTTTGAGAGATTTATTACAATCAGCTACAATGGGTTAGCGGTTAGAAACTTACGTTCATACAATGGCACCGATCCATAATGATCACTTAAAACTGATGACCCACCCACCGAGAAAAAAATCATTGATCCAAGACAAAAAAAAAATGATTTCTCAAAATGTCACTACACCAAGATCCAAATAGTCTTGCGGATGGGTAGTTTTTGGCATTATTTGGCACGAAGCAGCAAATTGAATTTATTAAAATGAACCTATACATATAAAGAGGAATTTATAGGTGACTATATAGTAGTTGGTTTGGACGCTTCTCTAGACATTCCACATTGAGAAAGTCTCAATTATCTTTGTGTCACATTCCACATTGAGAAAGTCTGAATCCCATCGCTCATCTCTAGTTTAATTCCAGATACCATTGCAAAGTTATTTGATTGGCTCATAATTTTTAAAATAATCTAAAGCCACCAAAACTACAGTCTGGTTTGCATAAGATTCTACTACATCATTTTTAAGAATCCAATTACTAGTATATTTATTTATAATATGACACAGAGGGAGTATTTTATTTAACTGGCATGGATAAACTAGGAAACAAGACATTAATTCTGGATAGAAAATTGAAAATATTCATCTTTGTGAAACAAAATTAAATTTCAAAACATGCATTTTAACCTAAAAGTTAGTGTTATCATCCAAACATATCGTTGAATCAATGATTATATAAAAAAAATAAGATTTGTTAAAAACAAATAATTCTAATTCCAATGGTGTGTAATTTTTTAGCATGGCCAAATTGAAGTTCAGAACTTTAAACGATACATAAGAGAGAACCAGATTCATGTAATTTTATGCAAAATACTTGGTTTTAAGTGAAAGTTGAAGTAAGCTGTAAGCATATAAGTATTATCACTTTAACAAGTTGAGATTCCGTGAATGTTGGAAACCAACTCTAGAGCCTTCATGAAAGCTATATTCCATGGAACAGTCGTATTCTCATCTAATGACTGAACGTCAGTTGAAGGGCCCTAGGATATCGAATTAAAATAATGCTCCACAAAATCATTCAATTAAAAAATATATGTATATTTGCACTAGAGATCTATATTTAGTTTAAATGTTAGTCCAATTAACCAAGTGGTGGTGGTCTACTATCTTCCACTTGAGGAGGAAATCGCTTTGTTGGTCTAGGCCAGAGATCGATTCCTTTTAAACGTGAAAACATTAATCATTTCTATTTGGCCAGAGACATTCACATGGCCTTCTCCGAACCCTGGGGAGATTATGGGTCTCGGCTCGAAACCATCTTCGTTAACAAAAAAAAAAAAAAAAAATTAGCCCAATTGGGTACATAATGTTAATTTAATGTAATTTTGCAAACTCTACGTCAGTAAGTTGCATTATAATTTATAATTTTAAATGTAATAATGTTAATTTTATTCTCAAAAATAATCGATGGAAAGTTCAGAAATCAATTATTTTATTTATTAAAATTATTTTTTAGGCGTGGTTATTAATCATATAACTCAAATATTACAGTACTGATATTTTTTCTCTTTAATAGGAAAATGCACCACATATTTACAGTTTGTACTTTGTTCTTTTTGCCAAGTTTGATTTTTCATATTGTTATCTAGCAAAGAAGCCCTAATTATTAAAGCAGAAAATAATGGAATTGCTCTCTTCTATCCAATCATATTTATTAATTATATTTAGAACAAAAGACAATGAATTTGGGTACATATACGGCATACTGTCACAGCCTTGTCTAATCAAGGATAATGCACTGCAACTAATATATACTTTTTTAATTTTTATTAGTTAATATATATACATTCTTCAGTCATGCAGAAGCTTGTCTAGATTGTTGCAAAGATGATAAGATCGCATGTGCGCTGTCGATATGGCTTCACCAAGACATATATCCATCTTTAATACCGTAACTAAACGTGATGTTTTTTTTTTTTTTTTTATAAAAATGTAAATATTTCATATAAAATAAAAACGGATAGAAGTTATAATGAAGTAAATCCTAAAGAATTCTGCCATGTCAAAAAAAAATAAAAGACATAGAAAAAAAAAATCAGTCCATCAACATCAACAAGAGCAATTACATTTTTAGAGTTAATGAAGTGATAAACGATTCTGAAGAATCTAGAAGTTGATGCAACCAAAGAGGAGAATTCATTTTGTCAAACGGCGATGGTCGAGTTAAAAGAAAACTTTAGTGATTGGAAGTCTTTCACCGGTAGTCCGAGGAAACCGAGCCATCAACGGCAAAGAACACAAAGCACTCTAACACTCTACCAAGCTCTTTCCCTGAGGTCGGCTAGCACAGTTAGAGAGACTCTTTGAACAAACCATGAGCTATCTCAAAGCGGAACCACACGAACCAAAAAAAAATAAAGTGTTTGCTCCCTCTACCAAACTCTTTCCCCGAGATCTGCTAACACATAGCAAAAAACAAACAATACGCACAACGCTAAACCACTCTACGGTCGTACTAGCTCCTCCAACTACCAAGCAAACTAAGCCACAAACCAAAGCACAAGCCAAGACTTATCCTACTCCACAAAAAAGCAATAAACAAAAAGAGAACAACAGTACCACGACCACACAACACCAAGGCGGTTTGAGCAACAGTTTACTGTCATCTTTATATTTTTTTGAGATAAAAGTCTAAAAGTGATGTTATATAGTTAAATGCTAGAATCCTATTATCTAAGTACATCAGTTTACTGTCATCTTTATATTTTTTTTAAGGAAACTAATCATCTTATATATATATATATATATATATATATATATATATATAGTTATTCAATTATAAGAAATAAAATTAAGATAAATCTTTAAAATATTTTTATCTTAAAAAAAAAAGAAAAGGAAATGGATTAGATAAGTTTTAAAACAATTTAACTATCACAATATAACCACCTCTATTGAACTAGGGTTCAGTTAAAAAGAATAAAGAATTTGGAGATTTTTGTTATTAATAAAGTGTCTAAACTCCGCGATTACAATGAACTAGGTAGTTTCTCGAGATGACGAACTAGACAAGAAAGGAAAACAAAGATTAGAGAGATATTGAAAATCTTGAGCTCATGGGTTTTCTGCGAATTTATGGATAGATTATATGAAGGAAGTGCCTTTTCTTTTATAGTGGTCTCTAGTCGGTTTATGATTTCCTTTACTTTTAAGAAACCAATTTTCTTTTTCTCGGCAAGTTTTCCTTCTTTTTAGAACTTTCATTTTTTGTCGCAGGTCGGCGACGAGCTTGTGGGCGTTGATGAGTATTAAATGGGTTGATTCTTGATTTAGGTCAAATTTCTAAGGATGTGTGCAACCCATCTCCAACAGCCTCCCATATTCTATTTAGCATAGAGTTTGACAATGTTTTTGGACAACTTTACTCTTAAAGGAGCTCTTCTTCTTCATTCTTTTTTTTTTTTTTTTTTTTTTCATTTTTTATGTATTAAGTCTTCACCATGCACTTTGGTGTAGCTATTTTGGTGAATTTAAGAAGCTAAGTGTTTATGATTTTGAAATAATATTTTAGTATTATAGAGTTTAAAACTTTGGCGTTAGGGTTTACAATTTGTGATTTATGGTTTAGAAACAATATATGGTACCAATAACAACATTCAGTTTCTTTTTGAAACTAGTAAAAAAAATTTGAGAACTTGTTAAAATATAAAAATTGTTAAAAGTTTCCATAAACTTTTAAAACTTCTAAAAAGCTTCACACGTTTTCAAAGATTTCATTAAGTAGGTTTTACATCACCAGGAATAAGTGAGAATCCACCAACAATAATTTCCCATAGTCATGATCAATCGTGTCAACTTAAAATATTTCCGTAAAAATTTGAGAAAATGCTAGTTACTAAAAGAAAATTTTCAAACGAGATTGAGGGAATGTATTGAATATGAATTTGGAGTGATATGAGTTTTAATGAGTTTAGAGATTATTTTGATAAATTTTGGTGAATTCTAATTTTTTTTTTATTAAACTTCTATGAGATCTCATCTAAAACTATGAGATTTGGATATTTTTATTTTTAAAATTTGACTAAAACACATTCAAATCTACTACTTAAATTTTTTTCAATAATAGTATATTTGATTATATATTTTCACATCACTAATCCAATAAAACTTTATTTTAGAAGATTTTTAAAAATTCATGTTTGAATAACATAAGATTTTTATATTAATACAAATCACTCAAAATTCCTCATTCAATACATTCTCCTAAGTTTTATTTTTTACTATTTACCTCCTTACCATCAGT
This sequence comes from Barbarea vulgaris, assembly GCA_963667165.1. Classification (NCBI taxonomy): domain Eukaryota; kingdom Viridiplantae; phylum Streptophyta; class Magnoliopsida; order Brassicales; family Brassicaceae; genus Barbarea; species Barbarea vulgaris. Next base: position 7,237,997 of record OY763887.1, read on the forward strand.
TATTATTAATCAAAAAGAAAAAATATTTTGTCTGCAAAAATGAATATGATTTACTCACGTATTTAAATATCAATTTATAGTTAATTTATATTACATCAGTTGTACATAAATAAATCAAATAGACATTAAAATTTACATGTTATTTATTTCTTTACAATCAAAAATAAATATTGCTTACATCCAGTGGACGATCCAAAAATTAATTTTATCCGAGACAATAATTGCACAGTAGAGTAAATATACGATAATCAAATTTCAAATTCACTACATGTATTACTCATAGGTTAAAAAGAAAATTTTATAATTTTATTGGTAACTACACTCACTTAGATTTTATGGGTTAAAAATTTTTATTTCCTAATTTTATTGGTAATACTCACCTATAGATAGAAATTTTTATTAAAAAGTTTCATTGGTAATAATAATACCTAATTTTAATCTAGAAAAGCAAAATCTATAAATTATCTAAAGTATTCGATTAATTCTTCTAAACCAACTAAAGAGGATATAAATGGTTTTTATTTAACTAAAAAGATATGGGCTTGTAGGTGTCTTATATTTGCATGATATGAAACTTTACTTCAGTTTTAACATAATTATACTTAACTTTATGTACATAAAAATAATTTATTATCAACAAAAAGGAAAATTTGAGAGATAAATAAGGGCAGAAATAAGATCCTTTATAAAAACTACACTAATCAATCATAAAAAAATTAAGATTGGTAAGTGCCCCTCCCAATTACTAAATATATCCGCCCATGCTTACATCTAAAGTGTGTACATGGACAGTGAATAAATTATATGACATCTAATACACAGAGTGTCGATACCTGCTTGCAATAAAATTATAGTATAAACTTTTAAAATCTTTTTTTTTCTATATTATTTTCAATGCTAAATAATGTTTCCATTTGAAAATGGTTTAAAATAGTAAATCTGTATATCATTTATGTGAGAATAACATAACTAATAATATATCAAATTATTATAACAAATATCTGAAATAGTGTACTATATATATTGCAGCATATTAATTTTAAAATTGGACAACCACAAATATACATAACACCAATCAAACAAATAATATCAATACAAAAGTAAAATAGTTATATATTAGTTAGACACTAGATTACGAGAACAAAATAATTTGTTCAATTTTCAACAATCCAAATTTACGAAACCTAATATGTTATAAGAAAACCAAATACACCAATTTTTGTTATCTAAGTATACTAATAAAATTAAATAGCATTAAATTATTTCGCATGCTTTTATATATAACGAAAAAGGTACCATAAAATATGTCGAAAGTATGTATTTATGATTATGTCTGGACATATATAACAAAATAAATGGAGTGAGTGGGGAATAGTGGACTGAAGAAAAAGGAATGGAGATAGGGTTGAGAAAGTAAAAGAGAATAAGAAAGAAGCTATAGGGAAGCGACAAGTATGAAAATGCTTTCCCCAAAGAGAAATAAAGAGATGAGGATGAGGATAAGACACTGTTTATCTCGGATTCTCTGTTCCCTCACTCTCTACTTTATCTCTTCTATTGGCTATATTCTCGTTGCATTCATCATCCATGATCTCACCACACACAAAAATACCAAAATACTGCACTAACCCTAACAATATCTTTCTTATCCCTAAATAATTCCAAATATTTAGGTCATATTCCATTTCTTACCAAGGACCAGAGAGATGTCTTTTATTAGTATGAAAAGTTTTACAAAAACCCTAAATTTTGTTTTGTTATATATTTTTTGAAACCCTTCTTTTTAAAAAGATCTTCATAGAACATCAATTATACGCCTCGTATAAATTTGATCTGTAGTTCAATTAGCTTCTTCTAAAAACTTACATAAGTTTAGATATTTTTGGGAATTAGTTCTTTTCCCATTACCAAAACTTAGACTTGGGGCCAGGGTTTTTTTCTTTTTTCTTTAGGGGCTCTCTGCTCGATTTGTTGAACAGTATATACAAGTTTTTTTTTAAAAAAAAATTTACTCTTGAAGGGGTTTATCAATAATTTGGAATGGTTTTTATTAAAATGACAAATTTTAAGCTATTCAAAATGAATTTTAAAAAGTCTTCTAAAATCTACTCATATTATTAATTTGAACATGTAAACTCAAATTCCCAGTTATTAGAAATATTTCTAAGTTGTGAACTTTTAGTTATTCCAAGTTGTTGTAGTAGTTTTTTTCAGTTAAATACAAATATCCAAATCTTCTTGGTTTGCGTGTGATTGCATAGAATTTTAAGAAGAGATCATAACAACTTCCTTTATCCACTAAAATCATTTATAAATCCATTAAAGCTCAAATTTTCCAGTACTTTGTTCCAAAACACATGTATAGCATGGGTTTCTTTGTTTATATTACCACTCAATACTCAGTGTGTGATTTATTTTCACACTAAAGGATTTATACAAATAAGTAGCATCCAAAATAAACAAAGTGCAGGGAACCCAGACAAAACAGTCAACCCATTTTAATTACCTGACCCAGATGACAAGACAAAAGAGTCAAACCACTCATTTCTACCCAAAAAAAAAAGTTTTGTTATCGGGAAACGAATTTTTTTTTTTACAGTTCTATGTCTGAATGATTAGGAACGTAGCTTTACATTAATTCGGTTTATTAGTTGATAGAGAGTTATATATTTTGTCACTCTAAAACTTTGCCTTTCCAGAAGAAAATATTAATTTAACAAAACATGAATAAACTGAAAATATGGCTGTAGGACTCTGAGTTTGAGTTAGACCCAACTATAGCCACACAGTTTGACTAGAGAAAAGTTTTTGTTGAAATACTGCAAAACGTGTAAAAGGATACTATTATTTACCGCTTATCTTACATAAATACAGGAGAAAAGTTTTTGATTGTTTAGTAGAATTATATATGGAGTTTTCTTTGAATCTATTTCAACTGGAATTGTCGGGCTTATCTTAAATATATGTATTACAGGACAAAACACTAGTGATACAACTTTGTTCGAGGATTTTTCTATTCATAATTTGAATTACAAAACAAGCTAGCGACTTCTTTAAAGCTTTGATTCTTCTTTTACAGAAGTCTTATGCAACGTGGCTCAGGATACACTACGCTCGGGTGGTGATACATCGATGTGGTAACAAGCTGTGAAGGTGTCTCGACTTGGTTTTCGATAAATTTTCTAGTTTTCCTCGTAAGAAAATAGTTTAATGTTATTTACGTCTTGTTTATGTGATTAAGGCGTATACATGTTTCTCGTTGCTTGAAATTGTAGTTGTGGTCGTCCTAATAATTAGAAGAATAAATATATTTGTTTTCCTTTCTTGATCTCTAAAACAATGTTTTTCTGGATCAACATATAACTTCACATTTGAGCAAAAAAAAAAAACTAATATAACATCATATTATTAATAACAAGTTAACAACCCTCGTTTTTATTAGTTTTTGACTCACTACGCCAACATGAATCAGAAAAATTAATTTAAAAAAGTACATTTAACTAAAGATATATTTTTCAGTGAGCCCAAAAAGAAAAATATGATGTTATATTAGTTTTTTTGCCCAGTTGGACCGAGCAATTCGTGATCTGCTCCTTGCCCGAAGAGCTCGCAAAGGCTTCTCGAGACTTCTCTCCCAATGGTTTGTCCACTCTTGTAACTCATAGCAAAGTCAATATCTCTAGCAATCTTTGGTGTTTTATTTTTTTTTAACCAAAGTATGCTCTTAGCTATAAGCTCCATGTAAATAAACTCTCTGTTCCTTTTGGTAATATAATTTACGTTTTATAAAAAAAAAAAAGGTCCAAAGAAGTAGAGCTACTTTTACCACAAAAAGATAAAATTGTAAAGCTATCTTGCAAAATAAGTAGATGGATCCAGAATACATTTGAGCTTGAACATTGACAGTGAAGAATAATCTTTTTCAACACGGATATATTTTTTCCAAACAAGAATAGAATTTTAAAGCCGTATATTCCAAAGTAACCTAGCAATGACAGCATTATTCCAAACTTATTGAACCAAAACTGTCAATGAAATTGGAGAGAAGAAATCATCTCGCTGCTTCTCTCCATTCGTCTATAAATAGTGCCTTCAAGAAATCTCCTCCTCATCATCTCATCAACAACCCTTTTGGTATATATATATATATATAGTTCAATGACTACAAAGACCATCATTTTTTGTTCCTTTGTTCTATTTAATTCAAGTTCTTGATGTCCATAAGAGGTATGTATCAGGTTCTTCTTCTAATCCAAAATCGAATTTTAATGGTTTAAGAGGCATTGATAGTGTTGACAGAAGATAGAGAGCACAGATGATGAGATACAATTTGGAGCAGTTTCTTTGCATCTTACTCCTTTGTGCTCTCTAGCCTTCTGTCATCACTTTTTATTTGCTTAATCGTTCCTTTTTTATATATAAATATAATATGGGCTCTCTTCTCCAAAAATCCATATTAAGATATTCAATATCAAAAACTGTTTTGGTTCCAGGTCATTCATGAGATATTAGGGACTATAAACTAAATATAATACAATGTCTTATTTTTAAAATCGAAAAAAACGTTTTTAAGAACAAGGTTAACAGTTTTATTTACTATTTTTTTCATGATAATGGTACACCACAAGATATGCATAGTACATCTCTCTTTCTTCTGAGTTGGTTTATTCTTCTTTATATATATTAGTATATTACTATCAATAGTTAGTTATATTGATTTTTTTATGTGGCGCCTCTTAGAGACCACAAACAATTTTCTAATGTGTTTTGTATTAAGAGGGCCGACTCTGATCCTAACAGAACTTAAACTTTTACTTTTCTTTGCTATGATCAGAGAAATTCTGGCCCTTAAGGACCACAGGTTTTCCGAATCGAGGACAAGAATAAAATAAATTAGTTTCCTTTTTTTTTGTCGTCTCTTTAACCTAGGATCTAGGATCTTAATCTTCCACATTAGTGTAGGTAGAGATTCAATCAGTAAAACAGTAAAACCTATCGACAGAGTAGATTGTTTTTCAACCAAAAAAAAAAAAAAAGGTGAAATTGGAAACGGGTCAATTTGTTTTGTAAATGGGGTCAAGCATAATTGATTATTTTGGAAGCTTGAGGTAAGATTGTTTTTCTTAAATATGTAGTATACAAATGACAGAGTTGATTTTTTCATTTAATTGTTGAAATGTTGAGTTTTGAAGACGTTTTACAGAAGAATATTTAAGAAAAAAACATAGGGTTTTTTTTGTTGTTGTTGATAAGAATGTAAATATTCATTTCACAATGAAAGCATAACCAATTTAATGGTCCCATGCCAAAGAAAAAAAGTGAAAAAAAAAAAAAAAACATGGAAGCATATATACACATTCTTGAGCAAAACTTCACTTGAATTTTTGAGCAAACAAAAAACAATAGGGGTCTAAAAATGAAAACATATAAACAGATAAATAGAAGCATTTAAGAGGTAGCTGAAACCAACTTGTGAGATAGGTGTTCAGTCCTTTTGTGAGACGACTTGTTATACTCGGTTAAGAAGACAAAGTCAGGCTATGTAACGTAACCTCGAGTTGTGCTCCTTCCCAACCGAGTAGATGCAGGCTTGGAGAGAAATCTTAATGTTGAGCACAACGTTTTTATTTGGAGAGATGTCCAAGATCGAAAAGAATAGATCACATTAAGCATGGAGGAGGTTGCGGGATTTGTTTTTCTCCTAAAGAAGTCCTAAGTTTCAGAACTTGAATTCGTAATAAAAGAAGATTGTTAATGTGATTTTTCCGATGTTTGTAGAAAAGTCAAGTGGCAGGGAGATCAAGATCCTAAATGCGCAACCGGCCTCTATATATATATGCAATTTTTAAGAATATGAGCAAAACTATAAATTAGTTTTACCCCTGATAAAAACAAAAAATATAAAATAAAATACTGATGGATATCAAAATGAAATCTTGTTTACAATTCTATGCCGTCTCTATGTTTTTTTTTATTCATAAAGGCTAAATTCCATTTTCACTCAGAACCCTATTAAATAAAATAATACTGAAGGATATCAAAATGAAATTTGAATGTACCTAAGTATCAACCGCAGTACAAAAATCTGTTTATACTAAATCACAATTTACTTTACCAATATAACTATATCGTTCTCTTTGTGATAAGTAAAATTTTAGTGATGTGCATGTGTTACAGCCATATAATTTTTACAGTTTTATTTAATTTTCTTCATAAACTTAATTATTTATGTCAAGAAGAACTCCAACAACGCTTGTTCTTTTAAGGATTTTTCTTTCTCCTCAGTTGATGTTCATCCATGTCTCCAATATCTGGAATCTTTTATCTAATTAATCATGATTTCTTACCATACAAAATTGTTTTTTTTTTTCATTCACTGTTTCACTTTTCCGTCCGCTATTATTTCTGCTTGTAAACTCAATTCTCAATTCTATTTTTTACATATCAAACTTTTTTCTTGTCCAATTTGTCTCCTTGAACCTTTTATTAATAGGATTTTCTGTAATTCAATGCATCTCATGTCTCAGATACTCGAGATAACAACAGAGATTTTGGTTTCTCAATTTGATGCCTTTAAAAACCACTTCAGTTTAATCTTAGTCGGTTCTCGAGCTTTTTACAAATTAAACATAGTTGTTTTCACACAAAAAAATTATTGTGTTTTTAAAGAATTGATTTAGAAATATAGTAAAACTTCTATAATGTTGAGACCTAAGAATTTTATTAATTTGTCGAGGTTATTAGTTTATAGAGAATTTTTCTGAATTTCAAAAATTGTTATATAAAAAGTAGAAAAATAAAAACAATATTTCGATGTGTTTTAATGTATTTACACATTAGAAAATAATCATTGCATAAATAAAATTTTTAAATAATTTTTGATGCAATCTGAAAAAAATAATATCATATATTTTGATTTTAAAAAAAATATATAGATAAACTCCAACAAAATTACAAATTTACGAATAAATAAACAACATTAGAATTATATTTCACTAAAATATTTTATATATATACAATAAATTTAGAGAAATTCCCTCAAATAGCATCAAAACAAGTTTTTGTTCCACAAATATCTCATATTTTTATTTAGTACAAAAATAGCATTTTATAAAGTTCATAATTTATTTTATTTTGTTTGGGTTGACTATATTAGAATTTAGGGTATAGTTTTTAGGGGGTAGGGGGTACAATTTAGGGTTTAGGGTTTAGGGTCTAGGGTTTTCTAAACCCTAAACCCTAAATCCTAAACCTTAAAAATATGAGGTCCTTTAATAAAAATGCTAATTGTGTCTTAAATGAAAATATGAACTAAAAATGTCACAAAAACTTCATTTTGTGCTATTTTTGATTATTAATTTATGTTATTATTGGGACCATATATTTACATAGAAATTTCAAAAAAAATATTATCTTATTATCTTATCGAAATGTCTCAATTATTACATCAGTCTAACTCGGAACCGGAATAATTTTTTAATTTAGAAAAATTATTAATTTATCAAATATTAATTTATAGAGGTTCGCGAAACATATTTTTCTTGCCTATGGATGGGCTTAATGCTAGTGGGTTGTCAGATTGTCAACTACAGTACCGAACCATCACAGTTTAAGTGATTTTACACATTTTCTGAAATGTCCTCATTTACATCCTCGTTTAATATGCTTTCTGTTACTTGGTTGCCTTGTGATGTCATCTCGATTACTCTGTCCCTAGCCTTCGCTGCCTAAAACCCAAATCAAAACAAGATCAAAAACACTTATCAATAACAAGAAGAGCAAGAAGATGATTTATTAATAAGAAAAAGAAAACATATACCTCATGTTCCCAATTGGTGAAGAATGCGACGAGAGCAAGAACGGTAGTTTGTAGAGTAGTACCTATCAAAATACCGATCCAAAGTCCTTTCCCTCTAAATTTCACAAGGAAACACAAGATCGAACCTATCGGGATCCCGACCACATAAAACGATCCTATGTTTGCATAAGCTCCTATATGTTGCCACCCTGCTCCTCTAGCCACCCCTGAAGATGCGAGAATTCTAGGGTTTCTTAGAACAGATAAATCTAGCTTTCTTGGGCGTCAAGTACAACACCAGAAATGATTTTGCCAATAGATTTTAATGTATACAGTCTTTTGAATTGATATGAATTACGATTTACCTGAGAGTACGGCGAGAAAGCTGTCAACAGCAATGGATAGGCAGAGAAAGGGTGTGATTCGAGTTGCATTGTGAGCCACTTCACTCTCGTTGCTAAATATGTAAGCCCACTTTCCTCGGAAGCAGTAGAGAGTGATGCTTACTATGGTTGCATCGATAACGCTAAGGGAAATCGCAGAATTAGCCACAGATTGAGCTGCCTTTGGATTTCCAGCTCCTAGCTCATTTGAAACATATGTGCTATTACAAGACAAGACAATGGTTAAGAGGAATTTGGAGGAAGAAAAAAATATTTTTAATTAATAACCATTGGAAAATCTTTATAACCTCGCGGATGCTCCTATTGCATTCACCAGAAAGAAATGCAGAGACGACATTGTTAGGCTGCTCAAAGAATAAATACTGCAAGATCAAAAGCTTGCTTGCAGAAATTATGTTAGAATTTGTAGGGACTGATATACACGCGTACCAAAGGGATACAACTGCTGTTTCGAGCTTTGAGTTTGGTAAGAGTCCAGACATTAGTATAACAAGCTCAAACGACCACCATTCCAAGCTTTACATGTATCCATTGATGATAAAAGATCAAGAAGCTCTAGAGTTAAGGATCCACTGAAGATCAAAAGCAAGAAGTTTTAAAAGTTTCAGAGAGTTTTGTTACCAAGTCATCATTGCAGAGGGAATCGCAAGGGCGATGAACTGCTTCATGCTCAAGAAGATTTCTTGCGCCCGAAGATTCTTAGTTTCCCGATATAGAGCAGAGTATCTCATGAAAATCCAAAGCAAACATACATTGATCCAATACGAGACACCAATGGACAAAGCCGCGCCAATGATTCCGAATCTCAGTTTATAGACAAGAAGCCAACAAAAGGGAATGTGAAAACAAAGAGCTCCAAGAGAGCTCAAGAAGAGAGGAAGAACTAATCCTTGTGATTGGAAATAGCGAGTCAAAGATTGAAGAACAGCGCATCCGAATAAAGCTGGTATGAGCCAGATCGAGTATCTACAAGCTAACTGAGAGATCAGTGGATCTTGATGGAAAAGCTCCAAGAGTTTGTCCATGAAAACCCACAATAATGAGATTGGCAAACAGAGCAAGAGGAGACATAGCATTGAGCTGTAAGTGTATGCACTTATTTTTCTAAATTGCTCTGCTCCAAAAGCTTGACCACACAGTGTCTCTAATGCACCTGCCAATCCTATCTAACAATCAAAGTAACTACGGATTAGACGGTGCAGATCAAGCCGATAAACACAACAAGTGTAGTTAGTGCGAAATGGACAGGACAAGCGGAACTAATGGTGCATAATAAATGGAACCGAAGTTGAATTACAAAAATAATAAATGTGATGAAGTAAACTTTGACTAATAATGCTCCAAATGGTCTTAGATAATTTTTTGTGAATTTTAATAAAGTTTCAACAAAAATAAAAAGTGAACCGAACTTCAACCACCCTAATTTTGAGGTTGGTGTGGATTCGTGTAGGGTTCATAATACTATGACCGAAGAGAAGGAATTGAACAGCACCCAGGGACCAGGGCCTGTCCAACGAAAATATTGGGCTTAATCAAAAAAAATTTTGTGGTACTTTCTATATTTATTATTTAGTTTTTTTTTAACAATATTAAGTCTAAATATCTAAGCCAGAATACTAAAACTTACAAAAATTCATTATCGAAATAAAACTCTTTAGTTAAATTTAGTTACAGTTAAAAAAATTTAAATAAATAAAATATATAATTTATCTCGTGTATGGGACGAGTCCTAGCTCTTTAGTTAAAAAAAAAACCAAATTTTTTATTTTATTTTTTTTATTTATTTATTTATTTATTTTTTTTTAAAAAAAAAAACCAAATTTTTTACCTTTTAAGATATAACTATTATCATTAAAAAATATAGTTTTGGCTTTCAAAAAGATAAAATAATTTGGTGGTCCTAATCGATTGCTTAGCCTGTTTGTTTTCTAAGTCAAGCTTGACAACACCGCTTGAACCGAACTGTATTGTTGTTCCACAGGACCGCACTTGTGCATGTCATCATCATCATTCATAGTTCAAAACTGAATACTAATTTTATAGACAAAGAGAGAGAGAGAGATAGAGGAGTTTACAAGGAGACTGAAGCCAGTGACATTGGTAAAAGAAGTGGCGATGGCAACAGCAGAGAGAGAGAGCTCGTCCAAGTGACCAGCCATAACCATGGCTATAACTTGAAGGAGGTACTGAGAAATAGCCACAGCCACCATTGGAGCAGCCATGCAGCTCACCTTCTTTATCATCTCTGTTGATAAATAATAACTCTTTTCATCTGCAGATTCCTCATTTCTATTATCTTCTTCTTCTTTTTTCTCTTCTTTCGGCACCAACGAGAAACATTTTTCCATCGTTTGATCAATTTTTTTTTTTTTTCAGAGAATCGTTACAACCGATAAAAAAAAAAAAAAATTTGTTAAAGACACTCAATAAAATTGGTTGGATACAAATGTAAAACTTGGGGGAAGATAAATAATTTATTCATTGACCATGTGTCATGCGAGACATGCAGTGGTGCCGTGGCTAAACTAAAGAATTTAGTTATAGGTGTCAAAGAATACATTATTTACATGAAAGCAATTGATATATATATGGAAAAAAATCCATTACAAAAAAGTATAATATTATTTTAAAGAAATGAAATCAACAATTATAATTTACAACCAATCATGCTGCATTCAGTGATACAAATCTATGAGTGTATTTGACTTTTGGTTAATTTTATGAAAATCTAAATTTATCATATATATCCAAATAAAAGTTTTTTTGTTAAAACAAATTAGCCTTGTCTGAAATTCAATGCAAAATTGATATGGATTTCTTATGGTTTGTTTTTGTTGAATACATCATATTTTCCGTATTTTGTAGAAACACTGATTTAAATAGAATTTTAGCTTAATTCACGTAATTTATGGATAATTCATGATCACCAACGCAGCCCAAACCTCCACAATCAACCCAGCTTAAATCATTAAGCTCCATCTCTCTTTTAGTCTTTTTATTATCACCACACCGTCTATTTATTAGAATATAAGTTTCAACTCAAAACCAATTGACAATGACTGGAGAGGTTTATATACTTTATATATTATTTATAAGATTTTTGTCCACCTTCCGATGTAGGACAATATTTTCAATACGTCCCTCAAGATGATGGTTCTTCTACTCATAGATTTTGGTATTTCGAGCAAAAATCGATGGACCAAATTTGGGTCAGACCGATTATAAATCGGGATAAACAATGTGTGAACATGACTCTGATACCATAGTATTCGTAAATTGATGTTTGTGTTGTCCTTGTGGTTTTGGTAATCACCATCATCACCACCGATCAATATCATAAATTCTGATCGTCCCTAGCATCATCACATCGACCACAGTCCAATTCGGAGTCTTCATTTTTGAGTTCCGATCTAATTTTTGTGAAGAAGAAGAAAATAAAATATTTCAAGTTAATGTTTTGTTTTAAATATTTATATGTAATTATTATCGGTCTAAACCATGTAAGGCTCTATTTTTTCAGCCTGGATTTTCCTAACTTAATTTTAGTTTCAGTAGTTAAAGCATATATTGAGTTTTATTTATTTAACAAATTTAAGATTATTCTTGAATATTTACCCATAATCTCATATTTTCTAGTTTGAAAATAGTACATTATGTTTATGCACTTTTGAAATATCTGAACAACCACCATATATTAAAACAAATAAAAACTTGGGAATTTTACTCATTATACCCTAAAACCCCAACAAGATTTTTTTTATACCCTTTTGATTTCACTCTTTGAATTATACCCTTTTGTAAGGATATAATATAACTTGAAAATACATGATTGCCCTCCTTTCTTCATTCTATTTTCTGATTTTTTTTTCTTTCCTCTTTTTTTTTTTTCTCAATTACCTTTTTATTTTTGAGGTTTTTGTTTCTCTCCTCTCTCTCCTCTTCGTTTTCTCCATTTTTCTTCTTCTCTCTCTTTCATGTTTTACATAAACTTTTCTAGCACCACCTTCAATGTTATATCCAAATGTTTTAAATTACAAGGTAGTAGTCATAGTTTGTATAGTAAATAGTTTATGAGTTGTCCATGTAAGTATTTGTCCACGTAAATAAGTCAAGACAAACATAATAAGATTTTTTTTATACCCTTTTGATTTCACTCTTTGAATTATACCCTTTTGTAAGGATATGATATAACTTGAAAATACATGATTGCCCTCCTTTCTTCATTCTATTTTCTGATTTTTTTTCTTTCCTCTTTTTTTTTTTTCTCAATTACCTTTTTATTTTTGAGGTTTTTGTTTCTCTCCTCTCTCTCCTCTTCGTTTTCTCCATTTTTCTTCTTCTCTCTCTTTCATGTTTTACATAAACTTTTCTAGCACCACCTTTAATGTTATATCCAAATGTTTTAAATTACAAGGTAGTAGTCATAGTTTGTATAGTAAATAGTTTATGAATTGTCCCTGTAAGTATTTGTCCACGTAAATAAGTCAAGACAAACATAATAATTTGTCCACGATCTAACATATTTAGATATAACTTGATAAAATGTCTAGATACATGATAACTTGTCCACATCCTAACTACATCCATAATAAATTATCCATAATCTATCATGTTTGGTTAAATTCTAATCTTATAAAATGTCCATGGATATGATATTTTGTCCACGACCTATATGTGATAACTTATCCCCAGGTTTAGAATTGTCCCCCAAGTTTTAAATTATCCACGATATGACGCTGTTGGGGTCGAGTCCGTCGTCGTTCATAGTTTCGTTGTCGTCCATAGTCTCATCGTCGTTCATAGTCTCTTTGTCAAGACATACATGATCAATTGTCTACGATCTAACGTATTTGGATATAACTTGATAGAATGTCTATATACATGATAACTTGTCCACGACCTATATAAGATAACTTGTCCCCGAATTTTGATATTGTCCCTAAGTTTAATATTGTCCACGATCTGATAAGGGTTGGGGTTGACTCGGTCATCGAGATCTGTAATGGGACAATTGAGAATGTCATTATCATATTTTGTAGTCTCGTTGTTGTCATTGTTTATAGTTTCATCGTCATCATCGTTCATAGACTCATTGTCATGTGTGTGTGTGAGATAATGAGAGAATGTGAGAGAAAGTGAGAGAAAGTGAGATAAAGTGAGAGATGGAGAAAGTGAGACAAAGTGAAAAATAGAGAAATAAAAATCGTAAGAAATAATATAATGAGAAATTGAGAGAAAATAAATAATAGTTGCTTTTGTTTGTTGAGGACAAATTAGTCTTTTTGTTTGGCAAAAGGGTATGCTTCCGAGCATCATTTTGGAAAGGGCATCTCTTTTAATAAAAACAAGGAACGGGGTATTATGAGTAAAATTCCCTAAAAACTTCCCGCGCATGATCGATCATGTGGAACACCTAATTTTTCTTTTAAAAAATTAACAGTATATTTAAGCTGTTATCTCTTTTTCTGCAGATGCCATGTTTCTCGACTAAATTAGTCAATTCAGCTCAACTAGTGTATAGTTTAAATTTTCAGCCAATTAGTCAATTCAGGTAGAATCAATTCAATAAAATGTTATGGCTTTTTATAATTGAGTGATTTTACACATTTTCTGAAATATCCTTTAATAAAACTTGTACATCTTCATTTAATATGTTTTCTGTTACTAAGTGGTCTTGTGGTGTCATCTCGATTACTCTGTCCCTAGCCTTCACTGCCTAAAAACCCAAATCAAAACAAGATTCAGAACTCTAGCAAATAACAAAGAAGAGCAAGAAGATAACTAAATAAGAATTATTTTAAAAAAACGTATATATACCTCTTGTTCCCAATTGGTGAAGAATGTGACATGAGAAATAACAATCGTTTGTAGAGTAGAGCCTATCAATATACCGATCCAAAGTCCTTTCCCTCTCAATTTCACAACGAAACACAAGATCGAACCTATCGGGATCCCGACTAGATAATACGATCCTATGTTTGCATAAGCTCCTATATGTTGCCACCCTACTCCTCTAGCAACCCCTGTAGTTGCAAGAATTCTAGGGTTTCTTAGAACAGATAAATCTAGTTTTCTTGGCCGTCAAGTACAACTGCAACAATCTCTCTAATTGTTTCTCAATCAGAAATTATTTTGTCTATACATCTCTATTGAATAGATGTGAATTCTTTACCTGAGAGTACGGCGAGAAAGCTGTCAACACCAATGGAAAGGCAGAGAAATGGTGTGATTGAAGTTGCATAGTGAGCCACTTCACTCTCGTTACTGAAAATGTAAGCCCACTTTTCTCGGTAGCTATAGAGAGTGATGCTTACTATGATTGAATCGATAAAGCTAAGGAAAATCGCAGAATTAGCCGCAGCTCGAGCTGCCTTTGGATTTCCAGCTCCTAGCTCGTTTGAGACATATGTGCTATTGCAAGACAAAACAAAATGGTTTAGAGGAAATTTAAAGAAACAAACAAAAAAAAAAGACTCTTATGAACCATTTGAAATACATAGAAAAACCTCGCGGATGCTCCTATTGCATTCACCAGAACAAAATGCAGAGATGACATTGTTAGGCTGCATAAAGAATAAAGACTGAAAGATCAAAAAGCTTGCTTGAAGAAAAAAAAGGGTTTTAAATTAGAATTTGTAGAGATTGATATATACGTGCATACCAAATGGATATCACCGATGTTTCGAGTTTTGAGTTTGGTAAGAGACCAGACATTAGTATAACAAGCTCAAAGGACCACCATTCCAAGCTTTTACATGTATCCATTGAAGATCAAAGATACAAAAAGCTGTAGAGTTAAGGATCCATTTGAAGATCAAAAGCAAGAAGTTTTAACAGTTTTAGAGAGTTTTGTTACCAAGTCATCATTGCAGAGGGAATCGCTAGGGCGATGAATTGTTTCATGCTCAAAAAGATTTCTTGCGCCTGAAGATTCTTGGTTTCGCGATACAGAGCAGAATCTCTCATGAAAATCCAAAGCAAGCCTACGTTGAGCCAATACGAAAAACCAATGGACAAAGCCGCGCCAACGATACCGAATCTCAATTTATAGACAAGAAGCCAACAAAAGGGAATGTGAAAACATAGAGCTCCAAGAGAGCTCAAGAAGAGAGGAAGAACCAATCCTTGTGACTGGAAATAGCGAGTCATAGATTGAAGAACAGCGCATCCGAATAAAGCTGGTATGAGCCAGATCGAGTATCTACAAGCTAACTGAGAGATCAGTGGATCTTGATGGAAAAGCTCCAAGAGTTTGTCCATGAAAACCCACAATAATGAGATTGGGAAACAGAGCAAGAGAAGACATAGCATTGAGCTGTAAGTGTATGAACTTATTTTTCTAAATTGCTCTGCTCCAAAAGCTTGACCACACAGTGTCTCTAATGCACCTGCCAATCCAAACTAACAACAAAATGTAGTTAGTACGGAATGAACCGGAACAACCGAACAAGTGCTACATAATAAATGTAACCAAAGTTGGATAAAAATAATAAATGTGGTGCAAATAAAAATTTGACTACGAGGTGGTGGCCTAATGGTAATACAAAAGGGGTTGGTTTTCTTGTGCTTCGGGTTCAAACTTTTGTTGGTACAGAGATGCATTCTTTAAATAGGAATGGACTAAAAGCTCTCTCCGGATACCGAGGGAGATTACGGGCCAAAGGTTCGGAACTCTCAGGTTTATAAAAAAAAAAAAAATAATAATAAAAAAGTAGAAATTTGACTAATATTTTTCTAATGGTCCAAATAAGTTTTATGAATTTTTCAAAAAAATTTAATAAAGATTCAACAAAAATAAAATGTGAACCAAACTTGAACCGCCCTACATTGGAGGGTTTGGTATGGATTGGTGTTAGGGTTCATGAAAACATAACCTAACAAAAGAAATTGAACAACACCGCTTGAACCGGACTGTATAGTTCATAAAAAAAAAAAGAGAGAAATAGAGAGCTTACGAGAAGACTGAAGCCGGTGACATTGGTAAGAGAAGTGGCGATGGCGACGGCGGAGAGAGAGAGCTCATCCAAGTGACCAGCCATAACCATGGAGATAACTTGAAGGAGGTATTGAGAAATAGCCACAGCCACCATTGGAGCAGCCATAGAGCTCACCTTCTTCATCATCTCTGTTGATAAATAATAACTCATCTGATCTGCAGATTTCTCATTTCTTTCTTCTTCCTCTTCTTTCGGCACCAACGAGAAACCCTTTTCCATCGTTTGATTGGAAAGAAATATTTCAGAGAATCGTTACAATCAATAAAATTGATTGGATCGAAATGATAAACTTGGGAGAAGATAAATCAATTAAACAAAAGCGCGAGACAAAGTCTTAATAAAATGGGTGCTAATAGATATAGTGAATCAATGGTTTACATTGTTGGTTTAGTTGGTTTAGCTGGTTATTTATCTCTCATTAATCATGTATATATAAACTCTTTTGTACATTTTTTACAATTTAATGAAGAGAACTTATTTAGATCTGTTTACTAAAATGGTATCAGAGCTAAGCGATCGTAACAAATTTTTTCCGATCCCGTAACAAACTTTTCCGATCATCTCCGATCATCTTCTCCGTTCATCTCCTTTCAATTCATCTTCATCGATTACACTGATCGATTCTCACTCATCTTCATCTTCCGCATTCTTTTCTTAAACAGATTGTTACTCTTCATTCACTCTTGAGCTACGATTCTTTCGATTTGAGCTTCATTTTCTTCGATTAAAGCTTCAATCTCACTTTAATGGCGAAGAAAGGAGCTAAATCACGAAATCGAGCTGCTTCTTCCGATCCAGAATCTCCAATTGCTTCCAGAACATCTCAATCACATGCAAATGATGATATTCGAGCTGTCTCTGTCAATCGGAGCCACACGGATGCTTCTCGCCATCACGATTCAGCTACGAAGACTCGATCTACTCCAGATTCCTTCGATAGCATCAATGAATCATTCTCCTTACATGCTTCGGATTCTCCTGGTTTGTCTCTTGTTTCACAGAAATTAGATGGACCGAATTATAATAGCTGGAGCATAGCGATGAATATGGCTTTAGTTTCAAAAGATAAGTGGAGCTTTGTTGATGGAACTTTGCCTAGGCCTGATGAATCTGATTTGTTATTCAAGATATGGAATCGTTGCAATAGCAT
Source organism: Barbarea vulgaris (assembly GCA_963667165.1). Taxonomy (NCBI): domain Eukaryota; kingdom Viridiplantae; phylum Streptophyta; class Magnoliopsida; order Brassicales; family Brassicaceae; genus Barbarea; species Barbarea vulgaris. The sequence goes on from OY763887.1 coordinate 7,255,346, forward strand.
GGTCAAATCTTGGATTCTCAATGCTGTTAATCAAGAAATATATGATAGCATCTTGTACTTTAACGATGCTTCTGAGATTTGGATTGATCTGATGAAGAGATTTCACATCAGTAACTTACCTCGTAAGTATCAGCTGGAGCAAGAGATATTGACTTTCCGTCAAGGATCTATGTCTCTTTCTGCTTACTACACGAAGATGAAAACTCTTTGGCAGTGTTTGGCAAATACCAAAACTCAGAAACAATGTAAGTGCAATTGTGGAAAGGTCGAGGAATTACTAGATGATGCTGAAACGAGTAGAATCATTCAGTTTTTGATGGGATTAAATGATTCTTATGCTAATATTCGAGGTCAGATTATTAACAAGAAGAATCGACCAAGCTTGAGTGACATTTATAATATGCTTGATCAAGATCAGAGTCAAAGAACAGTTGGTTCCACTGCAAAAGGATTTGTTACACCATCTGCTTTCCAAGTTTCTGGTAACAACACTACAGATGCTGGTGCTGAACTTTCAGGAGGTGTTAATGCAGTGAATTATCAACAGAAACCTCGACATGTTTGCACTCATTGTGGAGCAGTAGGTCATCTTAAGGAGAGGTGTTACAAGCTACATGGATACCCACCAGGTTGGACAGGAAAGAAGAAATCTAATACAAATCCAGTCCAGTCTCAAACAGTTTCTACAAACTCCAATCCTTCAGCTACACTCTCTACCAAATCTGTCTCTGCTCCTAGTACAAACATGACAGCTCTTCAGGGTATAGATTCTGCATTGCTCAAAGGATCCATACCAGCTAAAGAGACTTTGACTACAGATCAGATTCAAGACCTTATCTCGTATCTTACCACAAAGCTTCACACCTCTAGTACTCCTACATTAGCTGTTTCTCAAGCTTCAACTTCAACTTCTGTACCAAGTATCTCACAGATATCTGGTACTTTTCTCACTCTTTATCCTCCTACCTATTATGACATGCTTACTTCCAACTCAACTGAAAATGATATCTCTTCCAGTTCATGGGTTATAGATTCCGGGGCTACTCACCATGTGTCAAACTGTCGATCTAGGTTTCTAAGTTTTAAGGATCTAGTTAACACTTTTGTGAATTTGCCTAATGGAACTACAGTGAGCATTGTTGGTATAGGATCAATACGTTTGAGTGATAAAATCATTTTACATGATGTTCTATTCATACCTGTTTTCCGGTTTAACTTGTTAAGTGTTAGCATGTTGACTAGAGATTTGGATTCAATTGTTAGTTTCACTTCCACATCTTGTTTTATTCAGGATCTTACTCGGGAGTTGATGCTTGGTCAAGGTAGTCAGGTTTACAACCTTTATATTCTGGAATCCAATAAAGAACAATCTACTTTTGAAATTTCAGGTAGTCTTGTACCTTCTTGTTCTGCTGTTTCAGTAGATACTCATGTATGGCATACTCGCTTAGGACATCCTTCTCAGTCTAGGATTGATATACTTAGTGATGTATTGCTTTTACCGAAAAATAAAATCAATAAAGAAAAACATTGCTCAATTTGTCCTCTTGCCAAACAGAAACACTTGCCTTTTCATGGAAATCAAAACATTAGCACATCTTCATTTGACTTGTTGCATATAGATACATGGGGTCCTTTTGCTACAGCCACTCATGATGGTTATAGGTATTTCTTAACCATAGTTGATGATCATAGTAGGGCTACATGGATCTATTTGTTGAAATCAAAATCGGATGTTTTACATGTTTTTCCTGATTTTTTGACACTAATTGAAACTCAATACAATACCAAAGTTAAGGCAGTTAGATCCGACAATGCTCATGAATTAAAATTCACAGATTTGTATCTAGCTAAGGGCATCATACCTTATCATTCTTGTCCAGAAACTCCACAACAAAATTCTGTTGTGGAACGCAAACACCAACACATTCTTAATGTAGCTAGAGCCTTGATGTTTCAGTCTCAAATTCCATTAGAATATTGGGGGGATTGTGTTCTAACTTCTGTGTTTCTAATCAATAGGATTCCCACTCTAGTTTTGGATAATAAAACACCTTATGAACTTTTAACCAATAAAATCCCTGATTATAGCCAACTTAGAGCTTTTGGATGTCTTTGTTATGTGTCTACAACCCTTAAGCAACGACATAAATTTCAACCAAGAGCAAAAGCTTGTGTTTTCTTAGGATACCCTTCAGGTTATAAAGGTTATAAAGTTCTGGATTTGGAGAGCAATGTCATTTCAGTTTCTAGACATGTCATTTTTCATGAGGATATTTTTCCGTTTGTTTCTTCTACATTGACAGAAGAAACCCGGGCTTTCTTTCCTCATCTTCCTTCTCCTGCAAACCCTGATGAATCTATGCATTCTGCAAATTCATCATCTGATGCATCTCACAATCCTGATATGACATCTTCTGAGAATTCCTTGCATTTGGCATTAGATTCTCGCAGACCTACCAAACTCCCAGCATATTTGCAGGACTATCACCTAAATAATACAACCTTTACTACTCCTTATCCTATCTCTGATTTTATTTCTTATAATAGACTATCCGTTTCTTTTTGCTCTTTCATTCAAAACATCACCCTTACCACTGAACCCCGAACCTATTCTGAAGCTAAGAAATGGCTAGTGTGGTGTGATGCTATTGGTGAGGAACTTGGTGCAATGGAACGAACAGGTACTTGGCTGGTTTGTCCCTTACCACCAGGCAAGAAAGCTATTGGTTGTCGGTATGTTTTCAAGATTAAACATAATTCTGATGGCACCATTGAGAGATATAAAGCTAGGTTGGTTGCAAAGGGATATACTCAAGAGGAAGGTATTGATTTTGTGGATACCTTCTCTCCAGTTGCAAAACTCACCACTGTCAAGATTCTGTTGTGTGTTTCTGCAAAGTTGAATTGGCATCTAACTCAGCTGGATATCTCAAATGCATTTCTCAATGGAGATTTGGAGGAGGAGATTTATATGCAATTACCACCAGGTTATGAAGTTCCTGATAATCAGAAGTGTGAAGGGAAAATGGTGTGTAAATTGCAGAAATCAATATATGGTCTTAAGCAAGCTTCAAGACAGTGGTTTCTCAAATTTTCAACAGCCATTTGTTCTTTTGGGTTTGAAAAGTCTTATGGTGACCCCAGCATGTTTACTCGGTACAGTGATGGGATTTTCATCGTGATACTGGTGTATGTAGATGACATTATCATTGCAAGTAGTGATGATAGTGTAGTTCCAGCTTTGGTAGAAGGCCTCAGTTCTCAGTTCAAACTTCGGAACCTTGGCAATTTGCAGTATTTTCTTGGCTTAGAAATTGCCAGATCATCTCAGGGCATTTCTATTTGTCAGAGGAAATATGTTCTTGAGCTGTTGAATGACACAGGTTTCCTTGGAAGTAAACCATCTTCTATTCCAATGGAGCCAAATCATTCTTTACACAAAAATGATACACCTTTGTTGCCGGATGCAGAAATTTATAGGAGACTGATTGGAAAACTTCTATATCTCTGTACTACAAGACCTGATATTGCCTTTGCCGTGGGAAAACTTTGTCAATTTTCATCAGCTCCTAGAGAGATACATCTTCAGGCTGCTCACAAAGTCTTAAGATATCTCAAAGGGACTATTGGCAAAGGATTGTTTTACTCATCAGACTCTGATCTCACTCTCAAAGGTTATACAGATTCTGATTGGAATTCTTGTCCCGATACACGACGATCTGTTTCAGGTTATTGTATGTTCATTGGTGATGCACTTGTCTCTTGGAAGTCAAAGAAACAGGAAACTGTTTCTTGTAGCTCTGCAGAGGCTGAATACAGGGCCATGGCTTTTGGCACCAAAGAATTGATCTGGATTGCTAAGATCATGAAAGAGTTTCATCTCCCTACTTCTGATACATCTATCTTGTATTGTGACAATACAGCAGCGCTTCACATTGCTAAGAATCCTGTTTTTCATGAGCGCACAAAACATGTGGAGAACGACTGTCATCTTGTTCGTGAGAAAGTTGAAAAGGGATTCTTGAAAACTCTTCACGTCAAGTCAGAACATCAGCTAGCCGATACTTTGACAAAACCACTATATCCTACTCTGTTTCATAGTTTGATATCCAAGATGGGTCTTCTCAACCTATACGAAGCTCCATCTTGAGGGAGGCTAATAGATATAGTGAATCAATGGTTTACATTGTTGGTTTAGTTGGTTTAGCTGGTTATTTATCTCTCATTAATCATGTATATATAAACTCTTTTGTACATTTTTTACAATTTAATGAAGAGAACTTATTTAGATCTGTTTACTAAAAGGTGCTCACATTATGGGAAGTTATTAATATAAAAAAGTTGACTAAATGTTAAATAGATTCTTTTCTATATACAACAAATTTGTTTTTAATAAATTTTGGTTTATCCAAAAAAAAAAAGATGGTTTATCCGATTTGGTTTGGTTCAGTTCGGGTTTCGGTTATCAAGGGCAGCTAAATTACAAACAAAAAGATTGTTAAAGGAAAGTTAAATATTTATTTGTAACTATTATCGGTTAAAATCATTTAAACATCTAATTTTTTGAGCTTGGATTTTCCTATATCGGTTATTTAATTTTAATAGTGTGGTTAATTCACTAGTTAAAGCGTATAGTTGAGTTTAATTTATTTAACAAATTTGAAATTATTCTTCAGTTTACCCATAATCTCAAATTTTCTAATTTTTAATATAATATATTGTGCTTATGCACTTTTAAAATATTTGACCAACAACCTTATATATTTAAAAATAAAAAACTAAAAGAAAACTTCCCGCGTATGACATGTGGTCATGTGGAACACCTATTTTCTCTTAACAAATGTCATGTTTCTCGGTTGAATTAGTCAATTCAGTTCAAGTTTTATATAAGCCAATTTATTCAATTCAGGTAAACTAGTTGTATTTTACCAGTTACAGATATTTATGGTAAGAGATGTTCCTTGATCGTCAAACAAAACCCAACTTATGGCTTTGGGTCATATCTCCTTCTCCTTGGCCTTAACTGTCTGCAAAAACCCAATTGTCAGAAACAAGGATCATTGGTGTAAACGACAGTTCAATAACAGAGAAAAAGATAATCAACTTGGGCTTAAGGATTAGAACATGTCGGTGGCCCAACAACAACAGCTAATAGTCCAGAAACAAGGATCATTGGAAACCAAAGTAGGAAAACACAAACGTTTGCGTTTGGCTTGCGAGTTGCGATGATATGTTAATATTTTAACGAAAACGCCAAAAGCAAAAAGGACTTCACAATTTACAAAACGTTTTATGACAACACAGAAATGGACATAGACATTTAAACGTTTTTTGTTCGTTTGGTATAACATGGGTCGCTCTCGGTATGAATTTTTTCGATTTAAATATATGGTTTGCTTTTCTTTTAACAATCCATTAGTTGATTGATTCATTAACATTAACAAAGCCCCCAATAGTATATGTTTTCTCATGAAGAAATTTTATGGCTAAATGAACTCATCATTGTCGAGTCAAGCGTCGATACAACATAATAACTTATGTCTATTTGATAATTTGGTTGTTTCCCTATATGTAGACGAGATTAATTTTTTTTTTCGAACTCCATATATTTTTGAGCCTTCTTCTTTAGACACCTAGTGGTATCGTCTATTGGTAATTTGATTCAAGCATATGTACTCTTTCCTTTTTGAGATTTTGATAATGAGAATATTTTTGCGGGAAAAAACATCAAACCGAACCAAAATTCATCAAGCCGAACCTGAATTTAATTTTTTTTATATCTCGAATGATGCAAAATTTTCTATAACGAATTATCTGAACCAAACTTGGATCTTGTGCACTGGACCAAATTTACCATAATTCCTCAATACATTCACATTAAATAGATATTAATTCATCTTAAATAATTATTTTCATATATTATTTTGATTAAATATCCATAACTGAACCAATTAAACCAAAAATTTTTGAACCAAACCGAAATGAAACAAAATAAAGTTCTATTTGGGTCCAATTTTTCAAATCCCAAAAAAATAAACTTCACTAAACCTAAAAAGTAAAAACAAAACCGGCAAAAATTAGTATTTTAATTAATCGAGGCTTCATGGCCCTCATTTTTACCCCACTCGACTACTTAAAAAGATTGATATTAGATTATAGATTTCCAACTCAAAATCAATTGGCAATGAGTGGAGAGACTGCCCATATCCTTTATATGTTACTTAAGATCCTTGTCCAGCTTCCGAAGTAGGACATTATGTCCAATACGCCCCCCCCAGATGATGGTTCTTCTAACCATAAATCTCGGTAGTTCGGTTAGGATCGATGGACCAAATTTGGGTCAGACCGATTGTGGATCGGGCTGGACAACGAGTGGATCAGACTTTGATATCATATTAGATTATGGGTTTCCAACTCAAAACTAATTGACAATGAATGGAGAAATCGTTCATATGTTACTTAAGATCTTTGTTCAGCTTCCGATGTAGAATATTATGTCCAATTATTGGAACGCCCATACCCAAAAGACAAAGTGGTAGAGCCAGTTGAGCAAATGGCAATGGGTCCTCGTCGAGTGAGTTATATTTTCTTAAACCGAAAAAAACTATGCTTATTATATTTTTATTTTTCGTTAAAATAAATTCAAAAAAAAAATTCATCTAATTTTTCAACATTGGATTTTGAAATTTCTTAGAGACTAGATAATTGAATTTATAAAGTGCGGAAGCGATAAATCAAACAATAAATCAAAGAGGAGACGACACAGAATTTAACGTGGTGTCGGTCGGTTCTCTTTCAAACCAACCACTAGTCCACGGGCTGCAAACAAGTTTATTAGATCACTTTAAGAAGTACAAGATAGACTAAAAATTCTACACAATTCTAATACATCTATCTAAACACATGAACTAAAGGATAAAACAAGTAAATCAAATTTACTCCCCCTTAATCATGGATATCTTCTTCTTGCAGAAGTCTTTGCTTTGTGCTTCACATAGCTCCAGCAATATCACTCAATCAGTCAATTGGTACCGTATAGGTAAACAGTAAGTCAATGGAAAGAGAAAGGGTAAAGGCGGAGAAAGAGGAAAATTCATATCATCATCTAACGTCTTCTAATTAAAGCGTATATTTTCTTCTTCTTCTTTTCTTTCTTTTTTTTTTTTTTTTTATATATATATAGTTTTGTTCTTCCACAAAAACTTTGAAAGTCTCTCCATCTCAGAACGAATCCTAGAACATTTTCTCGTCACGTATACAATCAGTGTAAGATTATTACAAAGCAAACATAATATTTTAGGAAAACTATCATTATTTTTAGTTGGTATTTTTCATATATAAATTATTCCTTGACAAAAAACTGAAATACCAGATAAAAAATATAGGTTTGGTATCTTGACAAATGTAGGTGTTAATTAGCACTGTTAAAAATAATCACTATATACACACGTATGTTAGGATTCCATGTTAAACCACTTAATAAATGGAATCCTAACCACTTAATAATATTTATGCCATGAGATTTATCATATGACAATTTTAGGTTTGGAAAGAGTTTCTAAAAGTTTAGATAGTGCGAATTAATAATTTAGGACCATTTCCTAAATTTTTAATCTCTTGTTTGTCAAATTAACAATTTGGATAATATCTTATACATATAGACAATGTTTAAGAAAGTCTAGGTGCTAAGCGGGCGGTGACTCTCCGCCTAGCGCATAGAACATCTAGTCGGAACTTAGGCAATTCTAGTCGGTTTTATAATAAAACTCTATATATACACATATATATTAACAAAATATGATATAACAATAATAAAATTATATAATTTTAATTTTTTTTTAAATTGAGTTTAAAGTTTATCGTTTTTCTTTTGAAAATAATGAATCATTATTTTTTTATTTTAGAAACAAAAAAAATTTAACTTGTCTAGTGACTACTTAATTACCGTATAATTCACCAAATTCTTACCGTCCCGCCTAATATGACCGATTTTTAAGAAATCTAAACAGTTTAGAGGCGCATAGTGCCTAAACAACTGTCTAGGCTTTTTTTTAACACATCGTATAGATTAAAAAAAAAATCCATCATCTAATAAGATATAGAAAAAAAAAATCATACAAATGTTATCATGACTAAAATCAAGCATTGGTTTATTGTATATAAACCGCAATCTTATATTTAATTGAAAATATTAGTAGTTTTTTTATTCCTAAGCATACATCATCTATTTGCCGCGGAGTATGAACAAATCTTTTTTAGTGTGGATAGATTTAATCATTCGATTTGGTTTTGTACTTTAAGATATTTGTTGTTGAGTTGACACGCGTGATATACACTTGTCCATATATTAGGCTTTAATTTGAGCATTAATCTCAAATGACTCTTTCTGCAAATACCTTTTCTCATGTGCATCTCATATTTTGGGTATAACCCAAAATTTTGGGAATACCCTTACCATAGAAGGAAAAGACAAATTAGTCCCCTAAATAAACCTCAGAAAAATAATTAAAAATAAAAAAATAATCGACCAATCAGAGGAGGAAGAGCATCTTCTCCTTTCTCTCGGTCCCTCTCATCAGGAAAAAAAAAAAAATCGACGTTAAAAACAAAAAAAAGCTTCACGACATTGAAGCCATTATTGGAGATGGAACAACTTGAAAATAAGGTAAATGCTTAGAATTTCTTGTGTATTTTCTCTAATTAGACGTATCTGTGTATATATTTCATGTTAAAACAAAGAAAAAGTTGTTAATTGGGATTTTTGTTTTCAATTAAGATTTCAATTTTTGATTACAAATTATGCCCGCATATTGTATGCACATTGGGTTAGAAAACTTATATTGTGAGTTGAATTGGACGTCGTGTAGGTAATTGGTTGGTTAAAATGTTTGATTTTCAATGATTTGGTCCAAGAGACCCAGTTTCGAGATTTTGTACAAAGAGACCCAGTTTCGCGATTTTGTACAACTGGTGCAAACTGGTATAACTGATAAATACGATGTTACTTTTATTCTTTGCAGAGACAATGATGAAAAACACTTGTCGCACAACTCTACATTTTGATTATGGGGGATACCATTCAAGGATTGAAGATTCTGGTGAATATGAATGGATAGCAAAAGATCATGGTCAAATTTATGGTTTATTATTTAAGACATCGATCGATGAGATAACTTATTATAGGTTAATTGATAGGATACGGAGGAAGATAATGGTAGATGATTGGACGATGCAGCTTAGATTGAGTTACATTTCATCTTCAATGCAATCTAGGAGACCGACCTTTATTTGGGATGATGATGATGTGGAGATTTTTCTAATAATTTGCGATAAAGAGGTGTGTAAAAGTATTTTGCATGTAGAACTCATCAACGATACTTCAAAAGATCATTGGAGCGACCCAAGTTCAAGAGTTATGAGTAATGAAGAATTTATTTCAAGTGGTAGAGATAAATCAAGAGTTAGTGATGGTGGTCGTATAATGAATATATATGAAGGCGTCGAAGAACCAGAAGAAGAACACGATTCGCCTGAACAAAGAAAAGGAGCCAGAACAGGAGCATGAGCGAGAACAAGAGCAACATGAGCCGATGGAGATTGTTGCTATTGGAGATTGTCAAAACGATTTGGAAAATGCTGAGATAGCAGATGCTGTAAGAGAATGTCCGATTGTGGAGCCATGGGAAGATGGTTTGAATTTTGTAGTAGGTCAAGAATTTGCTTGTAGAAGGACGGTGAAAGATTTAATTGAAAGAACTTCTAATCTGAATTGTTATGGGGTTGTTGTACAGAAGTCGGAACCGAGGTTATACGTCGTGAAATGTCGTGAAGCAAAAGGCGGTTGTAAGTGGCATTTACGAGTTGCAAAACTGAAAAATTCTGAATATTTCTCGGTAAGAACTTACACGAAGTTTCATACATGCTCTCGGGCTAGTTCAAGTACAAGCTCTTCTAGAAGGAAAGGCGGGACACCAGGATTGGTTGCATCTATTTTGAAAGAAGATTATGCAGGCCAATTCAAGACTCCAGCTCCTAAAGGCCTAATGGGAATAGTTCACTCAAGAGTTGGTGTTAATGTATCATATTCTACTGCATATAGAGGGAAAAGACTAGCTGTTTATGATGTGAGGGGTAGTCCGAAGGAGTGTTATAAGATGGTGTACTCTTATTTGTTTATGTTGGAGAAGATGAATCCTGGCACACGAACAAGAGTGAAATTGGATGAAGAAAAAAGGTTTCAATACTTATTCGTAGGTTTGGGAGCTGCCATTGAAGGGTTTCAAGCGATGAGGAAAGTGATCATTGTGGATGCAACTTTTCTTACAACTGTATATGGTGGGACGCTTATTTTTGCTGCGGCTCAGGATCCAAATCATCATCATTATCCTCTTGCATTTGCTGTAGTTGATGGTGAGAAAGATGCAAGTTGGACATGGTTTTTCAATGAGTTGAAAACCGTAATACCGGATAGTGATGAATTAGTTTTCGTTTCTGACAGAAATGCTAGTCTCATCAAGGCAATACGTAATGTGTACCCGAAATCTGAGCATGGGTATTGTATATACCATTTGTCCCAAAACGTGAGAACCAAAGTTTCCAATGTCAACAAAGAAACAGTCGCAACAAAATTCAGGGAAGTTGCTCAAATTTATGAACTGGCTGAGTTTGAAAAAGAGTTTGCTGATTTTCTCAGAAGATATCCTAGTACAGCTACATATTTGCAGACTACTTGTGAAATTAAGAAATGGGCGAAGTGTTATTTTCCAGGTGCAAGGTACAACATAGACACCAACAATGTTGTAGAATCTATGAATAGTGTATTCAAGGATGCAAGGAAGTACTCCTTATTTCCATTGATTGATGTGATTCTTGCAAAAGTCAGCGAATGGTTTAACAAGCATAGGAAGACTTCTGTTGGTGGGTCGAGCTCGCAAAAACTGGTACCTCTGCTAGAGAAAATATTGCATGTAACATGTGCTGAGGCAAAGTTCTTAAACGTGACTGAGCTGAACAGCTTTTTACTTGAATATATTGTGATTGGACGCGATGGGAGGTCTTATTCTGTGGACTTGCTATCGAGAACTTGCAGTTGCAATTGTTTTAATATAGACAAGTATCCTTGTGTTCATGCAGCAGCTGCCAATATTTTTAACACGGGGAATGAAGATAGAACAAGGGATTTCAAAATGTATGAGGTGTGCTCAAAATATTATTGGATGGAACAATGGGCGTTAGCTTATTGTAAGACAATTCATCCCGTTCCACCTCAGTCTTCGTGGGATGTTCCAGATGAGGTACGATCATTAACAGCCTTACCTCCTTATTATGAGAAGAAGAAAGGAAGGAAAAAAGTAAATAGGTTTCCATCGGTTGGAGAACGTCGACCCAAGAAGGCTGGAGGAAGTCAAAGCGCAAGTCAAAGTGCAAGTCAAAGTGCAAGTCAAAGCACTACTCAAAGCGCTAGTGAGAGTGGTACGCAAGGTGCGCAAGGTCAGAGTGGAAGTCAAGGGTGGGAAAGATGGTTCCGGAGTGGTACTCAAGGTCAAAGTCTTAGTCAAGGGTGGGGTAGATGGTTTGATAGTGGTGGTCAAAGTGGTACTGCAGGTTAATTCATGTGTTGTGTGTTGGTTTTTTGTATTTGCTTCTTAGTTTTTGTATTTGGTTCTTAGTACTCAGACTATTTAATTTTAATTGTATTTCAGAAAAGTACAACTAGGTATAACCCGTCTGTCATTAAGTACAACTAAGCTCAAAATGAAATCAATAAATTCGTAAAATTGGATATGATATACTCTTTTCTGTGAGATTTGAAATGCAAAACATATTTAAAAGTTTCATATCATATACTCTTTACTTTATTAGTGACATTAAAAATTTATTGCATAATAGTTGGATGATTATCTTATTTGAGACATCATATACCTTATATGTTTATGATCACTTTACCTAATATGATGTTTTGCAATTGAAAAATGTGTTTGAATTTATAAAATTGAATGAAAACACTTTACATGTACTTTAAAAACTTCCAATAATAAGGAAAACTAATTAACATTGTCCAATAAACTACGAATATATGGTATAACTAATAAAAACTAAAACCCCATAAAAATACAACTATGAGCAATAGAGTACAAATTGAAAACTGGGTACAACTCTTTAAAAATTTATTCGAAATTGGCGGCGCCACGTGTGCAAGTACTATATTGGCGGCGCCATGTGTGGAATAATAATAAAAACGTGGGTTTATTCATTTTTATTTACTTTTCTATTATATTTATATTTGTTATTTATCTCTTTCATTTATTTCTTCGAGATTTCTCATTTCTTTCTTTCCCATCTTTTTTTTTCTTCCCCTAGATATTTCTTCTGAAGCGAGGCGATCTCGAAATCTTTCTTCTGAAGCTGATTTTCGTTCATTATCTTCGATTTGGACCCACAACAACAAAAGGTAACACTTAAATCCCTAAAAATTGGTTCGAGTTCTACCTAAATTGCTCTAGGGGTTCGCAGTCAATTAGGGTTTAAGTGTTTCAATTAGGGTTTAAGTGTTTCAATTGGGGATTCAGTATTTCAATTGAGTTTATTAGAGTTTAAGGGTTTCAATTAGGGTTTAAGTGTTTCAATTTTGGTTTTTAGTGTTTCAATTAGGGTTTTTAGTGTTTCAATTAGGGTTTTTGTTACCATCATTTGGTTCTCTCTATGTTTTGTTAGGTTACAATGGATAGACTATGTGAGAGGGACCCTTGGTACGATGAAATGAAGCGAAACAGGAAAGAAGAGGATATGCGTACATTAATAGCCGATGGTGACTTTGGCCTTCCTCCATCAACATGTCCATGTGGTGGTAAAATGATCGAAGAGATCTCAACTCAACCGGAAACCATAGGAAAGAAATACTTAACATGTGATGTGTTTAAGGTGAGAAGATGACATTGATTTTAGATTAATGACATTAATGTATTCTATATGATGATAAATATATATGTGTGAATTATATGTGTTTATGTGCAGAATGATGGCCTCCACCTTCGGAAATGTTGGGAACTTGCTATCGAAGAAGAGACGAGAAAGGTGAGAATTGATGTTGAAAAGAATTTTCGGGGGCTTTTCAACGTTCATGAGTTTGAAATCAACCAACTGCGTAAAGAGGTGAAAAACAATGTTGAAGAGATTGCAAACCTCAAAGAGTTGGTAGCTAGGCTTGCGGGTGAAGTCGAGTTTCTTTCCACTCCTTGAAAGACTCTTCTCTTTTAGCTTTGTTTTCTTAGCTTTGTTTCTCTTTTATTTTGAAAGACTCTTCTCTTTTGTAAGACTAATCTTTATCTTCTTCTCTTTTGTAAGACTAATCTTTTTCATGAAAGAATGATCTTTGTTTAGACTTATCATTTCTTTTTTAGACTTTCTATTTGATCTTAGTTATACCTAGTTGTGCCTGTTGTACATATAGTTTAACCTTCAGTTATACCTAGTTGTGCCAGTTGTACATATAATTTAACATATCCATAATAAGTTAAAATCCTAAACATATCCATAATAAGTTAAAATCCTAAACATAACCATAATAAGTTAAAATCCTAAACATATCCATAATAAGTTAAAATCCTAAACATAACCATAACCAAAAGATTATTCATGTCTTCATCTTCTTTTTGGTCTCATTAATCCATGGAGAAGAGTCGTACTTTGAAGGCTTTACCATCCTCTTCCTCTTCTTACCATCATTATCGTTCTCATCATCTGAATTCTCATCATTCTTTTCAACCTTCTCCTTCTTTTCAACCTTATCACCTTTCTTTCTCTTAGAACCCTTCTTTTTCTTATCCTTAATGGGAATAGTTTTCATCCTTTTACCATCCTTCGTTCTTACCTGAGAACATATTTGCAATGAAATTGAACGATACCCTCTTCTTCCACTCTTCTGAACTGATTGCGCTTGTACTTCTTCTTTCTCTTCCACAATTCTCTCTTCTTCTACTTTTTCTTTTCCAGCTTTGTCTTCTTCTTCTTTCTCTTCCCCAACTATCTCTTTGTCTTTTTTCTCTTCTTCAACTCCATCTTCTTCGTCTTCCTCCACTCTCTCTTTTTCCTTTTCTCCATCAGCCACTTCTTCTTCTTCCTCTTCCTCCACTCTATCTTTTTCCTTTTCTCCACCATCATGCACCTCTGTGGCATCTTGATCATTTCTTCCTGAAATATCAAAATAACCATCACCAATCTCATTTTCATGATGCCATACAGGATTCAATTCATTCCTCACAAACTTTTTGACTTCCTTAAACCCATCTTCAACAGTTTTCACTCTTTCATTCAAAACACCTAGCTGCTCTTGGATAACTTTAAAACTGTCATCCATTTTTCTAAACCCTTCTTCTGTATATTTCCTTAGACTCTCTACAACCTCAATCAGACCATGAGATGCATCAGTTGACCTAGCTTCCGGAGGTACAACTGATGGAGCCTCAACTGGTTCAGCCTCAACTGATGGAGCCTCAACTGGTTCAGCCTCCTCTTCTTCTTCTTCAACTGACTTACGTGCAGCAACATCCGAGTTGAATCGAACATCATTTTAAACCATATCTTCTTCCTTTGAACGAGTAGATGATTGTGCCAACCATCAACAACTGCATCAATCTCATCTCTTCCATCATCTAAAGCATCCGCATCCACATCCATGACTCTAGACAAAAGAGCTTTCTCACCCACAGATGGTAGCAAGATACTATGAATATTCTGTGAATATAAACAAATTAAATTAAAATAAAAACAAACCAATGTTATGAATAATTAAAGATAAGATAAGTGTTAACCTTTGTTGTTCCAAGCGCATCATTGATTTGACTTAGTGGGAATCCTTTCATTCCACATGACTTAAACTTTGTTTTGCACATTCTAGGACATTCATCATCTACACGTCTAACGTCTTCTCTGAATTTCCTCATCAGATCAGGAATTGCCTCAAAGGCAAGAAGCTACACACAGAGTTACAATTTTAATATACAAATTTTATGGAATGAAACTATAAAATGATCTAAATAATGATCATTACCTCCATAGGCATGACGAAGCTAGGGAATCCCCATCCACTCTGCCCTACTCCTCCGAAATGGTCCATCATATGTTTAATTTCTTTGAGATTATCTTCAAATGATAATCTTCCCCACGGAAATGTTTTACACATTTCAAGATCAAAAACAGCTCTAAGAAAAAAGGATGAACTGAAGCTGCATTTTTTCCTGCCTTGGACTTTCCTATTATAACGCTCGCCAAGAAGTATAGGACAGCCATCCTCAACCTATCTTTACAAGGCTTCATCTTTTCTAACTTTTTCTCCACTAACTTCAATGTAATTTTTGCTCCTTTCCCAAAGTACTTATTAACAAACTCCATACTGCCCTTCTGTTCATAGTCGGTTGGAAACTCATGGCAGTACAATCCGAAGATGAGTGCATGCTCTTTTAATGAGTACCGGATTGGAACCCCATTCACAACAAACCAACACTCATTTTTTTTCTCCGTAACAGCCGTGCGAAGTAGCAACATCCACATACCCATTGCCTTATGGTTTTTATCCTTTGGCATATGAAATAAGTGCTTGAACTGCGGGTGATCTACAAACCAGCTCTTCTCGGTATCTGACAGCCGTTTTAGATTTAGGATGGTTTCCACAGCCTTGTGTATATAGCACCTCGAGGATATCTTACACGACTTCTTATATTCTGTTGGTT
Source organism: Barbarea vulgaris (assembly GCA_963667165.1). Lineage (NCBI taxonomy): Eukaryota > Viridiplantae > Streptophyta > Magnoliopsida > Brassicales > Brassicaceae > Barbarea > Barbarea vulgaris. The sequence continues at coordinate 7,271,077 of OY763887.1, forward strand.
GAAAGTACATCTCCAAGGCTGCATTACTTCTTGATCATCTTCCATATCCTGCAATCAAAGACATCAATCAATAAAAAGCTATATGCCACATTATTCATCTACACATAACAAGACATGAAAAACATGAAGTGTTGTTCCTAAATATATAATACCAAGTTTTACTTTTCTGTTTTTCTATTCATACCACGTTTTACTTTTTTGTTCTTTACAGTTATACCAAATATAACCAACTTATACACAGTTACCTCATTCTCTTCTTCTTCCTCTTCACGGTTCCTAACTTCTTCATCTGTGTTGGATCTCTGTACTTCATTTTCTAGGGTTTGTTGTGGGTGTTCTTCTTCTTCTTTTCCGGTATTCTCTTTGTTTCCTTCTTCTCTGCTATTCTCTTCTTCTTCTCCGGAATTCTCTTCGTCTCCTTCTTCTCGGCTATTTTGCTCTTCTTCTCTCCGATATTCTCTCTTTCTTCTTCATCTCTGATATTTTCTCCTTCTTCTTCTCCGATATTCTCTTTGTCTTCTTCATCTCTGATATTCTCTCCTTCTTCTTCTCCGATATTCTCTCTTTCTTCTTCATCTCCGATATTCTCTCCTTCTTTTTCTCCGGCATTCTCTTCTTCTATGTTGTTCTCTTCTTCTTCTTCTTCTCCGGTATTCTCTTCTTCTATGTTGTTCTCTTCTTCTTCTCTTCCAATCCGTTTCTCTGCAACTACTACGACTTCTTCGGTGCTATCGCGAGAAAGACATCTCTTCATATTCCTCGTTCTCACCATCTTCGTTTATGGAATTCGTGTTAGTTGAACACGAATTGATCATATTTTAATCGAAATCAATCGAGAGCCGTTGAGAAATGAAATGAAAAATTAGTGAATTCGAAATTGAAATTTTTTTTAAGTGAAGAGAACTTCAAATCGATGGATTTGGGGAAATAGGGTTTCTCATCGGGTTTGACCCAATGACCCGTTTCGGATCGGATCAACGGCTGGGCGGATACGTAATTCTTTTGAAAACCAAGGGTCTCCAGCGTAATTGAACTATTTTTCCTATTTAAATTAAATAAAAGGAAATGAGTTATTAAAACAGATGTAGTTGAGATTAGATTTATGCGAAAAAGGGTATCTGAGAATTTATCTCCTTTAATTTATTGGATAATCTCACGGCTACGAGCGCGTGGCTAAGCTTTTCTTACATCCTCTCATATTGTCTGTTGCTTTTATTTGTATCAATAATGATTAATTTTGCCGATACTATTGTTAATTACTGATGATTCTTCAACTTGGATTTAAATAAGCCGATGCAGTATCGTTTAATGATTTGTCCTTTACTTAATGGCGTTAAATTAGTTTATGCAAAAATAATTGATTAAGACGTCATTAGTGACGAAAGAAAACAAAAAATTGGGCCTGTTAACAGGCTCATACGGCCCAAAATAGTATATCATGCTAACACTTGTATTCTGTTTCTTCAATAATAGTTCCTTCAAGTTCACAGTCACACAAACTTGTAATTACTATGTCTCAGAAACACTTATAAGATTTTGATAAAAACATCAAGATGACCAGAGAAGATTAAGAGGCTTTCCTAGTGCACACTCTTTGACTTTATCTAATACCACTTGTTGAATCTTTTTCTCTACTTCCTCCATGGCTTCACCTGCATTGATTATCTGCATCATCACAAACATTTCAAGGTTTAGTTTTTTTCGACTCTGTCTTAAAAATTCTAATCTAACTTTACAAAGGAACAAACAAAGAGTGTGTTGATCCATTCACCTTCCATGAAGAATCGCATAAAGTTTGATAAAAGTCTGCGACTTTTCTCTGAAACTCCACTCGTTCATACCTCTCGTCTCCATATCCGCCTCTCTCAGCTGCTCTTTCAGGTGAAATGTCAAGGTAAAGCACAGAATCTGGAGCCAGCAACCCGATTTCTGGCGCCTTGCACCAATCAATACCGAGACCTTTAGCTGACGAGAAAGCTACACCAGAATATGAATAACGATCAACGATCAGCGTAGTTCCTGTTTTTAGCTTTTCCTCCATCAATGATCTGCAAATGTTGATCATTTATCATCATAAGAGATAGCGAGAGTCTTTAGTTAGGGTAACTAAAAAGATAAAGAACCTTTTCTCCCAACGATTGGCACTAAAAAGAAGATGAATGGTGTGATCATCTAACTGAGACTTATTAGAAAGATATGCTGATATCATCTGACCAACATTCGTCTCTCTATCGGGAAATCTCCAGAGCTCAGTCTGATGTCCTAAACCCTCCAAGAAAGAGAGAAGCTTAGCGCATTGCGTCGATTTGCCACTACGATCAAGACCTTCTAGAACTATCAATGCTCCTCTTGGCTTTGCACTAGTTTCAGTTCTGAGACCAGAAGTAAAGTTACGATTCTCCATTCTAACTGATGAACGCTTGAGAGACTGAACGGGATAGTTCAAGGATCGTGGCACTGCTAATGCTCTAAAACTTCTAGAAACTAACACACAGACGTATTAGATAAATAATTTCAATGAAGGCAAAAATTAGTTCAAATTCACAAATATCCATAAGGTTATAAAGCACTCATTAGTGTATTAATGGACCTCCAAAACTGAAATACAAATAAAAAAATTTCACTTCTTTGTTTAGCATAATTGGATTTGTACGCTTTTCTCAAGTTCACTGAACTATAACACAAATCAAAATACACGGAGAAGCAAAACATTACAAAAAAATAAAGTTTTTAGTATACTTTACTTACAAAGTTTAAGACTTGAAAACGAGCAGATCCGTTTCATGCCCATATTAGCTAAAACCTGCGACTGATGTCAAAAACTCATGTACTGTAATCTATAAATTACATCAGAAATCTTTGAAGATATACCCTTAAAAATCCAGATCCTTCAACATCTAAAGACGCCGACTCACGAGAAAACTGGAGTGAAAACCGTTCTAAAAACTGGAGTGAAAAATGGACTAACCAAATCCTCTGACAAATTTGAAGGGTTTGAACTGTGTTGAAAGAAAGAGTCCTCGACACTCCAAACCCTCCTTTTACTCGATTCTTTTTCTTCTCCAGTCCACCAGCGAATCCGGCACCGTTTCACCACTACCTTGGCGAGCCTCTACATGAGTTTTTGACATCAGTCGCAGGTTTTAGCTAATAAGGGCATGAAACGGATCTGCTCGTTTTCAAGTGTTAAACGGATCTGCTCGTTTTTAAGGGATTTTCGGAGATATCCCTTAAAAATCCTAGATTACAGTACAGACTCATTTTCAAAGTATTTTTCCTAGATTACAGTACATGAGTTTTTGACATCAGTCGCAGGTTTTAGCTAATAAGGGCATGAAACGGATCAGCTCGTTTTCAAGTGTTAAACTTTGTAAGTAAAGTATACTAAAAACTTTATTTTTTTTGTAATGTTTTGCTTCTCCGTGTATTTTGATTTGTGTTATAGCTCAGTAAACTTGAGAAAAGCGTACAAATCCAATTATGCTAAACAAAAAAGTGAAATTTTTGAGTGAACTTATGGCCTTTTGTCTCCCGGGCCCTCTTTTCGGCCCTTTGCCTCTCCTCAAGGCTGAGATGAACAGACATACGAAAAACCTCAAGAGCATAACAGTGTTTCTTTGTGTAACAAGTAATCATTGATGATATTTAATCAAGACTCATTTTCAAAGTATTTTTCCTAGTTCGAAATATAGGATCAGTTTTGGCCAATGCAAGTGATTAGCATCTCGGATCATGTACTTGTTCCATGCTGGGCAGAAAAGCTTTCGTAATAACAGATTAACAGGGAACTAAAAGACTTGAACTTTGTGAGAAAGAAGGAAGAAAAAATGAACCTGTGCTTCTCGGCACCAGCTTTAGAAAGGTCACCCTGCTCAAGGGCATATCTATCAGGACGGAGACGTGAGTCTGAAGCCAAGAGCTTAGCAGGAGCTGTTTATCTTGTGGGCAAAGTGGGTGTACTGAAATTTGTCGTTTTTGGGGACATCAGCCAAATGCCACACCTAAAGGAAGTAATAGATAACAAAGAAAAGGATAAGCAAATGGTAAAGAGCAAAACAATGTTGGTCAAAATCCCAAGGTTGCAAAGCATTATCACACAGAACCTAGCAAAGTCCGGTAAAAAATGTAAGAAGGAAATACACGGCATACCTCTTTAAGCTCTGTGCCTGGAAGGAAATACACGGTAAAAAATGTAAGAAGGAAATACACGGCATACACGGCATCACAAGGCTGATAGCTTATTTTCTCATTCCATTTTCTGTGTGAAATCGAGAGTCAAACCCTTACAAAATATTTCCAAACAGGAAAACCCTAAACCCTAACAAAAAAAAATTTTAATAAAAAGTTTGACCCATGGATCAAAGGGCCAATAGATCACGGAAACACATTTCTAAATCTCAGATCGGATTTCACAGATCGACGAATACGATTCTCGTCATGTAAAACAAAAATCGTTGAAAAATTATGGTAAATCCAGAAGAGGAAGAACTCAAAATTTAGGTCCAGGAAAAAAAATAAAACGGAAAATTAAGACTTACCCAGAAAATTTCAGGCTGAAAAATTCTCTTGAAAACGAAGTTTTAATAAAGTTTCTCGGCTTCCCAAGAAAAAGTCAGAATCAGAAAGACCAACAAAAATAAAATTAAAACTCACCTAAAAATCTAAATCTTCAGTTTCAAGACAATTCTTCCTCAGAACAAAGAAATTTTCCGGCGAATAAAACCGGCAATTTCGAGATCGGAAAAAATAAATAAAAGAGAAACGCAAACGAAGAAACTCACACCAAACCCCTTTCTCAGAAAATTTGCCTTTGTTAACACAAGTGTTTCCCCGAGAAACTGATGGAAACTTTTTTTGTTTGTTTTAAACGCTACCCACACGATGCGATCTTCTCTCACCACAAGCAAAATCTCAAACTCTTTTTTTTTTTTCTTTTCTTATTTTCTCTTTCTGAAACGCCCCAAAAAACAAAAACCCTTAAGAAAGACGACCACGTTTTTTTTTGCTTAAACCCTTTTTAGCCTATATTTGACCTTTTCTCACCGGACCTACCGGTTATACTCTTTGTTTTTTAACCGGCTATTATCGGTGGACACACTTTTACCTTATGACCTGGTTTCCCGCTACACTCTACATGCCTTGTAATCCCTTCAGATCTCACCACGTGGCGAAGACGTATCATCACATGAGTCTTGAATCTAGCCAATGACGATATTACATGTCAATACAAGATTAATCAGCTGTGTTAAGCTATTATTGAAACAAATTTATGCAATTATTTACTTGCACATTCTCAGTTTTTAGTAAACAAATTAATTATATTCCAAGTTTATGTTCTGAAGATATCTAAATTTTAAATAGAATATGTAAATTAAACATTAAATTTGATACCCAAAATATATGGTATTCTATTAAAATTTAAAAATTGTTATTCTTTTTGAGTTTGGTTCATAGTATTAGACTATTAGTCTAAACGTTATATGATTCATTTTAATATTTAGGTTAGTGGGATAACCTGTAACTAAAACTATACGACATTCTGTCACGTGGCAGGTGGATCTACCTCTACAACTATAGCTTATAGTATTCATTTTTAATATCATTATTAATTACCTCTATTTTTTGCCAGTTTAGCTAATTTGTTACATCATATTCGTTTTTTTTTTTTTAAGGAGAATTGTTCCAAAATATATATTTCATCGTTTTTTATCTATAAATATACTGTATGTGTGTTTTGGCAGTTCCAATCGCTTCGCTTGCTGTAATCGGACGGCCGAGATTATTTAAGAACAAAACGTTAATTTTATTTGTCCTACGTGGATAAACAAGTCTCTTTTTGCACTTTTTCAGTCATTTTAAAATACAACAATAATCTTCTCATGACCAATTAACCATGGTTAGATATAATATTAACACAATTGCCATTATTTTTTATATATTTTCGAAAATAATTTCAAAATTGGAAAAAACAAATAAAACGAAAAAAAAAAAAAACTCTTCAGAATTTAATTACCCCACCCCAAATTAACCCAAATCGTAAAAAACCTAACATTACCCTAAGCAGCCGCCTCATCTTCTTTCGTCCCTCCAATCGCCGTTAGATTGCTCAGCTCGCCGGGAGATCAATTCGCCGGCGCCTTCGCCTCTCCTCTCTTCACCGTCGCCCTGAGCTCTCTTCGCCGTCGCCTCTCTTTCGCGTGGCCTCACTGCACCGTGCCCTCTCCTCTCTTCGCCATCGCCTTGAGTTACTTTGCTGTCGCCGTGCTCTATTCTCGCCGTCGCGACTGTCACCGCCGCTTATCATTCATACTCTCGCCGATCTCTGCCCACAAAACCCAATTTCCACCGCCGCGAAACCTCTTCTTCTCCATATCGCAAAACCCTAACCCCCCCCCTTCTCGAACTGTGGCTGGGTTGCGTCGCTGGGTTTCAATTTGACAATTTGGCCTTTGCTTCTTAGCATCACCGTCGCCGCCACTTACTCGCCGGCGTTCTTCATTTTCGCCGGAGGTAATTTTTTTTTTGAAAATTTTGCCTCTCCACAGTTTTGATTAATATCCAATTATTTTGTGTTTAGGTTTGTTTCTAATTGATGATTTTTTTGTAGATCCTCAATTACTTGCCTAAAGATGAGCAATTCCGATAAGTCTGAGCCACAAATGCCACCGTCAATTTCATTTTCCGGCGTGAGAATGCCAGATTCTGGTAATAATTTTTTTTATTTTTGTTTAAAAATTGCCGCCTTAATTGTTTGATTGACTGCAGATTTTTCTGGAAATTTTTTTTGAGTATGATGTTATCGCAGATTTGTATGCGTGATTGTTACGGTTTTTTGTTTTCTTTCATTTTGCCTTATTGTAGAGTTTTCTTTTAGTTGATTTGTTTCTTTAATTTGTAAATTTTTTTTATTGACTAGCCTCATCGAAGAGTTTTTTATTTCCATCGCAGATTTTTGTATAAGTTTTATCTTTGAGTTTGTTAGATTGTGTTAACCCATTTTTTTATCTGAAACATCGCAACTCAATATTCTTTGTCATCAGAAATTCTTTGTTTTTATACTTTGTGTTATCCTTTAGTTTGCTTTTGGTATTGTCTTCATTTGACTAACTATAACGTTGATTTCATTTGCAAAGGATTGGCCTCTTCCTCCAGTGATGTACGTCCTTATCCTCCTCGAATGAATAAAGAAGGCAAATCACCAATCCAGAATCACAGCATGAATCATTATTCGGCTATGGCCAACTTGGCCAAAGTGAAACAAGAGTTGGGAGATGATGTGTGGTCTCATTTGAAGAAATCATCCATTGGTGTATTTGCCAAGTTTGCAGATTTGGATTACTTATGGGCATCCAACAGAGTTCATTACTTCTTGATTAACCAGCTGATTGTTGATGGTGAGTATGAGATTTGGTCGCTCATTGATGATCGTCCAATCCGGTTTTCGATTCTTGAGTTTGGAGCTTTCACCGGTTTGAATTGTGATAGGATTGATCCATCTGACGTATGTGATCTTAGACATGAAGAGTTTTGGAGGGAGATGGGAATATCAATAGCAACAGGGCCTACATTTGAAGAATTGGAGCGTGTGATGGCTAAAAGCCATCTATGGCATTTTGATAAGAGGCTTATGGTGGGACAACTATGTCTACTTTCTGTTGCTGTACTTGGTATTCATAAAGGATCTAGGATACCCTTGGATCTTGCTAAAAGAGTTCTTCATCAAGAATCTTTTGAGAAGCATCCTTGGGTTCGAGTCGCTTTCAAGAAGTTGATTGGTTCGATTAAGCTTCTTGAAATGTCAAAGAAGTCTTATTTGCTTCAAGGACCTGTTCAGGTTTTGTTGACTTGGGTGTATGAGCATGTGCATGGTATAGGAGAAAGTTATGGGAATAGAGTGGTGAAGGATAACGAAGTAGATCCTGATGAGGTTCCACATCTGAATTGGCACTCCGGTCGTAATCGTTATAGTTATCAACAATTCATAGACAATGAGAAGGCTGCTCATGGGAAAGTAAGTATATGTGACTTGTTCTCTTCATTTTAATTTTTTTAACCTATTATGTTTGCTTATTCCTTGTTACAAAATGTAGGTGCGTGTGACACATATGGTCAATCTCCCCTCTGGTGATATTTACCCAAAATGGAGTGATGATGAGATTATGGATCCACTTGTCAAGAACATGGTTGAAGACATTCTCAGTGGCAATTTGCGTGCCAATGCATGGTGTGATGATTTGAAGATGAAAAAGCGGAAAGTGTTTGTTAGAGAAACTGAAGATCAAGTCGAAACTGATGATGCTGAGATGGCTAACAAGAAGAAGAAGACAATAGGGAATGATCATGAAGATGAGGTTTGTTCACTTCTCATATTTCGTCCTCATTTTATTCTTTTGATAAATAGTTTTTGTTGCTGAGCTAGTTGTGGAACTAGATGTTGTGTCAGAATCGTAAAATTTGCTTGGAATATGTGAATATTTACCTTGTTCAATATCATACTATTAAGTGGATGCTACTACTATCTATTTAACTCATACTTCTTGTTGTTTTATTGATGCATCTACTGGCTGGTACTATCTATTTCATCTCCTAACTATGTTAACTTTGCTACTTTTTTTTTTTTTTTTTACTTTGAAGGATCCAAAGGACAAGGATGATGTCATGCTTGGAATGCATAAGATGGTGGAGAAGTTGACTGCTGAACTTGATGTTATGAAGTATTTGATGAGCGATATGGCGAAGAAAATAGTTGCTGTTGAGAAAACTAATGAACAACAAAAGGAGGAGATTGCTGACATGTATTCAAAGATGGCAAAGTTAGGTGAAGCTGTTGAAACAAAAGGTAATAATGCTCAACCCGAGGAGGACATAGGTTCAAAGAAAAACGCAGATGATGAAGCTACAAGTTCAACACCTGTAAGTTAGATGCACATTTACCTTAGAGCATAAAATATGTTTGTGTAGTATTGTTTATGTGTTTGATGATGTTTCTTTACTAATTTAACTTCGTTTTATGTTTAGTCATGGATGGTAGAAGTCAATCAAACATCCAACAATGACTTCCCCAGTACAAGAGTGGTGAATAAAGGAAAAGAGAAAGAACCTCAGAAAGAAAGAAATAATTGTGAGAAGAAAGAGAAGACTGGAAAGGATAGTGAGAAGATTGAGAAGAAAGAAAAGGAGAATGACAAGAAAAAGAAGACTGGAAAAAAGAAAGATAAGAAAGAAAAGGAGAGTGACAAGAGAGAGAAGACTGGAAAAGAGGGTGAAAAGAAAGAGAAGAAAGAAAAGAAAGAAAACGAGGGTGAAAAGAAAGAGAAGAACAAGAAGGTGGTTGTGAAGGTAGAGAAGTTAGATGGTGAAGAGGAGAAGAAAGTTGAGGCTGCTAATTCTGGAGGATCTACATGGTCAAACCCAAGACATAAGGCGGCTAGTAAGGCGGTGGGCAAGGCATTAGATAGCTTACTGAAACTTGTAAGTACGGACGATAAGACTCCAAGGCCAAGACGTGATATCAAGTTGGCGGGTTCTCAGAAGTACCCATTTGTCGGTAACTCTACCGTGAAGAGAATCATGAAAGGTATTAAAATCTCTCCTGCTCATTATGATCCACTTGAAGTTGTAGACGAATACCTACATGAGAAGCTGCTGGAATTCTTGAAGACTGATGAGTAAGTAATCAATATCCTTTACACTTTTACTATTACCATCTTTTATCATTTTTAATTTTTAATATAAGTCTTGTTTATTTGTTATGTAGGGAAGAACCTCTTGCAACCAACAATACTGCCCGTCGGTTCTACTTGACAATTATTTCTCCCAGGGATGACTGGTTAACCTTAGATTATGGTTGGTTAGCAACTGGGGTAAGTTTTCCTTGATCTGGTTATTAATGGATGTAGTGAATGATTACATGAATATTTGTCAGTACAGTTAGTACACATGGTCATGGTAATATATCTTCCTTCTTGCAGCACATTTCTGTGGCGATGACTATGTTCCATAACAGACATATGCGTCAGCCTAGTCCTTTCTACAGTGACCGGATAGCCTTCTTGGATGCTTTCTTTATTTATCAGATGGTGGAGGACTTCAGGGACTACTTGGTTGACCGTAAGACCTTTGTCTTCAAGAGTGTCTACAAGGAAAACGTCCTTGGTCTTGAGCCTGTAGTGACCAACAAGAGGTGGGTGATTGATATTGATCACTTGTATGCTTGCTTATTTGTGGGTACAGATCACTGGGTGGCTCTGGATATCGATTTAAAGAGGAATACGATATTTGTTTACGATAGCATCCCACCAGAAGATGACACAGAGCTACTTAAAAGTTGTCGCCCAATCCGGAAATTGATTCCAACTATACTTAGTGAATATATCCCTGCTACGGAGCGTAAGAAGACATGTGCAATGATGGATTTGAAACGAGTATTGGTCAATGTACCAATCAACAAAAAACCTGGAGATTGTGGTGTGTATTCGTTGAAATACATTGAGTGCCTAGCATTGGGATTAAAATTTGATGGCTTAAGCGACAAGATCATTCAGGATGTTCGGGTGAAGCTTGCGTCAGAAATTTACGATGAAGTTCACTACGAGGTAAAAGATGGCCTCCTCGACGAGTATTGTCGCCGTAAGGATACAATTCCTGTGCTTTTAGATGAAGAAGTGAGTGACGGTGATGAAGTCTAAGTAGTTGGTTTGTCTTTGTTTTATTTTGTTGTTTAGTGGCATTTGTTAGTCACGTAAGGTAGTAGCGGAAGTGACGCTTTGAAGTTCTATGACTGGTTTTTCTTGACATGTTGTTGCTTAGTGACATTTGTTAGACGATTTGAAGTTTAATGACTCATTTTTCTTAGTGTATGAGTTTATTTCGTACAGGTTTATTGTTCAATTTAATGGATAGTTATCGCAGATTTTTCCTAACTACCGCAGATTTATATCTAGTTATTTCAGAGTTTTTGTCTCATTACCGTAGATTTATTTTAACATTTTCGTACTATACATTATTTAAGTCGATTAAACTATATATTATACACTAAATTCAGCAGTAAATATAGCATAACATCCCAAATATCACCAAATCCTTCAAATAAAGTTTTCACAATACCAACTAAAGAAAATAATCATCCAAACTAAACGAAATAAACTCGTATACAAGAAAATCAAGAAATGGTTCACATCGTGCATGTTTTACGGTTATGACCAGCTAAGTTACAATTTCCACAAGTGTGTTGCTTTCTTGGTCTTTTCTTTGCCATAGCAACTTCTAAAGCAGATTTAATCCTCGAGTTTTTTGGTCTACCTGGTTGTTGTCGTATCAACGGGGGATCAACGACTTGAGTTGCGACGGTTTCAGGTATAGATATGGTGAAATCCCTTGGGAAGATGGGTTTTGAGTAGGAGTTGTACAAGAAATTCTTGTGATAATAGCGATGACACATAGAAATTGGTGAAATTTTCCTCTTATCACAAGCTGCAATTGCGTGCGCACAGGGTATTTTCTCCAAGTCAAACCGACGACAAGTACATTTCTTCTCTCTCAAATTAACGACATGTACAGATGCTCCGCTAGTCACTTGCACCTAATCAGCATCTATATCTTGTACAGTAACAAGTTTTGCATAATCTACTCGGCTCTGCAAAACAATAATATGATTAGTTTTGCATATAGAAACTAATATTATTTTGTAGTTAGCTGCTACTATAACACAAGTGTTTGTTTACCTCTAGGATTTTCTCCACACCACGGGTAAGAGATGTTTTCATTTTTAATGCATCATTTCTTCGATCTGAAAACCATCTTGTCATCATGGACCTCACTGCATCTAAGAGTTGTACAATAGGCAAACTCCTAGAATGAGATAGAACATTATTAATGGACTCAGCAATGTTGCTGGTAATAATGTTGTACCTATCACCAGGGAAATGCACTCTTGTCCACAGTCTTAAATCAGCTCTTTGAATATAATCATGAAGTTCAGGATTCAAATCTTCAATTTTTTCAAATGCTGTTTCAAATTCAACAAGTGTAAATGCATTGGCCGCCTTCTTCACCAACCCAAAGGCTTCTCGACCTTTAAATCTCACCAGAATATTTTTGTAAAGATGGTACGTGCATATTCCCCAACTAGACTTTGGATAGATAGTCCGAATTGCTTTCCCTATAGATCGGTGTCTATCAGAGACAATTGCAAGCTTTTTATCATCTGGGATAACATAACTTAGTTGCTTGAAAAACCATTCCCATGATTCATCATTCTCAGTATCAACCACGGCAAAAACTATAGGGAATATCTGAAAATTACCATCTTGAGCCGTCGCGGTAAGAAGTGTACGTTTGTATTTTCCTTGTAAGAAAGTACCATCAACCACCACTACTTTCCTCATGAATGGAAATCCGCTTATACTTGCACCAAAAGCTAAAAACAAATACTTGAACCTTTGAGTCTCATCAACTTCAAGTCGCGTTAGTGTCCCGGGATTTGCTCTACGTATCATGTATAAATAAGCGGGCAGCTGTTCATACCCACTCTCTGGAGTACCGCTAACCAACTGTCGTGCATATCGTAGCGTTCGGTAACCCTTCCAATAATCCATCTACCAAAAGAAAAGAAATAGTGAAACATTGAATATAAATGACTATTTCAATATGCAATCAAAACTAAATACCAGGCGTAGTCACTACCTTGATCTGAAAGCGTTTAATGAGTGCCTCGGCAACATGCATAGGCCTGATCGTAGGTCCGATTCCGCCAACAAAATCCTTGTATAACATTGCAAGTATATCAGGAGTTGCTTGTCTTGCTGATGCAGACCGCTCAGTAACGGAACATGTGTGTTCATCAACATACACACGAACATGAAATTGGAATTCAGATTTCAACTTTGGTGCTGCTCGAACCCTCCACGTACATCCTTTCACCCAACACTTTACAGTCAATAGGTCTGGTGTAGATTTATCTACTCGAAAATCAAATTTCTGTACCACTGTTAAGATCTTCAATCTTGTCTCCAACTGCTCTTTGGTTGCAAAACATTGCCCAACAGCTATATTCACGGAAGCCATCTCTAAGTTGACAAAATCAGGAAAATCATTAGGTTGATTTAAGAAAATAGTTGAATTGCTTTTCTTCGTAGGTGAATTGGCGTGATCTTCGTTGACCTTAGGTGGCATCCCATACTTGCTAAAATTTTCATCGTCTGAGTCAGTCCCGTCGGAATCATCACAATAATCAAATCTGGTTTCATCGTCCTCTTCTTCATTCTCAGAATTGTCACCAACATTGTTGTCATCATCATTGTTGTTGACTTCGCCCCTTGGGCGTTTTCTATCTGTTTTAGAGGACATAAAATCGCCATCATCACCCTCTTCTGTTTCAACCAAATGTTTCTCCTTCACTTCCACACAAAGTCTAATAGTTTCTGATTGTGACTGACCCAAAAAACCATGAAATTGTCTACAATTACCAATAATGACAGGAGGTGTATCTGGTGGTAATTTCTGTAATACCTTCTTTGGAAACATATAACTCAACTCAACAGTGCAGACTCTCTTATCCAGCCCATAATCCTCATACACCATTTCAATAAAATCACCATAAGTGGTTTTTGAATTTGCTTGTAGAATTCGACAACCACTTTTGCTATCAACAACAAACAGCCATCTATTATTTGAAAAAATCCATTGTCCAGATACAAGGATGACCTGTTCCATAACAATGAAGGACCAATCGATTTACTAGAAAGAAAAATTGTGAAAAGGATGAAATATATGATTATCAAATAGAGAAAGGATATGATAGAATATCATGACATGGAAAGAATAGCTTGTGGATGAAGGTGAAAAAGTGAATGAATGATTGTGGAAGAAGAAGAAGGAGGCATAGAAAACCCTAAGGTTGGCGTCGATGGAAGTTACAGTTTTTTAAAAAATTTCCATTTTTTTTCGTGTTTAATTAGGTTAATTAATTAAAAAATCTGCGATGACAACTAAACTAATTTATGATAAAAAGTCTTCGGAGACATAGTTACAATAACTCTACAAAATTAAATCTGCGGTCACTAAAAGGTTAGTCTAGTGAAGATTTGTATATGTTTTGCATGGAATTACAAGGTTATACGAGAACAATAACTCTACGATAACTAAAGAAAAATCTGCGGTGAAGCGGAGGTTACGCTAGCAATTAAACTTTGATCAGAAAATCTACAGCCATTATCATTTAAAACAAAACTCTTCAACAACTAAAACAGAAAATCTACGAAAAAAAAATAAGTCTACACAAAAAATCTGCCACTAAAAATAAAATCTACCATAAAAAATTGGACAATTTGTAGGTCAAGAAAACTCTGCGGCCCCTATCACGATTTTGAAAAATAAATCTACGGAGGTAAAACAATCTGCGATTAATTAGAAAATCTTCCACCACAACGATATGTAAATCTACAGAAATGGCAAAAACTCTACGGAAAAAATAAAAATCTACAAAAAAAATCTACGGCACAATATTTAGTCTACCATACTAAAAAATCTACCACTACATGAATCGTAAATTTATGTCGCAGATTTATAAGTCTCAGATAATTGTTAGACGAATTTTTAAAAAAAAAAATGAAAAAAGCTGATGTGGCATTTATTAATAATGGCATTCTTGTAATTACTTTTTTCTATAAGGGTAGTATGGTTATAAAAAAGAACAGATCTAACCCTTATTTTTCTTAAGTTAAGTTAGCAATTACATTACTAATTAGGTTTACTCTAGTAATTTTTCCTTTAAAAAACGTCCATCTTTTGCCTATGACCACTATACTATCTTCACTTACCAACACATCATTGCAGAAGGAACGGCGAATTGAAAGAAGATTTTGGTGTGAATAAACACATCCCTCGACATATATATCCTCGTGGCGACACAATGACAAGAGCATTTCATATAAACCCAAAGGAAAACCGCATTGAGCCAGTAGGCGATACCGAAAGACGCAGCAGCTCCTTTGGCTCCAAAGTTGAATGTGTGAACCATTAGCCAACAAAAAGGAACGTGAAGGAAGAGAGTGGCTAGAGAGCTCAAGACCATTGGAAAGATCAAGCATTGTGACTGAAAATATCTAACCAACGACTCGAGAACCGAGTAACCGAATAATGCCGGTATGAGCCAGAGACAGTACACACCGGCTAACTCTGCTATATGAGGGTCTTGGTGAAGCAGGATCAAGATTTGGTTCATGAACATCCAAAGAATCGAAATCAGAAAAGAGATAATCAAGAGCAAAACGATGGAAGTGAAAGTGTAGGATCCGAGTTTGTGATATTGTTTTGCTCCATATGATTGACCACATAGTGTTTTCCAATGCACCTGAAAGTCCAAACTGTTGTATACAAAGGTCATGAATGGCAGTAATTTTTAAATGAGATTTAGGTTTTAATTTTTTTCAAAAATCAACTTTCTCATCCAATCAAGTTTTTTTTTTTTTTTTTTTTTGATAAATTAGCTTTCTCTAAAACTTTGGAAACCAAGGAAGAAAAATTATAAAACTATTTCACTATATTTTTTTCTCAAAATATAAAAACCCAAAAACTCAAAATTTCTAAAACTATCTTACTATATTTTTTTGTCAAAAATTAAAAATTAAAATCTAAAAACCCAAAAACTAAAAACCAAAAACTCTACAACATTTCTAAAACATTCAAGGCCAAACTGATTTTACCCCAAAAAAAAAAAAGATGATTAGAAAATCACTAAATATCATTTAAATTCCATAAGTTTGCTTACAAGGACACCAAAGCCAGTGACATTAGCAAAGGAGCTACCAAGGGCAATTCCGGCAAGAGAGAGTTCACTCCGGTGACCAACGATCATCGTGGAAGTTGCTTGAAGAAGGAACTGAGACATATTCACGGCGACCATTGGAGCAGCCATTGAAGCAACCTTCCTCATCTTCTCCCATCTTATCTTCTCCTTCTCTTCTTCTTCTGATAGCTTGGTCTTCTTCACCAGTAATGGAGCTTCATTACTCTTCATCTTCCTCTGGTTAGAAAATATGGGAATTTATTTACTTAAAATGTATATAACTTTGCAAAAAGACACGCGAAACGAAATAAATAGACACGTTGCAAATAAATTAGTTTCCGTCAAAACTCGAAACCGTTTCCGACTTTATTACTATTAAGGTACAATTCAGCACGTGCTTAAAGTAGTCGCTTCTTAACTAACCTGTCTAGGTACAAAAAATGTGAAATCGGCAAAACTAACATGACTTTGGATTCAAATTAAATATCATCTACCAATTAAACCACACAAAAAAAAAAAAAAAAAAAAAAAATCTTAAATGACATAGTGATGACTATATTTTATCCCCTCGTTTTCTTTATGATCTACCTTCTTTTTTGAAATGTTTTAAAACCCAATCCAAATATAATAGCGGAGAATTTATTATCCGGTCATAGAGGATACAAAAATTGGCATGTAGCATTAGTGGATGTACACTTATTATATAGTAGTCGGATGCGGATATCCAGAATTTTTGGGATACCCGGCGGATTCGTATAATTGATATCCAGATCCAAATTTATATTCTAAATAATTAAAAAAACTATAATTATATAAAATCTGAAGAAAACAATATAAAATATTAATAATAAAATATATTATTATAATAATACAAAATCTAAGGACAATAAAAATATATATAATAAAATATAAATAATATAAAAATATTATTATAATATAAAAATCATGGATCCGGATATCCAGTCAGATTTTTTTTTCTTCTATTATTCGGATGCGCAACTGCATTCGACCGCATCTATAGCTCTATTATCCAGATCCGGATCCGATTCACCTGAATATCTTGTTTTCTAGACTGGATCGGAGGGGATCTTGGATCCCGGATAAAAAGTCTCAGGACTAGTATATATTAGTGGTCCATCTATTATAAATACTATTAGTGGTCCATTTTCATGACTTATGCATTTGATTGTAATCCATACATTTTTTCAACTTTGGGTTCCTATTATATATTCTTAATTTAAAGAATGAGTGGAGTAGAAAAAAAAAAAAAATCTAAAACCGTTGAACTTTCTTGATTAAAACTCGCCAAAAAAAAAGCAATCAAAATCACTCATAGTTAGTATTTCTTCTTCTTTAATTAACTAACTAATGATGGTGACTCATGTCTCCAAACTTTCTCGTCAAGTATTCTCTCCCTAGCCTTGATTGCCTGCAAAATTTCCCAAATAAGTAGAAACAAATATTAGCTCCATTCTCGAAAATCGAACAAAATTATTAGAAACAAATACAAAGAGATTTAAGCAGTTGTAAATTTGTAATCACCTCTTTTTTCCAATTGGTAAATCCAATAACAAGACATAGGATTAAGGTTTGTAGTGTTGATCCTGAGACTATACCAATCCAGAGTCCTTTCCCATTGAAGTGAAGATGGAAACACAACAAAAGTCCAATAGGAATACCAATGAGATAATAAGAAGTTATGTTCACATAAGCTCCAATTTTTTGCCACCCTGTTCCTCTCACAATGCCTAAACACAACAAAACATTCAGTTCATAATCACAAACATTTGGTTCATGTTCACAAAAAATAAAAAGAAAACACGGTACTTAAACCGGGGAGGATGGTTAAGAAAGGCTAACCGGAGAGGACAGTCAAGAAGCTGTCCATAAGGATTGAGATGCAAAGAATTGGAGTGATCTCAGTCACATAATTCATTACTTCCTCCACATTGCTATAAGCATAAGGCCACACATTTCGAGACAAGAAGAGAGTAGAGCTCACAACAACTGACTCAACAGCTGCAATCATAATTGCAGCTGAAGCAGAATCACGAGCCCCTCGCGGATTTCCAGCTCCTAGCTCATTCGCCACATTAGTACTAACCAACATCAAAAAAAAAAAAAAAAAACAGTTAACTCTTTGAAAAAGAATATGTATGAAAGTGATAAAGTAAAAAAGCTAAGAGTAATAAAGTAAAAGCAAACCTTGCTGCATCACCAATTCCATTTACAAGATTGTAGTGCAATGAAGAAGTCGTAAGGCTGCACAATCCAAGAAAATCAAGGTTTAGAAAAATGAAAGAAATGGTATATAATAAGTATAGAAGAGTTTATATTTTTTGTTATGGGTTTGATACATTACCAAATCGATATAACCGATGTTTCGAGCTTTGAGTTGGGTAAAAGACCAGACAGCAAAGTAATCACCTCAAAAGCTAACCACTCAAGGCTATTAAATGAAGAACAATAATAATAAAAAAAAAAAAATTAAAAGGTTAGTGAAAAAAATAAATAGATATCTTTTAGAAAAATCTAGACTAATCTTCCGGACCTACTGAGAAACTATATTAATCTATTGAGATTTTTCTATAAAGTTTTAGATACTTTTTTTTTTTTTGGTAAAAAAGTTTTAGATACTTACCAACACATCATTGCAGAAGGAACTGCGAATTGAAAGAAGATTTTTGTATGAAGAAACACATCCTTGGACATATAAATCCGCGTTTGAACGCAACGACAAGAGCGTTTCATGAAAATCCAAAGGAAAACAGCGTTGAGCCAATATGAGATACCAATAGACACAGCAGCTCCTTTGACTCCAAACTCAAATTTGTGAACCATTAGCCAACAGAGAGGAACATGGAGAGAAAGAGCGGCTAGAGAGCTCAAGACCATTGGAAATATTAAGCTTTGTGACTGAAAGTAACGAACCAACGACTCGAGAACCGAGTAACCGAATAAAGCCGGTATGAGCCAGAGGCAATAAAAACCAGCTAACTCTGCGATTTGAGGGTCTTGGTGAAGTAGAATCAAGATCTTGTTCATGAACATCCAAAGAATCGAAATCGGAAATGAGATAATCAAGAGAAAAACTATGGAAGTGAAAGTGTAGGATCCGAGTTTGTGATATTGTTTTGCTCCATATGCTTGGCCACATAGTGTTTCTAGTGCACCTGAAAGTCCAAACTATTGTATACAAAGATCATTAATGGTCAAAAACTATTTCACCTTAGTTTTCAACAAATGTCAAAAACTAAGAAGTTAAATAAAAAAACCCAAAAATTAAAACCAAATTTTTTTATATCATTTCCAAACATTCAGGGCCAAAATGATTTTACCAAAATAAAAATATTGAATAAAAACTCATAAAATGTAATAAGAATTTCATAAGTTTGCTTATAAGGACACCAAATTAAAGCAGCAAGCTTAAACTTAAATCATTAATGGTTTATGACAAAAACCAGTAATGGTCAAAAAATAAAAATTAAATCGAAAACACACAAAATCTAATACTAAAAACTTTATGACATTTCCAAACATTCAAGGCCAAAATGATTTTTACCAAAACAAAAATATTGAATAGAAAATCATAAAATGTAATATTAATTCCATAAGTTTTGCTTACAAGGACACCAAAGCCGGTGACGTTAGCAAAGGAGCTACCAAGAGCAATTCCGGCGAGAGAGAGTTCACTCCGGTGACCAACGATCATAGTTGAAGTTGCTTGAAGAAGGAACTGAGACATGTTCACAGCAACCATTGGAGCAGCCATTGAAGCAACCTTCTTCATCGTCTCCCATCTTTTCTTCGCCTTCTCTTCTTCTTCTGATAGTTTGATCTTCACCAATAATGGAGCTTCGTTACTCTTCATCTTCCTTCTGGTTAGAAAATATGGGAAGTTGTGTCGAATTTATTTTACTTTAGATTTTATATAAATGTATAGTTTTGGAAATATATAGACAGCGACGTGGAAAATATGGACACGTTGCAAATACATTATTTTCCATGAAAAAGCAAAATCGGTTTCGACTCTTATTGTCTCACTCATTTAATAGACAAGTAAAGTTCGGCAGATGTAGGAGGACGAAGTCACATCTTAATTAATCTGTCTAGCTGAAACAATTAGCATTGCATATTTAGTCGCTAAAAATCGTATAGAACTAGAATGTATGTCAGTATTTAGTTAAACATCACATTAAAAAATGTATTTTATTTAAATAAATACTAACTCTATATGTCACTTTTAAAATTGTTCTATATGACTATAAATATATGTTCATGTCCGACTCATATGATATGCGGACTAAGTCATAACTTAGGACCACTAAATGTTTTATTAATTTTAGGACATATAGTATTTTGTTACATTTAATGAATTTTTAGATCATAAAATTTAAAATCCAATTTTTAACAAATGTTTTCAATTAAAAAGTAGTGTTTTGTATCGTATAAGTGAATTATATATAGGTTATATCTTTCTCTCCCCCCTCCTCTTTTGTTATATGCTTTTTTTTTTCTTTTCCTCACCATATTAAAAATTAATTAGACCCTTTTTTTGAATTTATTAACTTTTAATCATAAAATATAAAAGAGTCACAAATTATTATTTTTGCTTTACACCACCATTTTCATGCGACCGGCCATGTAGATGTCATTATATTGTAAACTTATAATATGTATTCAAAAACAAAATACAAAGAAAAAAGACTAATCTATCAGCATTTATAATATATATAGTCTGTGGTGTATGTTATGTGATAAATTGATGAGAGTAAGAACACAAAGGTGTAAATGAAGAATTATATTAGACTCTCATCAGAATATTGTTACATGATACATCGATATATATAGAGATAAGTATTAAACCTAGTTTCCTAAATTAAGGTAAATTTAAATGTAAATAATATATTTAGAGATAAATATAAATTTCCTAAACTAGATATTGACATTTATCAATAATCTTCTAGAACCTTCTTGAACTCGGTTCGTTATCTCGGTTGATCTCGATTCGGTTTGGGTCGATCTCCTCGATCTCCCAATTATATAACATACTCCAACTTGCTTATTATACAAATGGAGCGAGCTGAGAGACCCAGTGAACCTATTCGACACACACTTCAATATTTAGAGATCCACCCTAATCCATATCTCGATGTTATATATTAATGTGGAGGTGTACTTTATGGAGTCCCCTTTGATTTATTTGTGAAAGGTGGTGAATCTGAATATTCAAATCAATGACTCATGAATGATGATCATACAGTTCCCATGTTAAATGAAGACGGAATAAAACATATTCTTTTTTCTAATATATTTTTCTTCTCTGAGGCATATTCTCTCTTCATACCCTTTTAAGAACCGAACAAATCTTACAAGAATGATAATTTAGGAATCCACATGATTCTTTACAATACATTTTACCAACTACATTTTCCTTTGTTTTTATTTGTAATAATATTATGTACTCTTCCAGGGGGATAATAAATTAATTACAAAAATCAGAAAAGTTTCATATTGTGGATTAGATGTTGAAATAAGTCAAACATTTAACTTTTTCAAGTCTTATATATAATGTACATGTTTATTTATATGTTAAAAAAAACTTTACTCGTCATATTTGTCACTCATATTACACAAATAAATAATTAAATAAATGATTACTCTTTCTTAGGCACGTTTTACGAGATTCTATTGCTAGTTAAAAGTTTCAAATAAAGTAGATCTGGGCTACTTTTTGTTACCATTTCAGGAAAACTTTCTTCACCACCACAACAAGAACTTGGTACTATGAGTAAGAGTTCGTTTGAATTCGATGATAAAGGAAAAGAAAATGTTATATCTTTGTGTTTTAGTTTTATTCGTTCTCAAGAGTACCTACGAAGTGTCTTTTTTTTTTCTATTGTTTCCACGACTCGTTGTGAGTTTGTAAAGTTGTTTCCATTTCGACCATTTCTCTACTATCTATAGATAAGAGTCATAAGACGGAGATGTCTATTCTCTTATTAAAGAGACTTAACTAAATGTCTATTATTTTAGTATTTGCTTACTTATTCTTGTCAGATTTTTCAAAAGTAAATAATAGGTTCCGACATATCCTTGTCGGTTTAACTACCCGTGTGTGTTGTTGGACTTTTTTTTTTTTAGTTTTCTAGTGGGACTTGGAGGATATACCAATAGAGAAATTTTTAAAAATTGGAGATTTATCAAGAATGGGAGATTTACAACTTTGGAGATTTACAAATTGACCATATATAAAATAGTCTACAAAGCTTTCTTATAGTTTTGATTTTCTATTTTCCTTAATGTTAAACAAACTTTAATCACATGTACACTTCGTAGTTACAATCAATTAATAAAATAAAAACACACTTCATAGGTTTCTTGGTAACATATCTTATCTTTTTTTATTCCCCTTGTTTCGGAGAATAAGTTTATTCATTTTATAGGCGAAGAGTCTCCGGACGATCTTTCAATAGTTGTTGCTTAAAATTTGGTGATTACAGGTTTCTATTGGCGAATTAATATCATGACTGAAATGCATTATTGTTGAAGGGATGCAAATATTACCATAAAACAAAACATATTTATAATAATCAAACTCTTTGGATAAAATAATAATCAATTTTATATAAGAAAATTACAAAACCAATAGCTAGAACTAAGAGACGACAAAACCCATTTTTTAAATATATATATGAAAAGAAGGTAATTCTTCAAAATCTTGTTTCTGAAATATTAATTTTTTGGATTTTAAATATATTTTTGTCGATTAATGTTAGTAAATTGTATACTTCAAGAAATATTGATTGAGAGTTTTTGAATTTTTGAAATACTATTGGTTTATAGATATGAAAACTGTATAACTATATATATATATTTTTTTTTTTATTATTGAAAATTTAATAATTTTTAATATGTATGAAATATTCGTCAAATATATAGTCAAAGCTATTGTTTCAGAGAATCCTTCAAAATATCTATATGTGATTCTACATGAAATCCTAAGCTTAGCTTCTCTTTTCTCTTCTATCGTCTTCTCGTCTTCTCCTTCCTTCCAAGGAAAGATGATATACAAGCTGATTCAATTGGTAAAAAGGCAAAAAAAAAATGTATGAAATATTTATAAAATCAATCTTTTTGAAAGAGAGAGCGTACTAAATAAATTTTTCTTACCCAAAATAAAATTTCTAACAAACACGTTTCTAACTCAAAAGTCTTATATATTGTTGGGGGACAGGAGTAGTAAATAACTCTATTGCTTACATAAATTAGGAAGATGACCTTAAATTTTATTATTCTCTCCATTTTTTAAAGAGTGTCATTCTAGAGATAAATTTTTGTTAAAAATATATATTATTTTATATTTCCATTGTAGCTTTTTAAACAAAATTTATAGTTTACTCTCTATTTAAAGCTAAAACTCTTTAAATTTTGCTCAATATCAATTAATTTGTGGTATACTAAATAGGAGCAAATTCATATAATTGAACATTTTTTAATTTATGTGAAAAGTGTCAAAATAACATTTTTTGTGAAATGGACAAAGAAGGATTATAGTTTAAGGCAAATAATTTTGCTTCATAAAACCACTTTTCCCTTTTTTTTTTCTAGAGATGAGGTATAAAATTTCTTGCCAACGTTGCTATTTAATGCACTTTCATTCAGTTTCTGTAGCGTAAACTCTCAACAAACTGTCGGCAAACATTGAATTCGCGTCTTAATACCTATATCATAAAATATTAAAACAGTCCAAAAATGTTTTATCAACTTGTTCATTTTTTTCCCTTTTTTTTGTAGTAAACGTCAACTGAAATTCAATTATTTGTTTGCCAGAAATTCAATTATTTGTTTGCCACAAAACAGTAAAATCATCGTACAGTACACTTTGTAATCGAAAGCTGCACATATTTTTATGAAAGATTACAAAAAGAACAGTAACCAGAGGAAGAATAATCCCAAAAGAAAATCTAAAAGCATCCTCTAAATTAGGATTTTGGTCCGAACTTTGATTTCGTTAACCGATTTGAAGATTCTAATTCAAATCATATAACCTACAAATCGGGACTTGTTAAATATATTTTTACTTTTTCATACTAATGTTTTCTAACTCGTTCTCTCAATCCAAATTGCAAATTCATGATCAACAAAAAAAAACTTGAAAACCCAAACCGAATGAAATTAAATTGTTTAAACCGTATGAACTCGAAATAAAAATTTATAAACCGATTGAAGAATTTTAGAACTCAAAGAATTGATTTATAATAAACCAATTTTAATGTAACCAAACATAATCAAGCCAGACAAATCAAAATTTTCTAAAATTTTATATTTCTACTTCCCTTTTCTATCGACAATTTGTTTTCATACTACATATCAAATATAACATTAATTAGATCATTATATATCTTTAAAAAAAAATCTAATTAAAACCACTAATTGTATATACCTCCACAAGTGTTAATGCTGTAATTAAGAAAAAAAAACAAACAAACAAAATGATTACAGTATAATCTTCTCAGGTTAATCACTCAGGACCCATCACTCTCCTCATTTTTCCAGGAGGTGATAGCACAGCTGGGCTACTTCCATGTTGGTTTTGCTCAGAGGCCTTTGGCTCGAGAGCGTCTCCTTTTGAAGCTGGAATCTGAAGCTTCCCTGGCTCAGTTGGTGATGGAGAAGACGAGAAATACCTGATGAGAAAAGAAAAAAACCAAATGAGAGAATCGGAGATATGAAACGGATTTGAGTTTTCGTTTTCAAGACGAACCTGTGATCCAAAGCTTGTTGTATCGTGATCCTTTGTCGTGGGTCGTAGATGAACATCTTCGATAAAAGATCCAAAGCGTCATCGCTTGCCATAGGGAATATGGTACGTAATGGTGGAGCAGGCGTGTAAGAGAACTCCATGTAGTCTGGGAGATAGATCATATCAGACCATTGTGAAGGTACTGGAGTTCCAAAAGCTTGAAAGATCTTTCCGAGTTGATCAATCTCCGTAGAACCCTGAGAGAAACAAAATGCAGAGATCTTTGTAAGTGAATGTTGACAACTACACATATCAAGATTGTCTTGAAGTATAGGAGATGTTTTTGAAACACTACAAGTACGAAAAGTATAGAACTTTACGGGTAAAAAGGGTCTACGAAGTAATAGCTCAGCAAAGATACAGCCTGCAGCCCAAACATCAACTCCGGCTCCATATTGTCGACTTCCAAATAGTAACTCAGGCGCTCTGTACCATGTAGCAAATACCTGTGTGAATAAATAGTAAACTTTACGAGTCTTCCACAAGGAGATACAAACCAAAAGAGATTTCTACACAACCAACAAATCTCAGAATCTTCTAGAGTAAAAAAACGTCAACACTTAAACGTAAGCAATAAAATGGTGTCTAGTGACTTCGAAACACCAACCTTTCACCTCACCAAAATCCGAATAAACATAAGTAAGCAAGAATAGAAATTAAAACACACAAGATTTCTTCTCAATGCTCTAAATCAGTTCTTCATTGCCAGAAGAAAATTCCAATAGATCATCAAGAAGGGCCAAAGATGTTTACTACAAATTCTCTACAACTCTAGCTGCCAACTTACAACCACTAAATCTAGCTACAAATTCTAGACTAATCGAATTAGAAACATACAATGTCTTCTCAATGCTCTGTATCAATTCATCATTTCCACCAAAAGTGAATTCTAAACACCAATCAATCTCAGACTCTTCTAGAGTCATAATCATAATGTTAATACAACTGTAAGCAACAAAACTGTATCTGGCGACTTGTAACCACCAAGCTTTCACCTTTACCAAACCGAAAACACAAGTATGCAGTACACAAGCATAAGAATTACAAACATATGATGTCCCACAATGTTTCTGTATATACACTCTCAGTTTGTTCCAGTAAAAACACCCATTAGATCATCAAGAACCAAACTAATCTAACTGCTAACTCAACAGTAAATATCAAAAATTTCATCGATTACCTGATGAGTAAACCTCCGATTCGGACTCCCAAACAACCTAGCAAGACCAAAATCAGCTAACTTCAACAAACCATTCTCTCCAATCAACAAATTATTAGGCTTCATATCCCTAAACAAAAAAGAATCAAAACAACAAAACATCACATATCAAAAAGATCAAAACTTTATAAACCTAAAAAATATATAACTTGTTATACCTGTGAAGAACCCATTTCTTATGACAATAAGCTAAACCCTTCAAAGTCATCAACATATAAGACTTAATATCACCAGGAGATAAAAAGATATTACGATCACGAATCACAGCTTCTAAATCAGTTTGCATATACTCAAAAACAAGATGTAAACTTCCATTATGAGGAAACGCATCAATGAGTTCAACGATGTGTGGATGATTTAGCTCTTTCAATAGCTTAATCTCTCTTAAAGCTGTGAAATTTACTCCTTCCTTTTGGTTTCCTAATCTAATCTTCTTCACTGCTACTGTTTTCCCAGTCTAAGACAAAAACGAAAAATTTGAAGATAATGTTAAAAAGTTTTTGGCTTTTTGAATCTGATGAAATTGTAAATTGGGAAAAAGGTTTGATTTTTTTTAACCTTTGTGTCTGTTGCTTTGTAAACAACACCGTATGTTCCTTCTCCGAGTACTTGACGGCGAAGATATCGATCTACTGGTTGGTTTTCGCCGGATTTTGACATCTTCTTCAGTTTACTGTTTAACACTTCAGCGAAGACGATGAGGGCTTAGTTAAGCACTTTAGGGAATTAGATTCTTTGGTCTTAATTTAACCCTTAATTTTTAGAATATTATGTAATCAACCTAATATTTATAAATTTTTCAGAAACAACCCTATTATATATGTAAAACTTCAAAAAAAGTCTTCAATTTTCTGTTGTATATTGTGTTGTGTGTAAGTCCAAACTCACACTATATTTTAGTAGATTAGTTTAGTGATAAAATGGGAGCTTAAATCTTTGTTTAGCTGAACAATAAGTAGAATGAAGAATGATGTGATTGTACTGATTGATAGAATGAATTCAAGAGTACAAAATGATGAGCTAAGAAGAATACAATAAGTGTCTTTCGTAAGGTAGATTGCGGATTCGCCTCTTCGAGCTCCCTTCCATTGCTTATACAGAGAGATTTCACGCAGATCATCTCCAAAGTTCTCCCTTCAATCTCGGAGTTAAACTGCTGATTTGTAAAGTTCGACCACTTCTTCAAGTACTCTTGGACAGAGATGAGCTTCTACCTCATTGGGCTGAACTCGATATCAACTTAGTATTTGAGTTAGAACCTAGATGCAGATCAACACCAACAATGTAACAAGTAGATTGTGATCTTTATACTCAGAACATTATCTTGTTTTGAAACTGAAGGCTTTGCTTTGATTAAATCATTGCCCAAAAACAAAAATATTAAAACATGTCAACAACCACTTCCCTAAAGCCTCTACAAACAAAGTACAACAAACTGCAGATAATGCTTTGCAATAGAGCAAAGCAAAACGCAACATCTTTGGAGACAAGAAGACTTGGCTGAAGGAAGTATCATGATTCCTCGGGTTTTGGTGGCTGATTAGGTAAAGCCTTAGCTTCACCATTGACATCAAGTTGTTGTTGTTCATCAGATGGTTCAGGAGGAGGAGCGGCTGTGGCAGTCTGCTCGTCTTCTGGATGAAAGTTTATAGGGAATTTAGTTACTCTAGGTTTGTCGGAGAGTATGTTACGCTGAACTTTATCAATCAAAACCTTAGTTGGAGGCTCTTCCCTAAGTTGCTCATCATCATAGTCGTTGTTCACGTAATATCCAACTCTTAAGAATTCTTGACCCATGTAAGAACAAGTCAACAATAGCACAGTGACACCGATGATATCTTCCTCGCGAATCCTTGACGGATCTGGAGGATCAGCCTAAAAAACAAAACACAGTAATGGAGAGTTAGAACAAGAATCTGTTGCTAAACGCCTAAACCACACAATTGTAGCGATGAAGTATTAAAACAGATGAATATGTTACCTGCAATACAAACCGATAGTTCCCAACATTAACAGGTCCTACAAGCACACTCTCAAGAAGCTGATCATAAGTTTCATCTTCTGCTGAGCCTACATAGATAAGTTTCCATTCCAAATCTGTACCAAAAAGTAAAGCTTGGGTCTAAGTTGAAAGAATCTAAGATCTTGCTTATGTAAGAACTAACCCATTCATATATCTAGATGGCTAACTTCTATGACTTTGTTGCAGAGAGATGAGTAACATAAACATAATCTTACCAACTTATAAGATTTTCCAAAGATAATCCAAGAACCATGAATGCTGAATAACTAATGTATCTATTAATTAATATTCATAGTTCACAAAGCCAAAGCTCAAACCCATTAACAACAACCAAACAAAGACACTAATCAAGAACTTGTACATAGATCAATCCAACTCATGATCTACCATGTTTTATAGCTACAAAAAATTAAAAATTTGTGATAGATCATACACGGAAAAGAGAAATTAGATAAATTAGCAATGAAATTACCAAATCCAAGAAAACCTAAAACCCCAAATTTAAATTCAGTAGAACCAGACTACATAAAGCAAACTCAAATGAACCAAATTTACTTCATTAACATCAATTCATATAAAGCAATCATCTTGGTATCAAGAATCACAAAAAAAAAGAGTCTAAAACAGGATCAAGCCCAAATCAATCAGTAAGAATCAACAGAGACTAAAAACCCAAACAAAAAAAAAAACTAGAAAATTCAGATGAAAATGAATTCGTAGAAGGGAGAAAGTGGAGATTTTTTTTTACCGTCTTTGAGAGAATTCAAACACTCATACGAAATCTCGAACTGAAAAGGGCTAACAAAAGGAGCTGGATTATCCAAAACAGCGACGTTGGTGATATTAATAGCACTCATTATCTTATCGAATAAACAACAACAACAACTCAGATTTCGAATCGGAGAAGAACCCTAGATTCTAGAAACTTCATTCAAGCGACCCTTATTAACAAGTTCCTTTTTTTTTTTTAACTATAAGATTAGAAGAAAGTAAAAGCTAGGGTTTGGGAACTTTCCCAGGAATTGAGAATTAATGAGAAATCTCAAGAGATAGAGAGATTAATTTAATTTAATCGGTGGTGGTGAGGGTGAGGCGAAGCTATTCGAGTTTAGAGATGGAATTGAGGGAAATGTTTCAATTTTGGGAGTGGGTTCTTATAACCGGTTGTTGTAGGGAATGTGACCGGTGATAGCCGGTTGTATGAATTGGCGGGAGGAGTACTTAACTACACGAAATGGAGGAGGGAAAATGCAAAAAAAAAAAAAAATTGGAATTTTTTGTTATGTTTGTGATTTTTGATTGGTAAGTAAACCGTGAAATGAGAACAAACAAATCGTTGGTTCTACTCGTAATGTTTTACCAATCAGAAGTTAATTAAAGTTTAAGAGACTATTTAATTATTTTCTTTTCTCTCTTTCAAATGGTGATTTTAGATAATCGGAATCTTTTTCTTTCTTCTCTCACTTTCATCTTTCAGAAAGAAAGAAAGAGAGAGGTGCTCTTAAGAGAAAAAGAGACTTATCTTTTCTTTTGTTGTTTATAGTTCTAGTTTTAAGTGTATAATAATTTCCGGTCATGTGCCAGTAAAACTTCCGACCTTATGTCAATAATAAATGTTGGTTAGATCCGGTTTTAAAGCTCCGACCTTGTGTCGGTTTTACTTTTTTTCTTCTGCAGTTTTTGAGGATGTTTATTCCGATTTCTCATCTGATGAGTCTATGAACTTCTTCTCCATATGATTGTTCCTCTTTTTGAAGGGAGTGAAGACTTCATGTTGTCTTATGAGACGCACATCGCCTAGATCAATGAATCAGGCGAGACATGGAGCTTCTCTTACAAGAACGAACTAGAAGATGAATCGGAAGAGGGGATGCAGATTTTGAAGAGAAGATTCGGCGATTAACTGTAGAAGATGCGCAAATGGAGAAAAGAAGCTCAAAGCTCTATGTTTTTCGTCCATTACTTCAGATTCTCACCACCAAAGCTTCACCGGAGGCAAGAAACGACGAAGCGCTGGAACAGTGAAGCGGTGAGGCTTCTCATTGGTTCAACTCTAGGGTTAAACTCTAATTTTCTAATGTTGTGGTGTACCTAGTGTTTGGGCCATTATGGGCTTATTTTCAAATCAGTTGTAATAGTTAAACTAAAATCTATTTGTATGATTAGGCCTTCGAACTTTATAAAATGAAAATAGGTGACAAAAAAAATAAATAAATAAAATTAAAGTTTAAGAGTGCACCTGCAAATGGTGGTACAATGACTAATGATTACTCGAATAATATGAGAGGAAATTTTGTCCACTTTTTTTTAAATATCTTTTTCACTATATGAAAACATTTTTTAATATTTTTGTTTGTTCCTTCCTCTAACTAACAATAAATGGAATGAATATTTTATTTTACTTTTTCAACTAATTAAAATGGTAACATTTATGAAGAATAATAGATTTTACCTCTAAATGTTTTCTCTTTAAAATGAAGATATATGCATGTATGATGTATCCAAGATCTTAGGTTCGAGACATGATGATAGAGAAATAATTTATTTATAGTTTTGGGTCATCCAAAGGAGACAACATATTAAAGATATAAATTTCTTTATTAATCTTTTTTGTCAACCAAATGAAATTAAACACATTTTATAAAATCAAACCGACAACACATATCCTACAAAAATAGAAGTTATGAGTCTGAGTTCACATATTGCGCGCCAAATTATCAAGTTTAAACTTTCAAATTATGTTGAATAAAAGAGTAAGTGAAAAAAATAGTTATATTTAATTTTTGTTTTTTTTTAAAAATACGTCAAGAAGACTACTGGATAGTTAGAAAATCACAAGTTCACACTACAAGAAAATTTTACTATTTCGACCAACTTTTCTAACTAACTATCAATGGTTGAAAATTTTCGACCAATTTCCGACCAATTTCCGACCAAAATTAATTTGGTCGGAAATTGGTCAGAAACTTCCGACCATTGACAAGTGGTCGGAAATTGGTCGGAAAAACGGTCAGAAATTGGTTGGAATAATTCTACTAAAATTTTAGTCGGAAATTGGTAGGAAAATTGGTCGAAAAATGGTCGAAACAATATAATCGGAAATTTTTCAAAACTATCATATCAATTTCCGACCAATTTTTGACCAACCCGTAAAATTGGTCGGAAATTGGTCAAAAACTATTTTCGACCCAATTCCGACACATTTTTCCGACCAATTTCCGACCAGTTCAATATATTTCCGACAAATTTTTGATCAATTTTTGTTTTTAAATAAAAAAAAAATTTAAAAAAAAATTAATTAATTATTTGGTCGGAAATTGGTCGGAAATTACTGTCATTTCCGACCAATTTCCGACCAAATAATTAATTAACTATTATTATTATTATATATATATATATATCGAAAAAAATAAAAATAAAATATATTTGATCGGAAATAGGTCGGAAATATATTGAATCGGTCGGAAATTTTATATATTTAAGAAAAAAACTACAAACTTAAAAATACACAAATCATAAATTTTCGAACTATTTATGACCAATTGCCGACCAATTTTACGGGTTGGTCGGAAATTGGTCGGAATTTTTTAACTATTTCCGACCAATTTCCGACCAATTTTACAGGTTGGTCGGAAATTGGTCGGAAAATTTAAAATTTTCAAATCCCACGTAAAAGAAGTTTCCGACCAATTTCTGATCGATACATTTTCTGTATAACCCAAACGATTTTTTCTTCCCAATCACTTATATATTCTAACCGATCGGTTTACAACCGATCGCGACTCCTTTTTGCTCCTTTCTACAGGTCGACAAAACAAGGCGATCTCTCTATCTTCCTCTATTTTCTTCTAAAATCACTTATATCTCTCTATAATCTTCTAAAATCTCTCTAAATTTTTTCTAAAATCTCTTAAGATTATAAATCTTATAAACTTTCTAGAAATATTGTATATATATTATATAATCTTACAAATCTTATAAAAATTATAAATCTTATAAATCTCTCTATAATTATTGTATATATTTTATATTTTTAATTACTATTTCATTTTTAAAATTTTGTAAAATAATTACGATTTTTTTTTAAAAAAACGTATATATAAGATATTTGTAATTTGTAATTTTTAGTTTTTAGTTTTTTTAAAAAAAATATATAACATTTCCGACCGATTTAATATATTTCCGACAATTTCCGACCAAATAATAATTTTTTTTTTTAAAAAAAAATTATTATTTGGTCGGAAATTGGTCGGAAATGACGGTAAT
Organism: Barbarea vulgaris; assembly: GCA_963667165.1. Lineage (NCBI taxonomy): Eukaryota > Viridiplantae > Streptophyta > Magnoliopsida > Brassicales > Brassicaceae > Barbarea > Barbarea vulgaris. The sequence continues at coordinate 7,303,178 of OY763887.1, forward strand.
TTCCGACCAATTTCCGACCAAATAAATAAATAATTAATTACTTAATTATTAGTATTATTATTATTATTATTATTATTTTATTTTTATTTTTTATCGAAAAAAATAAAAATAAAATATATTTTGTCGGAAATTGGTCGGAAATATATCTGAATCGGTCGGAAATTGGTCGAAAAATGTTGGTCGGAATTTGGTCGGAAATTGGTCGGAAAATTCCGACCAATTTCCGACTAATTTTGATTTGCGACCAGCATATTCCGACCAATCTGTTTTGGTCGGAAATCAGTCGGAAATTCACTTTTCCGACCAATTTCTGACCGATACGGTGGTAGGAAATAAGATGTTTTCTTGTAGTGTCAGTGTAATCCGTAATAAAAAAACATTAATTTGAGGCTTCAATAATGAATACACGTGACAGACCTGTCAAGTTCTAACTAACAAAATATAGGATTAATGTGCATCAAACTTTTTGCCATTGTAAATGTAAAGCAGTTAGTCTATTTTCACAAACTTGTTTACTCAATATTAGAATATTTTATTTTATCCATGTTCTGATGAGTTATGTTATAGAATTATGAAATTACAATTGTATTTTTCATTAGTCTTGTAAAATCGTAAGCTATATATTTTTGAATAACAAAATATAATATTCCTAATTATTCTATTAGGTGTGTTTTGAATAAGCAACAAGAGTACAAATGTTGTACAACTATAGGAATATATATTTTAGAACTATGCATCTATATGAAATTTTATCATGTAGGGTGAAGACTAAAAGAAATAAATCTCACATTTCACCCATTATGTTGCAAAATTTTAAATCTGTTCACTTTAATTTTTTTTTTGGTTGCTCTACCATATTAAACATGAAAATGAATAGAACAAAAATTAGTCCTCTAAAATCCATATTCACTCATCTCCATTACTTTTTTCGGTTTTTCATTGTTTTTAGAGGAATAAGATATTTTGAAACTATGCATCTATATGAAATTTTACCATTAATAGTGATAATACAAAGAAATACATTTCACATTTTACCCATTATGCTGGAAAATTTTAAATCTGTTCACATTAACTTTTTTTTTGTTGGTCTACCATATTAAAGAGGAAAATGAATAGAACATAATTAGTCCTCTAAAATCCATATTCACTCATCTCCATTTTCTTTCTTTTTTGGCATTTCATTGTTTTTAGAGGAATAAAATATTTTAAAACTATGCATCTATATGAAATTTTACCATTAATAGTGAAAACACAAAGAAATACATTTCACCCATAATGCTGGAAAATTTTGAATCTTTTCACACTAACTTTCTTTTTGTTGGTCTACCATATTAAAGAGGAAAATGAATAACACAAAATTAGTCCTCTAAAATCCATATTCTCTCATCTCTATTTTAATTTTCGGCTTTTCATTGTTTATAAAAGAATAAAATATTTTGGAACTATGCATCTATATGAAATTTTACCATTAATAGTGGAAACACAAAGAAATACATTTCACATTACATCCATTATGCTTGAAAAATTTAAATGTGTTCACATTAACTTTTTTTTTTGTTGGTCTACCATATTAAAGAAGAAAATGAATAGAACATAATTAGTCCTCTAAAATCCATATTCACTCATCTCCATTTTTGTTTTTGGGCTTTTCATTGTTTTTGGAAGAATAACATATTTTGGAACTATGCATCTAGATATTTTACCATTAATAGTGAAAACACAAAGAAATATATTTCACATTTCACATTTCACCCGGTACACTGTAAAAATGTAAATCTGTTCACATTAATTTTTTTTGTTGGTCTACCATAAAAAAGATGGAAATGAATAGAACAAAATTAGTCTTCTAAAATCCATATTTCACACATCTCCTTTTTTTCCCGACGTTTCATAGTTTTTAAATTTCTGTGATTCTAAGTCGTTGTTTCCCAATAAGACTCTGTTTATAAATGACATAAATCTTTCTTCTTCTTTTTTTTTTTTTTAAAGTAGACATGCAAATAGATAATATATACAGGTTGGCTAAATATTTACATGGTTTTAGATAGAGTTATTTACACATTTACAATGCGAGCTAATAACCATAAAAGGAACACCAACTACTCAAAATATTGTGTTTGGTAATAGTCAAAATGCATAAACACCTGTAATAGCCAAAAGGTAGAATGATCAGACATCAGAGAGGACCATCTGTTAGTGTTGGGAGGTAATGTTCATTTTTCTGGTTTGAGCATGAAACATCTCTGCGATATCTTCGGCCGTGCTGCATTCCTCGGGGTTTCTATCCGTCACTTTACCGATAAACCTAGGAAACCTAATAGAGATGCCTCGGGATGGATGGACGAGACCTAAAGCGGCATTGTGAACAGGTGAAACCGTTAAATCCGCACCTCTGATTTCCCAAACAACCTCTGCTGAAAACCACATGTCAGGGGTCTCCCCTGTTCTGTAATAAGGCGGCTTTTTCGCAAGGATCTTATCCCCGGTGTAGAATTCTTTCATCTGCAAGATAAGCAAAATATACATATGATCTTAGAAACTAGAAACACTCTTGAAATGGTTCTCCAGTCACAATTAGGGGTCGATATATAAACCAAACCGAACCAAATCCAAACCAAAATGTGTATTACCTAATAAAACCTAAAAAACCCGAAACCCAAGCCCAATCCCATCAAACCGAATCGAACAAAACTGAAATACATATAGTTATTACTGGTTTCAGCTTATAAAACTAACAAAACCAAAAATACCCAATCATAAACCGAAATGTCCACCCTTAGTCATAATGTTAAAATTCATATTTCATCAAAGATGGATAGATAGAGAAGTGCAAAAGTGTAGTTGAGTTTCTCATCACCTCAATGTAAAAGGCATCAGAAAACCCGGACATGACACGGCAGACACTCTCGAATTCCTCAGTCTCAGGGTTGAAGCAGGCCACGAGGAACGGACTATACCTACACACAAAAAAAATGAAAAATCCGGATTCATCAGCATGCATTCGAGAAAATAACTTATGATTACAATTGTGCTTCAAAGCTACAAGGCGAATTCAAACATTTTGCTTGTCAGAATAAAAAAATAGTCGGGAAATATGTTTTTACTACCATCCCGCTTTTCTACCGTTGCCATGCCAAGCACCTATAGGAACTAAATCCAAAGAGTCGCCCATTCCATCTACATAATCTCGCTTAACCTGAACCAGAAAAGTTTAGCACCATTTAATCGCTCTTCGTGACTTTATATTTCGGAAGATAATTTACAGCTCGAGACCTTGAGCCATGAATCAGAACGCTTTGTGGGGTAGTATCCAGCATCAACATCTAAAGATTTAACCATGATTCCTTCACAAGATGACTGAAATGCTTCTACTAGAAAAGCATTTACTCTACTCAAAGTGTCTTCATTATTCAAAGACGCTTCTTCTGCTCCCACCTATTAAACAATGATCAGTTCAACAAAAAATACCAAAGCACTTAGTTACAATGATGTTCTAATCTAGCCTATAACTTATAGGTGTGAAAAGCTACCGGAACACTTACAGTAATTTCCTTAGAAAACTCAAGATAACCTGGCCTAGTCTCAGGGAAGACCTCCTTTAGACCTGAAAGTTTGAGAATATCCAAAGTAATATGAAATTGGGAATATATGAACTTGATAGAGAAAATGAATGTATAGAGTGGAAGGAAAAAAAAGAGAGGTGAGGATTACGTTTTTGTCTCTCACGGAGGGGAAGAGCCAACAGCCTGCATTGTTATGCCAAGTAAATAACGTCGCAATATATAAGTTATTATGAGAATTGCAAACCATTGAGTAAAAGACATACTGTTCTCCATTGATGAACATAATATCAAACATAAAGATGCAGACGTCAACCTGCAGAAAGCCATAAGAAAAAAAATATATATACGTCTAGAAGAACATATTGGGAAATTTATCTTCGAAGGATCAGACAAAAAGGAAAAACTTCATGAGGAAATCACCAAACATACTCAACAAAAATATCCATAACAGAAATTTATATAACACATCTATGTAGAAAAATTCTGGAATTCTTAACATAAATGCTGATACTCATTTTGTATAGATATTGAGTTCAATACCTTAATACTTTCTGTAGTTACCAAAGCATATTTGCTTCCTCTCTCTCTTGTTGATAACTCTTGGAATGACATGAGTTTGTTTTCATTCTTTCTATCAGTTGCAACCACCTGAACCCATAAAAAAACACAAAACAACATGGATGACCAAGATATTTTATGATAAACAATTACTGATTGATTTTGAAAACCGGAAAAAGATCCCTTATATCGTTTTCCTGCGCATTGCTTGAGAGGTTTGGAGAGATAAAGATGCATACAATGAATTATATGAAAAAATCTCCTACCTCGGCGTCCAACATGAATGTCTTAGCGGCAGGGCAAGAAAACTGTTTTATGACATCTACCAGATCCGGAAATCTGGAAGTTGTTTCGTCCCCATTACGAGAGAAGATACGCACAGTACCATCAAGTAACTGATGGATCTGAGCGCGCTGGCCATCATATCTGGAAGTCACATAATAGCAAGGTGATTCAGGAAACACATAAGATTAGTGGAGATCAATAAAAACCAAAGAGGGTTTAAGGATTGTGACTTTGTGAGTTAAAACTTAAAAAAAAAAACAGACATGCTTCAATTCGTTTAAGAGAAGTTCTTGAGACAAACTAACTTGTATTCACAAGTAAAAGCCTTGTCTTCAAAGAGCTTTAAAAATTCTTGAACTCCGTTAGCAATTCTGAAATAAAAAGCAGAACAATTAATCAGTCGTTATCTTGGAAACAAAAATGTTGCGAGGATCTGTACAATTACTTTGCAAGCATGGGTTTTATAGGTATCCCTGGAACCATTGACAGAGTTGACGTTGAAAACTCAATGTCTTTGTCCATGAGAGAAGGAACAACAACGTCCTGTTTGGAAAAAGCACAAACCCGTTTGAAGGCGGTAAAAAGGTGGAGTACAATATGTTTTTGCAGAAACAAATCAATTAAAGAAACCAGTTTCTTGATTTTTTTGTTTTCACTAATTCTTGACTAATCACATTCTGAAATACTTAATTGCATAATCAAAATGTAATGCAAAGAACTAAGCTTTAAAAAATGAGTAATTTCGCATGAAAATGGCAAAGTGAATAGAGTCACCAGAGAAGGAAGGATATTGTAAGCCTCAACTACTGCAGCAGAAACACCCTGAAATTTTGATCTTTCCTATTAACAACATGAGCGACAAGATATAAATTTTAAAACACAGCTGACTTGATAAGTGACGATCAAACCTCGAGTTTCTCTCTGAAACAGTTTTCTGATGGTTCTTTGTTATCGCAATTCCAGAAAGAATTCATAACGACTGCTCGCCCAAGTGCAGGCAGAACAGTTCTCAACATAGCGCCAATCCTTAAATTACGGGCCTGAACACGAATATCGCTGCTTAAAACAAGGAAGTTGAGAAAAATATTTATGAGAAAAACCTTACCAATGTTCTAACAAGAAACTTGATCTCTTTCTCTCTACAAGACCGCATTAGCTTCACGATGAGGTTTTTCTTTTGCCTAGTACTTCCAGTACCTGTCTGCACACTGAGGAAAGCAATTAGGCTCTTGCTGGAATGTCCTCATGTTAGAAAAAAAAATTTGGCTAGACAACAAAGATCTTTATACTAACAAGGAAATTGCTACTTGGAAGAAAGCTCAAATCAATTACCACAGAAAGCACATACGGTTCTATTTAAGTAGAAAATTTATCAACAACAACCAATATTTAAAGATAGCCTCAATCAATTATACGAAGGGCCTTAAAAATAAAATTTCATTTTATTTTAGCAAATGAGGGCAAAACATCATTGTCTTAGTCATCCATAGTACTATATACTATACATGCATTACAAAAAAAATTGTCCATAAAAGGGACACCTCAGTCAAACCAGCACAAAATTTTCAGAAGTAGAAATATTGGTATATGTAATAAGTTCTTTAACTCATATGTCTGTTTTAGTTTCAACAAGATCAACAAGAACCTCTGAATATTCTCAGACATAGTATCCTCAGTTGATAGGTATTATGCTGTAATAGTAACCAGTTCAAGTTCTTTACCTTATCTTTTGTAGAGTTGAAAACACATCTTTTACTAGAAGCGGAGGTGGAGGAACCAGTAGCTTTTGCGTTTGTCGACACTGCTGAGCAACATCCCCTGAAATTTTTTGACAATTTAAACCCGTTTTACTAAGGTATACATAATGAATAACAGAGCCAAAAGTTAACTGTGATGGCATAGATTTGTCTTTTACCAAGATCTCCCATGCTATTATACATCTCCCTCACAGTAGACCGACTTATTCCACATGCTTCTTCCAATGCAGAAGAGATTAGACTTCCACCAATGTTAAGCTCCTGTCCAAATTATATGCGATCAAATCAATCTTTAAGGTTGTATTCATTAACAAGAAAATGAAGACATGTATAAAAGACTTAAACCGACAATATTCTCATGGTCAGCAGCGATCTTATTTGTGCAAAGATAAACAGCAGGCAGAACATCTTCTGGAGAGAGAGACAACAAGCTGATGGATAAGAATTTACAGAAGTATAAGTACCAATCATCATTGCTGCAAGCTAAATCAACAGAGTAAACGAGAAACTACGAGAGTAGGCAACCTTCTAAACATGTTGCAAAGCATAGATGTAGCTTTAATCTTGCCTTTTTCACCTTCAACGGAAGCAAATGTTCGGACAAGGTGGATATATGGAGCAGGTTGCCCCTCCCTCCAACAAGCTGCAGTATAAGAAAAACACATGAGTGAGAAAAATTGTGTCACGTTGACGAAAAAAACTAAACAGATATGGTATAAAAGTTTATAAGATTATGCACATTTTGTGCTTATAACACCAACCATGCTCTTTAGGCTTATATTTTTCAGGAGGTAGAGTTACATAATTTTTTTCCACAGTTTCCTCTGCTGATGTCTGCCCACATAAGTTAACGGACTGTACTGATTTTTTGGACGCCTTTTTGTGCTCTTGAGAGGAACACGCTTCTGGACATTGCGGAAACTGAACTGATTTGCTAGAGATTCCTCCGTCATCTGCACGCTCACTGGGGTTACTGTAATAGATGTTCAATGCCTTGTTTATATCTCCTTTAGCCTCAGCAATGATGGAAGCAGCATAATCTCTTAAAGACTCAGAACCATTAACAATGTCAATAAACTGATCTGTTACTTCTTTTAAAGCTTCTGTAGCATCATCGTGGACAGAATTAGATCCACTATCCAAGACCTTACTAAAGAACGTAGTTATGATTGGCTGCTTTGGAGCAACTCGTTTCGATCTTGGATCTTTCTTAGCCTTCTTGTTTGACTTACCGCTTACTATGCTTTTGCCCCTCTTCCTAGGAGATATAGTATCCTTTGTTAAACCCATTTTACTTGGTAAGCCAAAACCTTTTTGACTTGCTTGACCATCTGAACAAGTGCTCTTAACAGAATTTGGCTGCGAGTTGGTTACATCGTAGTCATCAAACAAAACAGCCTGATTTTCCAATGACGGCTTAGGAAAAGAGGATTTCTCGTAAATCTCTGCTTCATGTTCATAAAAGTTACTTACTATATCTACGGGATTACCCGCGTGCTTGTTAATCAGATCTAACATCTGCTCTTCACTGACCCAACCAGGCAAAGAATCACGCAATTCAATCAGCAATCTTTCAGTCACCGAAGAATCTAATATGTCGCATGAAACATTATCTCCACAGTCTTCTTCACATGCCTTTTTGTCTTCTCCTTCGCAAACCTCAGCCGAGCATGATCCAACATCTATGTCAATTTTCTCAGTCTTCTGGTAAGACTGGCGATAGAAACCCAATAAAAACTCTTTCTTATTTGCCATTTCATCAACCAATCCCGAAAAATGCTTCTGCATCTTATTAACTTCCTTACTATCAATCTTCTCGATATCAACTCCAACCGTAGGAATAACTCTTTTAGGTTTCAAGAACTTTATATACTCTCTAAGCTCATCATAGTTCGAATGCTCACTATACGGTACAAGATGAATCTCCATCGAATCTTTAACCTTAACCGCAAACTTATTCCGTTTCACTTCATAAGTCCACCCTGTAGGCACAAAACCCACAACTTTATCATACCCTTTCTCAACCATAATCTCATTCATCTTAACAAAATTCGGCCGAAAATACGGCCAAGTCTCACCCAACACATTCCATCCCACAACATGAACATCACTCTCATTCTCATCTTCTGTAAACATTCCACTCTCTCCACACCCTAAAACCGACAAAATCGACATCTTCCTCGCGTCCACAACGATTCTCCTCTTACATCTCTTAGCAATCTCAACTAAAATCTTCTCTTTACCAACAACATAAGTAGCAACAAGAAACAAAACCTTCTTCTCCATAACCACACACTCCTCACCAATCTTATCAATCACACTAACTACATAATCAACAGACTCATCTTGATTCGGAAACACGAACTTCGGATTACAATAAGTAGTATCAAGAAACACACCATCACAACCAACAAAACCATTGAGAAACGAATCAAACCTCATCTCATCACAGAATCTGAAATCTCCAGTATGAACATACCTCTCAGACCCAACTTTAAAAAGAAACTGTACAGCTCCTGGACAATGATTTGCTTCAATCAGCACAACTTCAGAGCCATCGATTGTAACGGTTTTGTTCATAGGTAAAGAGAAGATGAACTGTGAAGGAACTTGAAGGATTTGTTTAACGAGACGAGCGGTTATATGTGAGCAGAAGATGATTCCTCTGTTCCAAGAAGAGGAGAGGCCGGAGTAGTGATCGGAGTGGAAATGTGAGAGGAAGAAAGTGACGGCGGAGGATTGTGGTGGGAAGCGGAAGAGGTCGACGATGAAGTTAGTTTTAGGGATTTGTTTTGATGGAGGGATTGAGAGAGGAGAAGATAATTGTGGTTTTGGTTGCGGAGGAACGGAGGAGGAGATTGCTGATGAGTAGAGCTTTGTTGAGTTGAGGTTTAGGGTTTCTGTGTTTTCCGGATCGGAGATTGTGATTCCGGTGGAATTTGATTCCATGATGAGGAAGATGAAATGGCGCCAAATGTGACAGTTTTAGTTTTAGGATTTTTTTTATGGTTGCCGAGAAAGTAATAGCACTGTAAGTTAACCGGAATGTTCAGTTCAGATCAGAGGATTTTTTTTTTTTTTTTTTTTTTTTTTTTTGCCAAGAAAAAATTACAGTCTATTAGGTAGGCAGTAGTTAAGCCTGCGTTAGAAACAAAAATGAAGAAGCAACTGCTATGAGGCGACAAAATGGTGTGATCTTTCCGTTTGATATAGATGATTACAATCTGATGGTACAATTTCATGATGAAATTTTATTGTAAAAACAATTATATGCAAATAACCGTAGAGGCCGGCCCGTAGCATAAGCCACGTAAGTCATGGTTTAGAACTCTCTAGTTTTTTTTTATGTAGAGATTTGTCTATTTTTTTAGTTTTTTTTTAACTTTTAATTAAATATGAATTTTTGTACTTTAAAAAAAGATCATAGCTTTCATTGGTAACTTACCTAATAGCGGAATTGTTTTTTTTCTAATACAATTATGTAAGTATTTTACCAATCACAAATAATTGCATAATGATAGATAATTATGTAAAACGCAGGATTTGTTTTTTGCCTAAAAAATACAAGTAAAAATTCATTATGCAAATAAACATGTCTTTAGTGGTTTATTTTACTATGTACTAATTATTATGCAGTTTTTCATTTTTCAAATTTTTATTCTGCAATTATGCTATTAAACAATTATGCATTGTTACCAATTAGAGTTCATATTTTTTTTGGCTATGCAAGAAATATTATATTTTTTTAAAAAATTTTTATGGGGCTATCATTATTTACTAAGTAATATTTAGTTTTAGGTTTTGTTTAATTTCTGATTTAGATTTATATATTTTTCCTCTAAGATTATGTATTTTTATTTTGTTTTAAATGTTTTATGATTTTTTTATCATTACTTTAGAGTAGAACTTATATTTCTTTCGTTTGAAGTTAAAAAGGTTATATAATATTATATCCAGAAAAAAACTAATCTCGCTTAGAACCATTGATATCGTTGGACCGGCCCGAAAGCAACTCTCTCCTTGCACCTCTTTTTGTAGATCTAGGGTTTCTTCTTTTTGTTGTTGTTGTTAGATCTTCATCGCTGGACTGGGACCAAAAGGTGAAGTGAGGGTGAGCGTTCTTTCTTCTCCGTTAATGATGAAGTGTGGTGGATCTGCTTCTCGTGGTGATTTGGCGGCTGGTTTCTGGCGGTTTTTTGAGTAGCTTCTCTTAGTCTTCTCGCCTGGTCGAAGACTCCAAGCAGATCTGGGTAGATGGCTCTTGGCTCGACGGTTGGGCTCCGACCAGTGGCGGATGTATACGGAGAATGATGGGGGCATTTGCCCCGGATAAACTTTTAAAATTACATGTAAATCTCTAATAATTTCAACAATGCCCCCTTTGTAATTTTATTATTCCACCTCTAATTCTTAAGTAATTATAAGTGTGCCCCCTATAAAATATATTGCTACATCCGCCCATGGCTCCAACAGCTAGGTTGCGGTGGAAGACGGAAAGCAGGTCGGAGGGCTTCACTGCTGCCGAGGTGATTAACGGCTAATTCTTCTGAATCGTTGTTGGCTGCTCACGGGGGTTGGTCGTAGTTGGTTTGCTTGAGCCAGCAACCCCCTTCGACTGTCGTGGTTGGTGTTCGTCTAGCGAGACTGAAGGGGGATTTGTCTCCGGAATTGGTAACGATGGCGTTAAGGCATCGGAGGCTTGAAGGTAAGTTCTTACATGCGTCTCCTTTTTGCTTGGTGTGAGATTAGGAGTCGGGTATTGGTTGTCTATATGTTCCTCCATCCCGGGAGAGAAGTCATGGGTTCTGACCTCTTGTCGGAGGTGGTTTTGCGACGGGAACCGCCTACTCTTGTCAATTAACACGCTCTCGACATTGGGTTGCAAAGTGGTCTCTCTTATAGTGGCCGGAGCTGGTGGATGTAGTCTGGTGTTGCCATGAACCCCCTTCAAATCTCGATCTTCCGGTGCTTGGGCCGGTTTTCCTTTTCATTTTGTACTCATGGATCCGTTTTGTAGTCCATATTTAAAACCTATTTGGGAAGAATTAATATAATAGATTTTATTAAGGAAAGAAAAAAAGAAACATGGAGAAAGCAAAATGTCTATGCATTGTTCATTACATATTCAATAAAATGTATGAAAAACCCGACGCTTCCCATAATACTTCTGAGATGTCAACATTTTGATACCAAAACTTTTGTACTAGAGTTTTTTGGAAAATTTTGACTTTATTTTTCTTCTAATTCTGATACCAAATATTTTTTAAACATCATTGAATTTTTGACAAACATCATTGAATGCTTCAGAGTTTTTTTTTTGGAAAATTTGTCGCTAATGACCTACTCCCGAATTTGATTTACTCATCATTGAATTTTTTTTAGTTTCATTTAATTAATCTATTGGTACAATCTAATCAATTACCTACTAAATCAAAATCACTATAAAAAATGCCGTTTAACGTCGTCTTATTTAGAGGCTAACGTCGGTATTTAACCGACTTAATTATAATGATGTGGGTTTTTAAAGCGACGTATCATCTTTAGACGTAATCATTAATGTACCTCATGATTTTTCTTAAAACTTAACCACCAATATTCATCTTATTTTCCAAGAATTTTTGTTTAGTTACCGTTTTCTAAATTACTGATTTAATTGTTGGAACGACATATAGAGAAAAAACATCACATCGATGTTCTAAAAGACTTTTCAACCATTTGCGATTTTGTATTAATTCATTTGGAGCTAAAGCAAATTTAGAAAATAAGGCCTTAATTTAACTTTATCAAATGTCATCCACAAATATATAATACATTCTAATTTATTTTATTTATCTTATAAGAAACATAATTTTTTTAAAAATATATATGTTAAATACTTAGAAGAAAAATAATTAACAATGTTTTTTTTTAAAAATATAAAATAATTTAGATGGAAACAATAAAGTTATGAGTCAACCGAATCTATTTATTTAATTCTTACCATGATTTTTTAGTTAACAAAATTTTATTATCATAAAAATTAAATAAAACCCAAAATAAGATTTTTTTAAAACTAAGGTTAAATAGGAAATTGATAATAATCAACACTATAATAACACAAGTGCCTCTCCAAATGTTGACACATCAGATTTTTTGAGCATTATGGTGTTGAAATGTCAATTAATGAAAAAATTTGAAGATCCAATCAAATTATTTTAATTAGACACATCAGATTTTAATTATACACATCATACTTAATTATTTATTTTATAAAAAACCAATTGACCAATAAAAATATACCATGTGGAATTTGTTTAATAATTTAAAATTTTAATAAAAAATTAACAAAAAAAGATGCAGTTTTTTCAGATTTTATATTTTTTTATACATGTGGTTTGAACAAAAAAATTAAGCAACAAAAAAATCGAGAAAACAAACAACCAACTAATCCTAAATTTTTTCACACACGACACACCACACTTTGATTATATGATATTTGGAAGTTTGAAACTATTTCAAGATTTTTCAAACCTTTTTATCTTTCTCTAAAAATCCAATTCACGTTAGACTCAAATCCGTCTCTCACTCTCTCCCGCTTTCTACCACTTTTATAATATTTCTCAGATCCGTCAAAAACATAAATCTAAAATTACAATTGTATTCTATCCAAGTTAACGTCATTTTCTTTATCTTAGATTCATATTTCTTTATTTCAGATTCATTGTCTCTTTATCTCGAAAGAACTTCAAGTTTTGTCATCTTTACGGATTTGAAAAACACGATGCGAGTTTCACTCACCTCTCTACTGCGGAAAAAAATCGAATTGCACTTTTTATTGTTGAAAGCTTTTTATCAAGATCATAAAATTAAGGTGTCATACTTATCTTCTCTTCCACGTAATAATGTATTTTATCTATCTTGTTTTTGGTTATAAGCTTGCAATATTCAGATAAACCATACAAATATTCCTAAAATCCATTTGATGGTTCAAAAACTTCAGTACAATATAAGATAGCAACACAATATCACTATTCATAAGATTTATTTATTTTCTTTTAGTATATGTTCATTACAAGATCTATTTGTTTTCTTTCTATATTCATTATTATAAACTTTTTTATTATAAATTTCATCATTGTGTTATCACCAAAAAAAACTAATATAACGAATTAATTTAATTTATTATTACCTCAAACATAGAATAATTTAATATTTTTATATTATTAAAGAAATCATCATAATTTTAGATTTTTTGAATAAGTTATAATATTTTGATATTATCAAAAAAACTTACTTTAAATAATAAAAAAACAACATTTTTATATTATTTTTATCTCACCTGATTTCAAGGATTTCTTTCAGAAAAAAGTTAAAAACTTGATCCAACGAAAAATAACTTTCAATTGTCCATAAAAATAATTTACTAAATTTAAATATATAACAAAAAAAGTTAAAAGAATATCCCCGCGGCGTAGCGCAGGTATTTACCTAGTAACCTCAATCAAATGAAAATGTAAGAAAACAATGCAAACAAGAAAAGTCAACCGAATGAAATTAAACAATGTTAAAGAAAAGTAAATGAAGGAAAGGAAAATATCGATCATAACTTCATAACTCATAAGTCATTACTAGAATTGCTTAAACAACCACAATGAAATGTCAATTATGTGGCCTTTAAATAGAAAATTGTAAGTGTGGCTTAAAGCATTTGCTTTATTGAAGGGCCGGGTCTGGCTCCCAAAATATGGCGAATTTTCGCCGAATAATTACCATATAATATGTGTACAAGTTTGATTTGAGTTCTTTTATACATAAATGACACGTTATAATTAAATAGTCTCGTACCTATCTTTTCTCAAAACAATATCTCACCTACCAAATAAAGATGGTCAAGGTTAGTCCATACATGTGCATGTTGCGGATTGACTATATTTGTGTGACTTTCACTCTTTTTTTTTTTTTTTTAATTGGATTAACCATCTAAGAATGTACTTGAACATATATAAAACTATAGTATTATTTAGTGAACAAAGACCATTAGCAAATTTTCAAGACTATTTTTATTTTTTTTAAAGTAAATAATGGCAAAGTAAAAATAAAAAAAACAAATAATTAAGTGATGGTAATCTATTGGTTTCCACTTGAAAAAACGAATTGATCTGTTGGTTTAGGTTAGAGATCAATTCCTTTCAAACGCAGAATTATCTAAATCATTCTATTTGACCAGTCGAAATGATGTCACACTTTAGTCCTATTAGAAAACTCAGTTCGAACCTTTCGCTTTACAAAAGAAAAAAAAAAAGGAAAAAAAACAAAAACAAAGAAAATGAGAACTAGCCGAAACAGACGGTATATTAAGTGTGAAAACGTTTAATGCGATAAGATAGACTATAATTAATTGTACTAGGAAGAATAAAGAAAATATATTTATTACACAAAGAGTTTTTCGTTGTGAAACAATAATGCAGTTTTTTTTTTCTTACAAATAAAAACAAAATTTGCAAGACAATATTACGAATCTCAAATACCACGATAGATAATTAAACATCGCTATCTTTTATTTGATAATCTAGGAATTAATTCCTTCGAAGCATAATGAAATATTGCATTCCGGATTTGGCACGCGCAAGTTGAGGAAGTATCTTTGGACACTTCTCTTCAATAAGCTCCATTGTCTTCTCCATTGCTTCTTTACCAAACCTCGACTCAAGAACTCCTCCAAATGAAACTTTATGTGTAGTTGCCAAGAAATTTGGATCCAAAGGAAACTCTTCGTTCGCATGACTAATCTTCTCAAAAGCTTCTATCGTAAAATTCCCATTGTCCTTAATGACTTTCTTGAATTCCGCCACGTGTGCCGGATAGATTGGGAAATTGAATGAGTCTAGCTCTTCTTGGTCGATTAATCCCTAAGCAAAACAAAGACTTTTAATTAGTGTCATATAATATCTAAAAGACAATATGTTTTTTCTTATGAATTTTGTCGCGCGATCGATCACTACAAGAAAACATGCTATTTAGTGATGGAGATTTTTACCTCTTTAGCTACATCATGGAGGCATTTTCCCATGAAATCAAGAAGCATCCCTTTCATGGTTTCAGACATTTTAACTCCATCTGGTAAACATGATCCAAGAAGAAATAACAAGCCTCCAGAGACGAGTTCTTCGCCTCTTGCTTTCAAGAAACTTCCCATATCAATCATGAACTGATCATGGTAAGCTTCCGCGACTTCTTTCTTGAATCCAGTGCAATGAATGTCCTTGTTCCATGCGGGAGAGTTTTTATCTGTGATCCCTTTGGGAACTCGAGACAACCAATGAAGCGAGTAAGAACAATGTCCTACATGGAGACTGTTGCGAGGGAGAACACGGCCGAAGAAAGAACCAGGAACTCCAGAAACAAAGTATTTTTTGGTTGGAGGAAGTGTTTTGTAAAGGGTGTTAAAATCATTGTTTGAATGATCGTTAAAGAGAACTTGAAACTCAATGTTATCGTCTTGAGTTTCTTTAGGGTACTTTTGTTCCACAGCATCTATTATGTTTTGTACTGCAAGGAACGTGTTAGGTCCAGTGGAACAACCAAAATCCGCTATGTTAAAGCGATTCAAAACTAAGTCGATGTCGAGTTTTGTAGAGATAGCTCTATTGATTTTTTCCTTTGCTACTTCAAGCAATGCTCTCTGCAATAATCCAATTCCACCATGGATAGACAAAATAAATTAGTTTTAAGAAATATTAAAATTTTAATATGTCAATGGAAAAAGGATATTGGTTGGGATGAAAAAAAAATATATGCTATATTTAAAATTTCCTATGTAACCATTTAAAAAAATTTAAACTGTTCATAAAATTATTGTTTGTTATAATTCTAGATGATAATTAGAAATAGTTCATTTAATAAGGCTTTCGAGAGACCAAAAAATAACCAAAAAAAAGATTGTTAATTAAAAGAAATAAGAAAACCAAATGGTTGTCAGTTTGAGTTAACTTTGTGTAGTTAGTTAATTTTAATAACCTAAACATATTGTTTTATAAATGGGAGCTCAAATCACTTATAATTCAAGATTAATTACTTGAACAAAAGCAAGTGTTTACAAAAAAAATTTTAGATTCCGGATTAAGAAACATCGATCTTCAATAACAATAATATGTTTACAAAAAGATAATAATAGATATATTTAAAAAAAATCAACCTGATACGTTGAGTGCTGACTGTAGCTGTTCGGACCCTCGCCTCCGGCCATTGTGTAAGTAGGTGCCATCTCTCTTTTCTCTATCTCTTGTGAGTGTTGATGATTCTTCTAAGTTATTTTGGTCTTAATTTGCATAAGCGAAGTGTTTCTTATATATCCACAAATATTGGAACTTTCAGTTAAAAGAACTATAAAATCAGTAAGCCAGTCTTGACCGTTGTTGGAGTTGAAAATTCAAAAGCATTTAAATTTTCTATGCACGCTACTACTGCCTTCTGCGATATAAATTTTATAAATTTTGTTGGCAGTATTAACCAAATTTGCTTTTCAATAATACTTTTGAGGGTTTTCATCAATTTTCTTTTTTTCTAAATTTTTTGGTCAACATTTCTTATTTTTATCCAAACATTTTTTTAATATATTATCCAACACTGTACACGTAAATTTTTTGTTTGGGTTACATAACACACTGTCCAAGTTAAAATAACATTTTTAAATTGTAATGCATACAACTTGTATTAAAAAAATATTAAAAGACCCTTAAAATTCGGATACAAACGTGATCAAAACTATTGCCAAAGAAAAAAACGACATAAAAATGATCAACGGATACATAATACGAACTTTGTTGACTAGTAAACATGCATCCATTATTTTAAATGTTTTTTTGTTGACTCACTTATGAAACCAAAATACGAGTTCTCTTCTTGCGCAGTTCCATGGCCAAATCACGATTACCAAAAAATTAGTATGTTACGGTCATTAACATTTTGTGAATATATTATTTACAGTATCTTAATTAAAAAAAAAAAATGTATTCCTCACAATCTATCATTGCAAATTTTCATCTTGATAAACAGTTTGATGAATGAGCACAATAATGGTTTTTTCTTTTTTTTTTAATGTTGAGGAAAGGCTGCTAACATGTTTAAAAGTTTTATTAGGTCGAGCTGTAAACATTAAAAACTCAAAATAATTAACCTTATTGATTAGTTGTACTATTTCAAAAAAAAAAGCAAAAAAAAAAAAAACAACTCATTATATACATTGGGTTACTTCCAGATCTCCCATTTCTCGAATCCCTAACCAAAAAAAAAAAAAAAAAAAAAAAAAAAAAAAAAAGCCTAATCTCATAGTCTCATTGTTAATATTGTTGGAATTCCCTCCTTAACCAACTAATTTCCTTACCTCTTATTCGTGGGATAAGATTATTGGGACCACTCTTCTCCTTACCTTGAAGATAATGAAAGTCAGATCTTTTGCTGGTCCATTTAACTAAATTTTTTATAGTATTGGATATTTTTTTGGGGCCCATTTTTGAATAAAATTTTATTCTAGTTTTGTTTGAAAAAACCTAATAACCGTAACAAACTTTGGTTAATTTCTGTAAATTTCTCTCGAACCGAATTATCCGAATCACCCGAACTTCCCAAAATTGCATGCCTACTTTGCATGGTAGCAAAATTTTCCTTTTTTTTTGGGTTAAATTTTTTTTCTTTTTTTTTTTTGTTTATTTCCTTAGGGACGAATACAACACTTCGAGAAATTGCCACAAATACTGACATAACACTTTTCACAAATACCATTCATTTTTGGCAATTTTCAAAAATATCATTCTTGAAAGACAAATAGACATACATACGTTTATTATCATTTACACAAAAAATTATTATTTTAATACAATAAATACAAAAATTATGAAATACATTTTTGGCGTGAAAATTGTAAATCCATTTTCGGCGGAAAAATTACAAATTTTTTATTTTGACGAAAAATTACGGATTTGCATTTTGTTAAGAAAATTAGAGAATCGAGTTTTTTTTTGCAGGAAAATGATCATTTTTTTACGGAAAAATTGCAAATTTTTTATTTTGGCAGAACGGATTTGCAGATTGTTAGGAAAATTAGGAATCGAGTTTTTTGGCGGGAAACGAAAAGGATTTTGGCGGGAAACCTGATTTTTTTCATTTTGACAAAAAATTACGGATTTTCATTTTGTCACGACAATTACTAAATCAAGTTTTTTTTGGCGAGAAACGAATCAGATTTTTGGCAGGAAAACTGAGATTTTTTAGTTTTGACGGAAAATTACGAATGATCATTTTGTTAAGAAAATTATGAAATCAAGTTTTTTTTGGCGGGAAACGGATCAGATTTTTGGCAGAAAAATTGCGAATTTTTTATTTTGGCAGGAAATTAC
Organism: Barbarea vulgaris; assembly: GCA_963667165.1. NCBI lineage: Eukaryota > Viridiplantae > Streptophyta > Magnoliopsida > Brassicales > Brassicaceae > Barbarea > Barbarea vulgaris. The sequence continues at coordinate 7,321,715 of OY763887.1, forward strand.
GAATTTTCATTTTATTAAGAAATTACGTAATCGAAGTTTTTTTTTGCAGAAAACGTATCAGTTTTTGGCGGAAAAATTACTTATAAGACCTTATAAAAAAGTTTATAAAACCTTATAAAAGCTTTTTTGTACAAATTTATAAGGTTTTATAATGCTTAAAACCTTATAAAACTGTATAAAAATAATTTTATAAGGTTTTATAAAGACATTATAATCTTATATGCTTTATAATTTTTTTATAAGGGGTTATAATGGTCTTATAAAAAGGTTATAAATGTCTTATAAAATCATATAAAAATATTTTTATTATGTTCTATAATGCCTTATAAGGTTTAAATACCTTATAAAAATATTTTTATAAAGTTTTATAATGCTTCTTATAAACCTTATGGGGTTTTATAAAGGTTTTATAAGGGGTTTATAAAGGTTTTATAAGAGTTTTGTAGGGTTTTATAGTGATTTATAAGGTTTTATAAGGGTTTTGGAGGGGTTTATAAGGGTTTTATAAAGTAAAATTTTCCGCAAAATACTCGATTCCGTAATTTTTTTATTAAAATGCAAATCTGTAATTTTTTGCCAAAATGAAAATTTTTTAATTTTCCTGCCAAAATATTTTCGTAATTTTCCCACCAAAATCTTGATTCGGAAATTTTCCCTCCAAAAAATTTCTGTAATTTTGCTTCAAAAATTGTGATTCCAAAATTTTTCCGCCAAAAAAATTATTCTTTAATTTTCCACTCAAAATTAATTATGTAATTTTATCAAATTAATTAATTATTATCTTCATTAATGGCAATTTAGTCAAATTACATACCCAAAATGGTATAAATGAAAATGGTCTTCTTCCAATGGTATTTTTGAAAATTATCACACCACTTGTGGTATTTATGAGATTTCCTCCACAACTTACATATATATATTTTTTTTTATTTTTTTTTTAATAAACTGTGAGAATTCCAAATTTTTGGCCCGTAATATCATTCGGTACTCGAAGCCAGCATTTATGGTAATACAACTTATATATTAAAGTGAGAGAAATGAGAGTCTCGTAAGATCTTGTGTATATAAAGGTTTTGTGTCCCTAGAGTGATGTATATTCTAATGAAGTGATAATTTGCTCTTAATTAACCCTTATTAAGATGTTATTCGATTTTTGTGATTATTGTTTTGGTTCGAATAAGAAAATCGGTTTAAATTCGTCTTTGTTTCTTTTAAAAGTTATATAAAAAATATTAATGTGCAAGACATTTTGTTATTTCCAAAAAAAATGAAGATTTTAATATTTAAATCATATTTTTAAATATATTCAAACTAATCAAATTCAACGAAATATGCTATTGTCTCTATTATTTTTTAATTTAAATTAAATTAAATTAAAAGTTTTTTCTTTTAATGAGTGGTTTCCACACGACCACACGGTATAAACTTGGGTATAACAGGAGATAATATAATATATATGATAGTATAATCTCTTATTATTATCAAGATTGTTTACATTTAAACCTTAATAAACTCCACATATTAAACCATACAACGAGATTGTTTTATGACATTGGCTTGTTTGTTTTAGAAACCACACCAATTTCATTTCAAAACAATATCACATGGGCACTAACTAGCAAGGTTATGATTATAGCTTGTGGAGGATAATATGAGCACCAAACTGTGGCTGAATGGTGATAACTGCGTGAGGCGCATGAACATAAGAAGGAGAGAGCTCAAATGAGAATCTCTTTAGAATCAAAGCCATCGCCATCTTTGCCTCTAACAAAGCAAAGTTCTGGCCAATACAGATCCTTGGTCCCCACGCAAAAGGAAAGTACGAGACTTGGCTCTTTGTTGCCTTTGAGAGACCGTCTTTGAACCTCTCGGGCTTGAACTCTGCTGCATCATTTCCCCATAGCTCGGTGTCGTGTTGGACTAGCAGAATAGGTAGATTGATCTGAACATCACTTGGTAATGTAAGATCTCTTAGCTTCATCTCTTTCTCTTTGTGAATGGCTCGAGTTATCTGTGTTATTGGAGGATATAGCCTAAGGACTTCATACAATATCATCGTCATCTGCGCAGGATCAAATCATTAATCACAAAGCATCAAAAACAAAGCCAAAAGTGCTCAAGTCACCTAAAGGTTTTATGAATGATTTGGTTTCTACTTACAACTTTGAGTTGGTTTAAGCCTTCTGTATCAAGTTCTTTATCGCCAAAGACTTGCTTTACTTCTTCTCGTGCACGAACCTGCCAGTCTTGGTGTTGGCTTAATAAAACCATTGTCCAAACCAAAAGTACTGCAGTAGTTTCCTGCCCGGCGAAATAGAACAACTTGCACTCTTCCATCACTTCCTCAATGCTCATTCCATTTCCTTTAGCTTCCCGCGAATTCGATTCAAGAAGTATACCTAGCAAGTCTTCACTTGATGCTTCCCCTGCTTCTCTCGCCCTTAACCTTTTGTCAATTATCCCTCTCAGTATAACTTGGATCTCTCTGGCTTTTGCTTTCATCCTTCTATTATCCTTTGTTGGCAGATAACTACAACCAAGATGGTTCATGTTACAACATTATTCATATCTCTAATAGATTGTATCACTAAAAAGATTAAGAGACAAGTTGAGCCTTTTCATTACATATATCCAGGGATGGAAGCTTTCATAATAGATTGCATGATGAGTTGTGCTAATTCTCCTTGAAGCTCAAATATCCTCTGCCCTTCTTTATAGCTGCTACCAAAAGCGGTACGAGAGATAACGTCTGCAGTCATACTCACAATTCCAGGCCAAACGTCAACCTCACATGACGACCCTTTATCCAAAACTAACTTATCCCATTCGTTAACAACCTCGCTGCAGCTCTGGTGAAACGCAGGTACCATATTCTATACATACAAGCACAAGGCACCACAAGTTAAGTCGGAGAACGTAATGAACATACATACATACATACATACATACATAAAAGAATGTAACTTGATTCCTACTACAAACCTTGATCTTCTCAAGATGAAAAGCCGGGTTGATGATTCTGCGGTGTTTCGCCCATTTATCACCATCATAACTAACGACTCCTTTGGCTATTAATGTCCCCAAAGGGAATGTATGTGGCTTTGGGAAATCATAAATTTTGTTGAACACTTCCTTGATTTGCTCAGGATCCATTATAGTAATGGTTGGTATTGGTCCAAACCATGTAAAAAAAGTTCTTCCTGTTACAAAAACCACACAAGATTACAAAACATGAAACAGTTCTAAACAGAGAGGCTAACCAAGAAGCATACCGTAAGTCTTGAGCATTTGTAAAGGATAAGGCACGACACGTGGAGTGATATCATCGTTTAGTTTGATTGGTTTAGATCTTGCCTCAGTCAACATATTAGACATCTTCTTCAAATCGCCTACAAGAAGTGTGTAAGGAGTTCCGACAAGACCTTGTCTTCTTAGGTAACTCTCAAGCATCTTTGGTTTAAACCAAACCCAATTTAAAGCTCTCCATAGCCACCATGACACAATAACTATAGCTGCTGAAACTGTTACGGATGCAACTGATATCTCCATTTTTTTTCCTCCCAGAGAAAAGAGAGAGTAAGTGAGATAGATAGAGATAATTTGCTAACATTCTTGATATATAAAGATTGAGAATTTCGAAGAAATGGGTTTGGTAATGACATCACCCCTGATGTATTAAAAATACAATAATTGATCTTTTGCTTTACTTGGAGCTCACAGTCAGGGTCACATCAACTTGTGTGAAAAGCGACAAAAAGAAGGAAGAAATACAATAATGGTCATTACTTCATTACTTGGGTAGCACGAACTTTTGACGTTTCTTTGTCAATGCCATCCATGCATAGGATTCTTTTAAAGTTTTTTCATAACCACAAGGTCCACAATGTCGAAATATTTTGTTTTGTTACTTAAGACCCACGTTTTAAATTTTGCTAAGCGCTAGTCGGGCGGTGGAGGTGGGCCTAGCGCCTAATAGAAAACTCGGAGATTATACGGGAATTAGTTTTAATGTTTTTATCAAACTAAAGGTAAATATATAGTAGTTAGTGCAGAAAAATTCTATAAATTCACTATAACTCTTCTGGAGACCACCCGCATTCTATCTCACAAATCTCTGGTTCGAGTCTAGTTAGATGCATTTTGTCTAATTTTTTTATTTTCCCATTAATGAAAGACAAAATCGTAATTTCCATCTTCTTCTTCTCTGTTTCCTGCGACCTAACCCTAAAATCCTGCAGCTTTTTTTTTCCTTCGCCTTTTCAACATTTTTGTTCTGTTTGTTCTTGCTTTTTACATCAAAGATCTAAAATATTAACAACAAATCAAGCCAAATTAATTTCACCCAGATCTCTAAACATACCCAATCAATAAAGAAAATCTCAAAATCGAAAATTATTTGTCAAGCGATTAATCTGACGATTTGCCTTAATCCCGGTGGTGGTCTACCGTTGAGCGCTTTTGAACATGGCTTAAGACATAATAAAAGGGAAATGTTACTCTGCACGCTCCTCCCTTTTATTTTTTTCTTGGTTTAACTAAAGAATATTAATCACTTTTTTTACATAATAATATTTAATTAAATAATAATATTAAAATGATTTTAAGATCTAAAACGGAACTACATAGTTTACACATGTCCGGCTCTGAGAAAAAACTAGGCAAGCTATTGCTTGCGGTCTTATTTTTATATAAATAATGTTGGCTCTAAATTTTTGTAATGTCTTTGTCGTCTAGTGGCACAAATGCTTGTTAAGGATATGAATCAATCTATTTATTGCCAATTGTTTTTGAGTTGAAAGTCCATGGTCTAACATGGTATCAGAGGCCGATCCACACACATCCAACTCGATCCACAATCGGCTCGATCTAATGGTTGGCCCGTCGATCCTTGTCCATCTCGAGGAGGCATATTAGAAATAATATCTCACATCAGAAGTTGGACAGAGATCCCGAGTAATATATAAACGATATGGGTCAATCCACTAATTGTGAATTGATTTTGAGTTGGAAGCTCATAGTCTAACACAAGATCTGAGTTCCTCTAATATCTAATTTCATAAATATTTAATTTAACTTATAGAATTTGATTTTATTTAATTATTAAATGATATTAATAAATTTTAGACGAAATAATCTTTTATTAAGTATATATTTGGGGAGAAAAATATTTAATTTCTCTCTTTTCACTTTTGTTATCATTTTAGAGATTATTAATTACGCAATATTAATTAATTAATAACTTTTGAAATAATATTTTAGTTTCAATATATTTATTTTATTTATTAATTTTTTTTTAAAAGAAATTAGTATATATTTTATGAAAATTTTGTTTACATATAAAAAGAATTAATTCTATTTTTTGGTGAGCAAATTAGATATATATATATATATATATAAAATTAATTACATATATATTCTTTTTATACTATTACCTTTAATAAGATGATTTAAATCAACACTATAATAACACAAGTTCCTTTCCTGGAGTTGACACATCAGCTTTTTGGTTGATTTTGGGAGTGACATGTCAATAAATGAAAAAAGTTAAAGAACCAATCATGTTATTTTAAACAAACACATCAGCGAAAAAATCATTCACCGACCATTTCTTTCTTACACAGACCATTCTTTTGGTGAGCAAATTAGATATGGCAAGTGATGAGGCATCTGACTGTAGCGAGATAGCGAACATGGTAGCTGGCGTGACATCCATATTAGGAGTTCTTAACGGTTAGAGTGTTTGAAATAGATAAAGTATGTTAGTTGATGTATGTACATGTCGTTTTCTTGTCACGATAATGATTCTAATGGTAAGGACTAAAATTATCTTAGACTAGAAGATGATGAAGTAAATGAGAGTGAAATTCATGGGGATTCACAGGAAACAGATGAAGTAAATGAGGATCTTAATGTGAAAATTTCTATTGCAGAACAGAGTGTGCGTCAATCATTTACCTCGGGCAAAGAAGGATATCAATCTATTTATAGCTAGCCAGGTTACTACATCAAGCAAAGATCAATTGGCTTCCCAAAAGTGTAAAAAAACTAACTCAAATAAAACTCATTAATGTCGAGTTTCTTTAGGAATATTCGCGGTTTTAATAAAGCTCTAAAACATAGGATGGTTCATAACTGGACTTCTTAGACTTGACAACTTATGTTGTTTTTGGTTGCTTACTAGAGACTGGTGCAGGGCTGATCTTTGGACCAAGCCAGGCAAAGCAGTAGCTTGTGGTCCTAAAATAATATTTATAAATTTTCCAAAAAATAATTAAATAAATAAATAATACTGAAATTTGCTCAGATTAACCTTAATTTTCAAATCAATTGCTACACTAACCTACTCAAAATCATCTAATTAGATTAACCTTAATTTTTTGTCAAAAGACTAATTAACCAGAGTTAGATTTAATATTAACAGAATTGCCATTAATTTTATATATTTTCGAAATTAATTTTAAAATTGAAATAAAAACCAAAAAAAGAAACAAATAAAACTCAAAAAATAAAAAAGGGTTCAGAATTAATTTTGCCCTAAATCGTGAAAACCCCAACCCCATTAACAATAAAAGACTAATCGATTTACTTGAAAGAAAAAATTGTGAAAATGATAAAATATATGAGAATCAAATAGAGAAAGAATATGATGGAATATCATTACATGGAAAGAATAGCTTGTGGATGAAGGTGATAAAGTGAATGAATGATTGTGGAAGAAGAAAAAGAAAGAAGCACAGAAAACCCTAAGGTTGGCGTCGATGGAAGTTACGTTTTTAAAAAATTTCTTTTTTTTCGTGTTTAATTAGGCTAATTAATGAAAAAGAATCTGCGATGACAATTAAACAAATCTACGGTATAAAGTGTGCGGAGACATATCTACAATAACTCTACCGCAATAAGTCTGCAGTCACCAAAAGGTTAGTCTAGTGGAGAAAAATATATGTTTTGCATGGAATTACAAGTCTTTACGAGAACAATAACTCTACGATAACTATAGAAAAGTGGTAACGAGGAGGTTAGTCTAGCAATTAAACTTTACTCAGAAAATCTACGGCCACTAGTAGGTAAAAAAAAAACTCTACAACAACTAAAACATAAAATCTACCATAAAAAATAAGTCTACACAAAAAATCTGCGACTAAAAATTAAATCTACCATTAAAAAATTGGGCAGTTTATAGAAAAGGAAAACTCTGCTGTATCTATAACGATTTTGAAAAATAAATCTACGGAGGTAAACAAATATGCGATTAATTAGAAAATCTTCCACCACAACGATATGCAAATCTATAGAAATGGCAAAAAATCTACCGTAAACATAAAAATCTACAGAAAAAATCTACGGCACAATGTTTAGTCTGCCATATTCAAAAATCTATCACTACATGAATCGTAGATTTATGTCACAGATTTATATTTCTCTGATCAATATTTGGGCGGATTTTTAGAATAAAAACGAAAAGCTGATGTGGCATTTATTAGTAATGGCATTCTTGTAATTACTTTTTTCCTTAAAGGGCATTCTGGTTATAAAAAACAGATATAACCCTTATTTTTTCTAAGTTAAATTAGCAATTAAATTACTAATTAGGTTTATTCTAGTTATTTTTCTTTAATTACAGTCCATTTATTTTTTGGCTTGTAGCCCTCTGTTACTTAGGCCTGGCCCTGGAATGGTGTCAAGAAAAGTAAAACCAACTATATTTGTAATTCTTTCTTTTCTAGAATGGTCATTCATATCTAATTATGAACAAAGAAAATGTATAATCTTTTTTACAATTTTACATGAGAGGGATAGATGTAATCTTTCTAGACATAACCAAAGAATAATACCATTTACTTTTTCTAATTGTTCTTTTAAATTTGAATGAAAAAAAGTTTGTGTCGAAAAAAAAAAGAAAAGAACAATACCATATTGCATGCTTTTTTTTTTGGGATCTAAAACAAATTTTCAAACTACAAAGTATCAGACATATGAAGTATCAAACTTATATGACTTATATAAAGTCTCCACATGCACATGCAAAATGTAATTTTAGAAACTCCAAATTTATTTGTGAAATTCAACAATAGAATATGAATAAGCAACACAAGTGATCTCACAACGAAAAAAACCCGAGCGAGAAGCTAAAGCTTTAAACTGAGAAAGAGTTCTCTCTTTACCACCTGATGTTTGTGTTAACATGAATACATCCATGCCATTATGCCAAACATAATGTTTGATAAAACATCATCACTCTTTGGTTCTATTGGCATAACCATGTCTAGTATGATTACTTTCCCTTTTTCTACAAGACTCTTCCAACAATTTTTTAGAATCTTTACACAATCTTCGTCGGACCAATCATGTAATATCCACTAGTATTAATTTACCAAAAAAAAAAAAAAAAAAAATCTCGTAAAAATAAGTTTGATTTTGGAAATAAATATTTTAAAAGATTAAATAAATTTTCTGTCCTCATGAGGATGATATATACATTAAACCCTCTATAAATTAATAATGTTGGGACTTTGATATTTTATTAATTTATAGTGATATTAATTTAGCTTCAATTTTTTTTTAATTATTTAAAATTGTATCTTAAAATTTCATAAAACTATAAGTTGCAATAATTTATGCTAAATTAAATTAATTTTTTTGATGTTATAAATTTGTAATTTTGACTAAAACATTTAATATTTAGAAATTTTTTTTTTTTAACGATAAGTCACTAAATTACTCATGAGTTTACTTATGCAAATGATAAACATAAATTAAATTTTATGATCAGTGACTTTACTTGTCCCACTATAACGCATATTTACACAATAAAGGTAATTTTTTACTATTAATAAGGAAATTATAGAAATATTTATTAACAAATATTTACTGTGCGCCGATTGTGGATCGCAATATTTTGTCAAAGTGTGCACCTGACTTGGGAGGTGAAGATGCACCCAGAAGGATGGATAAGAAGGATCATATCAGATGTGAGAATTTGAGACCAAAATTTAAAGAAAGGAAACTAGAAGTTAGTATGTACCAAAACCAAGTTGTTTTGGTTGTGGAGTTTTTCAAAACTTCCAAAATCCTTCCTTGTTTATGTTTCCTCTTCTTGGAGATGATTTAGCTCTTGTTTGATCTAATTCATTATTGAGACAGTCCCTTGCGATGTTGCTCACATTTAACGAGGTTGATGTCGTTTTCGACAAGATCCAATTGTTCTCTTGCTGGGACATGATCGTAGCTTGTTGATTTGCGAATGAGAACATGGGACAGAAACCATACTTTCACATATATTTGAATCATCAATTAATCTTTTTCAATATGAAATTATCCTACAGTTTCTATGTATGTATAAGCTTAATTGTATACCATAAACAAACATTTATTCATTTGTCGGATTGAGGAGAATACAAAGACGCTTATACAGCAACAACAAGAAGATGAAGAGGAAAAATCACTAGAGGAAAAAAGAGAAGCAACAATGGAGGAAACACTTGATGCTCACAATATATTTGGATCATCGATCAGTTCTTGCGAAGCACGATGAGGTACTGCATCCCGGGTTTGGCATTTCGAAGGCGAGAAATCTCTTGGCGTGTCTTGGCCTCGACGATCTCGAAGGCTTTCCTCATGGCTTCAATTCCAAAATGTGCGGAAAGGAAAGCTCCATATGAGGCCCAGAAGGAGACAGCCAAGATCTTAGGGTCTTGCGGAAACTCCCCATTTTGGTGAATAACATCTTCAAAAGCCTCGATTGTGAACTTACCGTTCTCTTCTATGATTTGCCTTATCTCACAATGTTCTGCAAAGTAGATTGGGGTACTGAAAGAGTCCACCTTGTCTTGCTCGATGATACCCTATTTTAAGTAATTTTTTATAGAAAATAATATTAATTAGTTAGGTAAGTGTAGGTAATTAGTTAAAGATCAAAACAGTTAGTTAAAAATGTACCTGTTGAGCAAGGTCATTAAGAGAATCTCCAATGAAATCCATGACTATTCCTATAGAAGTCTCAGACATCTTAACTCCGTCTCTTAGACACGATCCAAGAATTAACATCAATCCCCCGGGCACGAGCTCTTCAGCTCGAGCATCCAATAGATTCTTGGTGTCCATCGAGTACTGATCAAGATACGCTTTCTTGACCACTTGGTTGAACCCGGTGCAATGCATGTCTTTGTTCCATAGGGGAGAGTCGCGGTCCGTGATTCCTTTAGGGATTTTGGAAGTAAAATGGAATGCGTAATTGATGATTCCTATCTGGAAACTTTGCTTAGGAAGAACACGGCCGAAGAAGGAACCGGGAACCCCTGCGCTACAGTATCGTCTGCCCGGAGGAAGTGCCTGAAAGAGAGTGTTGAAATCATTGTTGGCAAAGTCATTGAAAAGGACTTGGAACTCGATGTTCTCTCCTGGGTTTTGTCTAGTTTCTCTATGGTATTTGTCTTCTACAGCATCTATTATGGTTTGGACTGCCACAAAAGTGTTAGGTCCACTCGCACAACCAAAATCTGCTACATTGAAGTGATTAGAAATCAACTCAAGGCTGAGTTTTGCTGATATTGCCTCGTTCATCTTGTCCTTTGCAGCTTCAAGCAAAGCTCCCTAAAGAAAAGAAAAAAAAAAAAAAAAAAAAAAGGAAATTGTTAATACATCTTTGGAATCGAAAATCATTAATTTATAATTTATAATATGAACCTGATAAGAGGAATTCTGGTTGTAACTCTCTGGACCTTCTCCTCCAATCATGATCCAATCTGGAGTAGTAGACATGATCTCTCTCTCTTTTTCTCACTTTTCTTTTTCTTGTTTGATTCTTGATTTGTGATGAGAACTGTGAGAATCCATAGACGCCTCTATGCTTTCTTATACTAAAGTTTTCCTGTGCTTAAAAGAGAAATGAGATAAAATTAATAAAATATCTGAAAATGCATCATATGAAAATATGCATTATATTAATTCCAGACAACCACTCCGCTGTACTCGTTTTGTAAATTTCACTGTTTAATCTTTCTTTTTTTTTCCACTGTCCTCATTATTTAATCTCCACATAAAGTATATATCTTTAAAAATGATTTTTTTTTTTTCAGACATACTAAACGTGCCAGGACACCGACGTAAACAATAAACGTAAAAGCTTTTAAATGTGTATGAATATGAATATGCTCCCGGCCCTGTGCAGCATTTTAAATTAATATATTTAAGTATTAAACGATATGAAAAATACGCGTGGGACAAATCATAGGTTCTATTAACTCTTAAAAAAATTCATGTTAAGTGAAATATTTACATTTTTATAAAAAAAAATATATATATATTTGTACTGATAAATTAAAAAGTTAGTTTTTTTACTTTTTTATTATGTACATAAGAAGCAAGGTTACATTGGTGAGACATAACTGAGACAAACAAGAGATAAAACTTCGATATTACCAGTGAAAAACACAAAATAAAATACAGCACTTTTTGGTCATTATTTAATTGCGATATAAATTATGGGGAAAAAGGAACTTTTTTAAATTTTTTGTCCTTCTATACATTTGTTTTAATTTTTTGGTGTATTAATTCTTTTGAAATATAAAATTCTATTTTACCTTTATTTTTAAAAAACTTTCAATTAAATCATAAAATCTAAATCCTCTAATTCATAAAGAGACTTCACTTTTTTTTTTTTTTTTTACATTTTTAGTATAATCAAATTAAAACTATTATAAATTTTAATATAATTCATTAAAAATCTATATAAAAAATTAGAAAATCATTAATTTTTTTTTCTAATTTAGCCCTAATAGCAACGACTTCTGAGACCTTTCTCTTCATCAAAGCTTCATTTTTTTTTTTTTCTCATCACCGAAGCTTCTTCTTTCTTTCTTCTCATCATCGAAGCTTCTTCCTTGTCCTCATTGAAGCTTGTGATTGATAAGTTAACAATTCTTAGAATCAATCTCTGTGTTTTAGGATTCCGGTTCTTAGGCAACGACACCAAGTTCTTTGTCACTCTCGCCTTCATTGGAGTTCGGTAAGTAACATCTTTCTTCGTAAAGATAATATAGGTTTCTCTTAAAAGCAATTTCGATGTATTTGAGTGTGCTGCGAAAATTTTTGGTATCTATTAAGCTTTTAACTCTTCACTGCTTTGTTATGTCATCGGAGGTGGATTAGGTATGTGTGTTTCGATTTTGACAAAATCGAGCTATTAGCTGCTAGATTTGATGTTAGTGTGTTGATCTGCTTTACGTTTTTGGAGTTTTTTTTTTCTTTGATTCTGTTTGATGTAATGGAGCTAGAGATGTCAAAATTGATCCGTGAGCTCTTTGTAACTGGACGTGAAGTCCTTTTTAGTATCTAGTTCAAAACCGCAAGCTTAAGATAGATCTCTATTTATGTTGTTTCTTTGATAAATCTTCGTTAATTCTCTTCAGGCTTGATAATAGAGATGTGTTTGTATATAAGAAACAAGTTCAAGTGTCCTTATTTGTTTAGTAAAAACGAAAAGAGCCTTTGGTATTTCACATTTTATTTCTCTAGAATAGCATAACTCAATTTAAGCAAATCATTACAATGATTATGAATCTGGAGTAATTAGTATTCCAAAATTCAGATTGCTTTATTGTTTCATGAAATGCTAGTGTGTATATGCATAAACATTTATGTGCCTGTGTCATTTTTCGTTTCTTAATAAACAATTTTGGCTGTTTACATTTGTACTTAATGTTTGCTTATGTTGAATTTATTGAATTTGTTTATAACAATACAAAGAATTTTATTTCTTTCTTTGTGTGTCTTTTGTTAATAAGATCATTCATCAAAAAGAAAATCCAGAAATTGGTTAGCAAAGAAGATAAAATCTGACACTTTCATGTGATGATATAATGCTTCACTTTGATTAGTTATATATGTTTTATAACCACACTCAGTAACAAACCAGACTATGTGTAATATAGTTTATCTTCAATTAGTTGTGCATGCATGGAAAATAAGTATCCACATCGTCTTTTCATACAAGGAAATGAAGTCGATAAGATAAACAATTCATGCAGAATGTCTATCCTCACCAAAATCAAGGAAGCATTGCCTCTAGAATACGCTATAGTGCAGAAAGATCAAGTCTTTGCACCTATATTTGCGTTCCACGAAAATGGTCTAGGGTATTCGGGTCGGTTGATACATAGCATGTTGACTAGGCAGTTGGTGACAAAGACAAAAGATGAGATGTGGTTTGTGTTTGGAAAGAAGCCACTCATATTTTCGACGCAAGAGCTTCATGCGGTTACAGGGCTCAATTGCAAAGATGATTTCAGTTCGGATATAGAGAAATGGACAGATGATGGAGGAGTTTTGGAGTAAACTGCTGAAAATACATGAAACTGTTTGGATACAAAAGTTGCTTAAAGTTATTTTACCACAAGCTCCTGGTTGGAAAAACCCTACAGACAGAGTTAGAATGGTGTATCTTGGTTTGATAGCTGGGGTAGTATGTGCTATTGGTGAGAAGAAAGTCATCCCATAAAAATACATTAGTAATCAAGTCGTGGATGCAAATACAATGTCTAGCCAATTGGTAGATTTTTTCAATTGATTTACAAATCGACAGATGTCTATCTGACACAAATGCTAAACCTTCATCATCCTCTATAACATTCTTTAGTTGCGAGAAAAACCACTCCCACGAACTATCATTCTCAGAATCAGCAATTCCAAAAGCAATCGGATATAAATTAGAGTTACCATCTACAGATGTAGCTACTAGTAGAACTCCTTTGTATTTGCTCTTCAAAAACGTTCAATCAACTACAATAACTTTCCGAATTGACTTGCAGAATCCTCTTATTGATTGACTAAAAGAAAATAGATATTTGAATCTACCATTGCAATCAGTTTCATAATTTGTAAACGTACCAGGATTCGCTGCTTTAAGCATATACAAGTACTTCCGTATCTTAGCAAAACTTTTCTCCGGAATACCTCTAACTTCGTTAACTGCATACTCACGAGACTCCCAAGTTTGGGAATAAGTTAGTTTGCATCCCCACTGTGTGCGAATGATAGTAATGATATCGTTCGGTTTAGGCCCTCCTTTGACATTCTCATAATTATGCATAATGAGATGTCCAATTGTTCTTGCTAAAGGTGTCCTACATAATTTTTTTATTCTCGAAGGAGCACATGTATGCTCGCCCACATACTTGTTGATTCTGAAATATGTGGACTGATTTAAACATTGAGCACGAAGACTCCATCTGCAAACAAGATCTATGCAGCGTATCGACCACCATCTCGTATCAGATTTTGTAACCCTAGAGTCACAGTTATACTTCATCGCATACATTTCCATAGTTGCTTGTAAAACTTCCTTACTTTTGAAACAGTTCCCCTCATTTACCATTGATTCTACCAACGTGGTTACAAGACCATCAACGAGCTTAGCATCATGATAACTCGGTTTATTTTCTTTCTCCAAAACAGCTGGTTTTCCACGCACATTACCATCACCATCTTCACGCCTACGATCATTGTGTCTCTCATTACCATCATCACTTGCCTCCTTAGCATCATAGCTTCGCTCCTTATTCAAATCAGAAAGGCCTTTACTTTTAGGATCATCAACTCTACCTTTGAACGTCACACACAACCGTATGTTATTGTTCCTTTTCAAATAGGCAAGAAAATTTTTCAGCTGTCTATCATTCATCATAACAATAGGAGGAGCATCAACACTAACATATATGGGTAAATAAATGAATTTCACATCAACTACACTATGTTGTATTCCATAGTCTTCTCGAACCATCAACTTCAACTCTTCAAGAGATGTAGTAGATTGTAAAGTAACTAATCTTCCACGTTTTTCTTCATCAACTATAAATCTCCACTTTTTCTTATCACACAATCTCCATAAACCATAAGTAACGTAAATGTGAAGCATAATATTTGAAAAAAAGACTCTTCTAGAAGTCTATCCAAAAGAGAAGAAGAAGAAGATGGCAATAATGGACAAGGAGAAGAAGAAGAAGACGACAATATTATTAGGTTTTTTTACTTAATAATATGTGTTATTTTAAAATAAAAAATCGGATCCTTTTTTTCGTCAATGTTTTTTTCCAGTTAATCCAAATTTTAAATAAAAAATCTATAGAATATTCTAAAATTTAAATATTTACTTTCCTTATTTTTAGATGCATTTACTTTATTTTTTCCAAATTCTAAAATTTCTAGAATATGTAATCTAATATTTTGAGAATGTATATTCTAAATTTTTTAGAACATAGAAAAATAATAAAATGCATATTCTAATTTTCGTAGAACATGTACAAGTGATAGAATATGTATTCTAAAATTTACAGAATTTCCGCAGAACATGTACAAGTAATAGAATGTATACTAAAATTTCCAGAATTTCGTATGCTAAAACTTTTAGAACAAATTCTATTCTAATATTGCTAGACCATGTACAAGTGGTAGAATACATATTTTAAATTTTTCAGAACATGTACAAATGGTAGAGTATGCAATCTAATATTAGAAAACATATTCTAAATATGCAATTTTTCCAAATTCTAAAAAAAAGAAGGTTAGAAAACATATTCTAAATTTTTCAGAATAACTTTAAAACTTCTAAAAACTTATTTAAAACTGCATAAAATCAAAAGTTTATTCTATAAACTTTTTTTAAAGTTGTGTTTTAATATGTTTATATGAGTTTTTTTTTTCTAAATGGTATTTATTTAGTATTATGGATAATTTAGAAAAAAATTGCTAGAATAAAAAAAGTATATATGGACAAAACAAATTGGTAGAGTTCTCTTATTCTCAATTATCCCGTAAAGTATATATCAGTATGCCAGTTTTGACCGTTGTTGGAGTTGAAAATTCAAAAGCATTTAAATTTTCTATGAACGTTAGCTACTACTGCCTTCTGCGATAAATTTTATAAATTTTGTTGGCAGTATTAACCAAATTTGCTTTTCAATAATACTTTTGAGAGTTTTCATCAATTTTCTTTTTTCATTTTTTTCTAAATTTTTTGGTCAACATTTCTTGTTTTTATTCAAACATTTTTTATATATATTATCCAACACTGTACAAGTAAGTTTTTTGTTTGGGTTACATAATACACTGTCCAAGTTAAAATAACATTTTTAAATTGTAATGCATACAACTTAATACTTTTGAGGGTTTTCATCAATTTTCTTTTTTCTTTTTTTTCTAAATTTTTTGGTCAACATTTCTTATTTTTATTCAAACATTTTTTATATATATTATCAAACACTGTACAAGTAAGTTTTTTTGTTTGGGTTACATAACACACTGTCCAAGTTAAAATAGCATTTTTAAATTGTAATGCATACAAATTGTATTAAAAAAAATATTAAAAGACCCTTAAAATTCGAATACAAACGTGATCAAAACTATTGCCAAAGAAAAAAACGACATAAAAAAGATCAACGGATACATAATACGAACTTTGTTGACTAGTAAACATGCATCCATTATTTTAAATGTTTTTTTGTTGACTCACTTTTATGAAACCAAAATACGAGTTCTCTTCTTGCGCAGTTACTTGGCCAAATCACGATTACCAAAAAATTAGTATGTTACGGTCATTAACATTTGTGAATATATTATTTACAGCATCTAATTAACAGTTTGATGAATGAGCACAGTAACGTTTTTTTTTTTTTTTTTTTTAATGTTGAGGAAAGGCTGCTACATGTTTAAACGTCTTATTTGATTTGTATATCTTCTGTTTTTCTAAATAGAAAGCAGCAATTTCCTTCATTTATATTTATTTAGGAGTATTAAAAAGCCATGTTTTAAAATTCGCTAGGCGCTAGTCGGACAGTCGATGGGGCCTAGCACCTAATCAAATAATCGGAAATTAAATGGGAATTAATCGGGGATTAGTTTTACGTAATTTTATATGTAAATATCTATATATATTATTTATGTATAACAAAACCGTAAATAGAACTAATTAGTCTGGTGGTTTAAATTGTTGGTACAGAGTACCATGTCATGGGTTCCAGTTTCTCTATGGTATTTGTCTTCTACAGCATCTATTATGGTTTGGACTGCCACAAAAGTGTTAGGTCCACTCGCACAACCAAAATCTGCTACATTGAAGTGATTAGAAATCAACTCAAGGCTGAGTTTTGCTGATATTGCCTCGTTCATCTTGTCCTTTGCAGCTTCAAGCAAAGCTCCCTAAAGAAAAGAAAAAAAAAAAAAAAAAAAAGGAAATTGTTAATACATCTTTGGAATTGAAAATCATTAATTAATAATTTATAATATGAACCTGATAAGATGAATTCTGGTTGTAACTCTCAGGACCTTCTCCTCCAATCATGATCCAATCTGGAGTAGTAGACATGATCTCTCTCTCTTTTTCTCACTTTTCTTTTTCTT
Source organism: Barbarea vulgaris (assembly GCA_963667165.1). NCBI lineage: Eukaryota > Viridiplantae > Streptophyta > Magnoliopsida > Brassicales > Brassicaceae > Barbarea > Barbarea vulgaris. The sequence goes on from OY763887.1 coordinate 7,339,106, forward strand.
GTTTGATTCTTGATTTGTGATGAGAACTGTGAGAAACCATGGACGCCTCTATGCTTTCTTATACTAAAGTTTTCTTGTGCTTAAAAAGAGAAATGAGATCAAATTAATAAAATATGTGAAAATGCATCATATGAAGATATGTATTTTATTAATTCCAGACGACCACTCTCCGCTGTACTCGTTTTATATACTATTTCACTATTTAATCTTTCTTTTTTTCTTCCACTGTCGTCATTATTTAATCTCGACAAAAAGTATATATCTTTAAAAATGATATATGAATTTTTTTTCCCAGAAATACTAAACGTGCCAGGACACCAACGTAAACTATAAACGTAAAAGCTTTTTAATATGTACGAATATGCATGCTCCCTGTCAGAAAAATAATGTGCTCCCTGCCCTGTGCAGCATTTTAAATAAATATATCAAAGTATTAAATGATATGAACAATAGGCGTTGAGTTTTTTTGACATGAGACCAACCATAGAATTTATCTAGTGTAACTCTTAAAACTTTTCATGTTTAATAAAATATTTACATTTTTATTATAAAAAAAAGCATTGATAAATTAAAAAGTTAATGTGCTCCCTATTTACATATTTACTTTTTTTAAAAAGTAAAAAGTTAATGTGATAAAAAAAAAGCATTTACATATTTAGTTTTTTACTTTTTTTATATACTTAAAAAGCAAGGTTACATTGCTGAGACGTACGTAGCTGAGACAAACCAAAGATAAAACTTCAATATTACCGGTGAAAAACACAAAATAAAATACATCACTTTGAGAAATAAACGTTTTCTCGTTTTGCCTTTCTGTTTAAATTTCAATGATTGCTTCTTCTTTTTTTTTTTTTTTTTTTCATTGATTGTTTTATTTTGGCAAGATGGGAGATTTGATTCAGCAACACCAAGTTGATCTAACGAAGTTCCAATGAAAACCATCACTATTCCTTTATAAGTCTCGGAATCTTGACATCGTCTCTTAGAAACGATCCTAAAAGAAACATCAATCCCTTGGAAACATCAACAAATGACTCAATATTTTCCAAGGAATTCTGCAAGTGTGATGGATAAAACAACAACCATGCATTGAGAAGAGAGTGCGAAAATCTGAAGATGAGTCTTCACTTGAAAATAAATTGATTTAGGAAATCAATATAGAGGTTATGGTGAGGAGCTTTTTAAAAAAATTTTCTTGCTGGATTAATTAGAAGCTATAAGGAATTAAAGATTTGTGAGGTTCAATTCAAATTACTTAAGGTATAATCTATGTTTTGGTCAGTTCACGGCTTTTTCTCTGAGTTTTTTTTTTTTTTTTTTTTTTTTTTTTTTTTCATAGGCTTAATGTGAGTCATCGTTTGCAATTTGAAGCTCTTGATGGTGGTTTTTGTTTAGGTTGATTTTTCTCATATCACAGTTATGGGTTTTGATCTCTAATAGTGTTTGCTTTTTTTTTAGTTATATGTGTTTCTAATATAGTTTTGTTTCTACGAAGATCTCGTTTTCCACCGACTTTGTATTCAAGAATATTAATCTTTTTTCGCCGATGTTTATCTTTTAAAATTCTAATAAAATTTCTGATGACAAAAATATTAATGATTTTTATTCAAAATATTACATAACAGGTTAGCATGCAGTTCTAAACGGTTTGACCAAGAGTGTTAAGAGTCACTAGTCAGTATATGTGTTCTTATTTAGGTATGGAATATGATATTTTTACTTTTTTTGTATATATTTTTTCAAAAGAAAAATATTTCACGTGATTTCTTTAATTATGCCAAATTACTATACGAATATAAAAGTATTTTTAGAATATATAAATAATCCGTTAACGTTTAGGCTCCGTTTGGAATCCGATGATTCCCTCTAAGTTCTTGCGATTTTTTGAACATTTACAAGGACTAAATAATCTCAAACTAAGATGATGAAGATACATGAATATACTGATGCATTTTCTAATTAATCAAAAATTTGGCAAGTAGGTGCTATAGTCGACCGAGTACATGATCCGATGATCGTATGTAATAAGCCTTTATATATAATCTAACAGTCAGGTACAAACATACTGATTATTACCTTATGTCCAGCTATAAATTTGGTATTTTGAATACCTTATTTGAGTTTTATCCCGGATAAAAATAGTTTCTAGATCTGCCATTTGATGGAGCATCATGTGGGCATAGGTGAGTTATTGTCTATTAAAATCTCTAGTCGAAGTTAAAAGTAGGCATGACCACGGTTACGGTTATTACAGTTACGGTTAATTAACAACAGGTTATTTTTATAATTTTTGGTTAACCTTAGGGTTTTTAATCTTAACAATTTAATATATAGTTAAAAAGATTACGGTTAGAACGGTTACGATTAAAAATGGTTACGGTTGTATATGGTTAAATACGAATCGTATTTGATGATCATGATGATAAAAATTGATAACAGTGATGTTTTTAATTAAAAAATTTGTAACTTCTATTGAAAGAGCTAACTTATTATACATCAACTAATACTTTGCATACATATATATGTATATTCTGTTAATTTTTTTAAACCATTACGGTTATAATTTTAAGATTACACCATACGGTTAACTAACGATTTTATACGGTTATGATTAATATTTTGTTTTAACCATAATTATTATATTTTTACGGTTAACAGTAATGGTTATTAACCATTACTGTTAACCGTAATAGACTACTCATTCATTTCCTTGAAAACACAAAGTAATAGACTTGATCTTTGCATAAACATGATAATAAGATGAATAGTTGGAGGATTTAAGAAGAGAAATAATTTTGATACTTTGAATTTGAAGGATTAACACAAGAGTTTTCTTCCTAAACCTCAAAGAGGGTAGAGAAAGTCTCTCTAAAAACAAAGCATAACCCTTATTAATTAGGGTAAATAGTATTTATAGGGAAAACTCAAAATTGGTTTAACTCTTAACCAAAAACAAAACAGAAACTGGTTTAAAATGAAATGAGGAGAATCAGGTCCGGTTCTTCAGTTCACGAAACCGCTGGTTCATCCCGCTGGCATGTCTCGGGCACACGATCCCGCTGGTTTTGGCTGCTGGCATGTCTTGGGCACACGATCCCACTGCTTCATCTCGCAAGGATGCCAGGAGGTTTTGTTGAAGCTTCAGAGGATACGCGCGATCTCGTGGAAGCATCCCGCTGGACTGTACCGGTCTTCACTAAATTGGCTGTATCTCCGTAACCGCTAACTCAAATCACTCAAAACCACCTCCTTGGAAAGCTAACTCGATTGTCTACAACTTCCATTAAGAGTTTGGAGCTAAATCGCAAAGGAAAGTCTTCATCTGAGTCGATCTTTGAGACGATTCAGACTAGTATTTGATCATTTTTACTCCAATTTGCTCCACTTTTTGCATGTTTCAACTTCAAAACCTATGAAATAAAAAACATATGCAAACATGCAACTAATACCCTATATATGCAATGGAAACAAGAGAAATATTATAAGAAATGTAATCTAAAAGATGCTGAAATGGGAACATATAAAATCGTGGATTTTTGGCAACATGATCGATCTTTCGAGGGATACCTTATTTCAGATCTAAATCCCTCTGTACGGACGGGGATGAGCCTCACAAAGTTGATCTTCCACTATATACTTATTCCTCTTCATTCTTTCTTTTCCTTCCCGTCTCCACCTCTTATCTGCTCCAACCTTCCTCATCCACCACAAACGAGGCTTGCCCCAGTCACGAAATGCCTGATCAACCCCACCAAAGGTACGCACCACTTTCGCGACCTCTCGATCTCTCTCTTCCTCACGGCTCACTCTCTTCTCCTTCTTTCACTCTCTTACCTTCTTATTTCTCCACTGGTCACGATCTATTTTTGATGCAACAACATCCTCCAATGGCTCTCCCCAATTCCTCTTCACCGCCACGAATCAACAACATGACGATGATGACTTGTCGTGGAGTGTGGATGTAGCTTGAACGTATATATACATATGGCTTATATATACATATGACATGAACACACAACACAACTCTTTCGTCGTTTAATGTGTATGCTACCTTGGACTATTAATGGGCTTTAACTAATATTGGGCTTCTTATCGACAAATAGAAGAATCAGGATGTTACACTAAATCTTAAAGAAAGGGTGCAGGAGATTCATGATCGCTAGTAGGAAGACCCATTATTGCTAATCCATGTTATTGTTTTCTCTTTTGAACTTAAAATTTGTCAAACTTTAAATAAAAAAATAACCTATATTTGTACGACTTTAAGAGAAAAACTCAATCAAGCGGAACAGTAAAAAAATGTGAAATTCAAAGGTAAACTAATTCTAACACATATATTAACTATCAAGTGCTCTTTATTCCTCATTTTCTTGGATTATAATACAAATTATTTTTTAATTTTAAACTTTGACAAAAATGATTGAATAATAATAGTTTAGAGTTATAAAAAATTGTTAATTATAAAAATAATGCATATGTAATCAATTTTTAATATATATTTTTAATATGTGTAAAGAGAATTAGAGTAGCTAGGAACAGAGGGAGTATAAAGAAACTATTTCATATAGATTTAAATAATCTATAGACCTTTACTGTGCAGAGGGGAAGAAATACAAAGTTAATGTGATTATTCTCTTTAGTAAAATGTTAAGTTTGACGAGTACCACTCTAGAGAAACCATTTTTCACATGTTTTTTTTTTTGTTTGGGGTTAATTAAGGCTTTGAATGGCAAATGATATGTCTTTTCCAAATTTGAACACACGTCACTTCTTACAAAAAAAGCAATTATTTTAGATGATCAATAATTATGTTTTTTTATCAACATCCCATCAATTAAAATTTAGACATTACATTTTTTTTTTACAACTATATTATAATGATAGCAGGGATTAAAGTGTAACTAAATTTCATTACATTATTTTTCAAGATTTATAAGTTACTTACTTCATTAAGATTATAAAAAAAATTAAAAATAAATAAGTGATACACTTAATTAAAATTGGAAAAAATATTTATCAAGAATCAAGTTTTCTTATTACTCATTCAATCCTTTTTTATTTTCAAGAGAGAAATAATCTGGTTGAAGTCTTGACTGCATAATATAATTTTCAACAGTAGTGATCCAAGCCTTTCCAGTTGCAATTATAAACAATGATTTGTAGTCATTATAGGCATCAGAAATATATAGGGGTGTCAAAATGGGTAATGGGATGGGTTGACCCAATCCAATACAACCCATCAACCCTAATGGGTTAAATTTTTTGATTCTAATAGGTTAATAGATCAAATGAGTTGGTGGATAAATAGTTAAATGGGTTAAATGAGTTGGTTTGTGATGAGTTGATGAGTTATCCATTTAACCATTTATTTTAACCATTTAAATAACTTAACCAATTTTCAATCTAATTTAATTCAATTGAACCAAACCAATTTAACCATCTCTCAATTTTCCCACCAAAAATGCAAATCAATAATTTTCCCACCAAAAATGCAAATCAATAATTTTTCCGCCAAAATGAAAATATGAAATTTTTCCGCCAAAAACGGATCCGCAATTTTCCCGCCAAAAAATGGATCCGTAATTTTTCTGCCAAAAACGGATCCGTAATTTTCCCGCAAAAAACGGATCCGTTATTTTTCTCGCCAAAAAACGGATCCGCAATTTTTTTCCGCCAAAAACGGATTCGTAATTTTTCCGCCAAAAAACGGATCCATAATTTTCCAGCCAAAAATGGATCCGTAATTTTTCAGCCAAAAAACGGATCCGTAATTTTCCCGCCAAAAACGGATTCGTAATTTTCCCGCCAAAAAACGGATCCGTAATTTCTCCGCAAAAAAACGGATCCGTAATTTTCCCGCCAAAAAATGGATCCGTAATTTTTCCGCCAAAAAACGGATCCGTAATTTTCCCGCCAAAAAATGGATCCGTAATTTTTCCGCCAAAAACGGATCCGTAATTTTTCCGCCAAAAAACGGATCCGTAATTTTCCCGCCAAAAACGGATCCGTAATTTTCCCGCCAAAAATGGATCCGCAATTTTTTCGCCAAAAAGGGATCCGCAATTTTCCCGCCAAAAACGGATCCGTAATTTTCCCATTATGGTAGTGATGATGATGATGGTAGTGATGATGTTGATGGTGATGATGATAATGATGATGGTGATGATGATGATGATGAAGGTGATGAGGATGATGATGAAGATGATGATGATGATGGTGATGATGATGATGATGATGATAGTGATGATGATGATGATGATGATGATGATGATGATGATGATGATGATGATGATGATGATGATGATGATGATGATGATGATGATGATGATGATGATGATGATGATGACGATGACGATGACGATGAGGATGAGGATGACGATGATGATGATGATGAGGATGATGATGATGATGATGATGATGATGATGATGATGATGATGATGATGATGATGATGATGGTGATGATGATGATGATGATGAGGATGATGATGCTGATGATGATGATGATGGTGATGATGATGATGATGATGATGATGATGATGATGATGATGATGATGATGATGATGATGACGATGACGATGACGATGATGATGATGATGATGGTGATGATGACGATGATGATGTTGATGATGATGATGGTGATGATGACGATGACGATGATGATGATGGTGATGATGGTGATGATGATGATGATGATGATGATGATGATGGTGATGATGATGGTGATGATGATGATGGTGACGATGGCGATGACGATGATGATGACGATGATCATTTTTTATTAGTTAAATTTGTAGTAATACCCATTTAACTCTAAACTCAATGGTTTAATGGGTTGGATCAACCCAATCAAACCATTTTGACACCCCTAGAAATATATGAGCTTTTTTACTTTTCAGGACAAGATAGAACTCATATGTTTCTCCTCTATCCTAATATCAAACTCAACAATTGAATTATTATGTAGCTAATACTTGTTGAATTATGATGTAGCTAATACATAAGTATTGTTATCTACTTGTATTTCGTCCACATAAAGCTCACACACCACATATTGATATTGATGTTTATAATGTAAAAGAGATGGTTTGTGGTAGTTTCTCACCAAATTTTTCTTATAATATTTTTAGAAAATAAATAAATATATATAATATAATGGATCTCTCAAAAATCATGAAAACCCCACATAATCTATCTTAAACTTTTTTTTTTCTTAAAATGAATATCAGAAACGAGAGTAATCTATCTTGAACCATTTGTTAAAGTAATCTATCTTTTTTTTTTTTTTTTTTTGTCAAAGTAATCTATCTTGAAACCTTCGTTCAATACTTATTGAGTTGTGAGTTGCCGTCCAATGTTATTTCATGTAGAAACCCGTTGTCAAGAAGGAACGTTCATCGGAGCCTCTGGAATTGGCTATCATATGATCATCATTCAAGATTTGCGAGAAAATGACTTTTGCATGTATATTAGAAGGAAATACATAATCATGAACAACCTTTTTTTTTTCTTTGTTAAAGTGTTTAACCATCGTTTATATTTACTACATAAGAGCATATTTAGTGGAAGTCTTTTATTGAGTTTTTCACATTTAAAATAATAAAATAAAATAATTATTTAACCAAAATTGACGAAAATAAATTTTTATATGAGAGACTTTGAGAATCTCTTATGTGGAACACATGTATGAATGATCCATATTTTATTATAATAAATCAACTTCACAATAATTTAGAAATTTAATTAAATAGTTTTATTATTTTATTCTCTATATATATCTCATATTTTCACACTTCTTAACATTTTTTTCTTTCTTTCTTTTTTTCATTTCTCAATAAATTTCATGCATCTTCTTATTACTCAACAAGAAGGGAACACTACAAATCTTTTCCTCTTGTTTCAACCTTAAACCAAATGGGTCCACATGAAATTCCACAATATAGTGATTCCATAAAAATTGATTTGATTTGGTTGAGCATAAATGACAAAAGATGTCAGAATATTAGAGCATGGTTAGTTATATCTTTGATCATGGATTTATTTGTTATCTATGTTTTCTAGCATTTTAATTTTTTTTTTTTTTGGTAAAATAAATATCATGTACTTGGCATATCATCAATATCTCGTCTCCCTCCCCGACAAAAGAAGATCTAGGGTTTCAGTGATTTTTCCTGTGAGATCCGGCGGTGGGCATGCCTTTGATGCCGCCACTGGATATGATTCTCTTGTCTTCAGCTTAGTCTATCTTTCTCTGGTGTCGTTAGCTGCTCATCGGATATCTCACCTTGGCTTTGTGTTCTAGGATCTCCGTTTTTGAGGCTTGTGTTTCTCCGATATGAGTTCGTCGGCCTTGGTCTTGTTGGAGATGGAGGTGGCGTTGGTGCTTCAAGGGTGTATGGCGGGTTGCGAGGTAGATCTTTTGTGGATCTGATTTGAATCGGTCTTGATTTTAGTTTGGCTTCTCGTTGTTTAGAGGCGCACGGAGGTGTGTGGAGAGCCAAATCTCATCTCTTTGGCTTGTTTCTCAAAGGCTGCAGCGGATCTGAGTGATCGTGTCTTGTCGGTATCTTTGCTCGTTTGGTTTTTACTTGCCTTCGGTTATTTGATACCATGGTTAATGTCGATTATCTGTTTGGGTGGTGATGCGTCGTCTTTGTTTATTTGCCTTCTCTGTTTGGGTGTGCTAGATATAGTTTTGCTGTAGTGTCTCTTTGACTTGATTCGGTTGAAGTGGAGTGTAAGTCTCTCTGTTTCGCCTTGAGTCTTGTTGTCTAAGTGATGATAGAGCATTTGGCTGGAATCATTTCTCTTCTAGGCTTGTGCATTGGTGAACCCGGGGGTTGTTTGATCCTATGTTTTGGCAGCTTGTGAGTCTCTTCTTTTGAGTTCTTCTTAGAGTCTCATCGGTTTCGATATGTTGTCTCTCTTGGTCTGCCGAGTTAGGCTTCCCGATGTGATTCGTTCTCGCTCATTGTCTCTACTTTTCAGGTTGGATCGTGTCTGACATTTATTTTAGGTTTCTATTAAGGCTTCTAAGTCGTTGCATACTTGGCCGCATCCGAAAGATTGGTTCAGGTCCTTGCCTGGGGTTTTTCTTGTTGGTTTATGAAGCCTTGGTCATTTAGTTGGTGTGGTACCCTTAATTCTCTATAGGAGGTCTTCGTTATCGCTGGTTTGTTTTGCACAACTTCCTCGGTAATTTGCTATGGTTGGCTCTTTGGTGGGGTTTAGAAGCTGTTTTGGTCTTTTGTATCTATAACTGTTCGGGTTTATTTCTTTGCCATGCTTTGGTATTGAGTTCTGAGTTCCCTTTAGTTTCTGGGGACTTCTAATTGTCCGCCGGCTTAGTTTCCGAAGCTGCATTTTGTTTTTTCGGCATCTTTTGGAGATTGGTTCTCTCATTGATCAGGGAGTGGCATCGGTCTCTCGAGTGGCTTCTTATGTTGCTTTGTTGATTCCTGTTTGGCTGCGCATTCTTTTTGAATGAGAAAAACTGTCGTCATCTACTTTGTGTCTTGTTGGGGTGTTGTATCCCTTTGTTTTGTTGTCTTTGTAGGTGTGAATGTGTTAGTTTTTTACTACACATATCTATCCAACCTCTTAGCAGAAAACAAGTTTGTTTGTATTGTGACCCTATTATTCTCAATAAATATTCAGATGACAAAAAAAAAAATATCATGTACTTGGCATCTCGGCAACCATCTAAACACACTTTTGAAATGTGCTTCCAAACGAGATGTTTGCTTTATTGTTCTTTGAGGGACTCATATACAATGAGAAGGTAAGAGCATTTGCAATGGTAGTCTATCATCAAATATCTCACATAATGTAAAATAATAAATAATAATAAAATATTATGAGTCTCTCAAAAAGTGTGAGAACTCTAAAGAGACTATTGCATGAGTTCTCATACTATTTGAGAGACTACCAATATTTTATTTTATTTGAGAGACTCACTAAGGGATTACCACTAATCATGCACTAAGTGATGATCTGTATTAATGTGCAGAATAAATTAATTTGTACTTTTTATATAAACTAAAAGGTTGTGTTATTGTATGGTAAAACAAAAGTGTGAAATTTCTGAGTACTTATGAATATAAAATTGCTTGTAATCCAACTTGGTTTAGTTTATTCTACCTAGAAGTATAAATTTTAAATTTAAATAAGTGAAATTGTGAGGTCTTTCATTTTACGGGATAAAAATCATATATATGAAAGAAGGATATTACTCCTCCATATCTTGCAACGTCAGCACACCATGGGGTGACACCTATTCTTAAAAAAATTAAAAAAATGCCGTTCCAACTTTTATCTCCCATTTACTGAAAAAATAAATTAAAACTTCTCTTTCTTTCTTCATTCCGTCTACCCTCTGCGCGCCTTCTCTTACTTCAAGCTCTCTTAAGAAGAAAGCCATCATCATCATTATCTCCTCCTTCATCTTCCTCATCTTCGCCTGTTCGAGCTCATGTGGTGAAGAAAACAAAACTGGAATTTCCCTTTTGGCAGCAGAATTGGTTTATCGGTCTGCTTTTTACGATGGATTTGGGATTCTTTTGTCTCGCTATCTTCCTTTACCTTAGTCTCGATCCTGATTCTGGTTATACATCTGCTTCCAGTAAAGAAGGTGTTAAGGTGTGTTTGATTGCAATTGATTTTTCCTGAATTTACTAATCGATTTGGATTCCGTGAACGTTGATTTGTTTTGATTTTGACTCATCACTCTTTGCTTCCTTCCTCATGCTTTCAGGCAAAGGCAGGACGACAAATGGGAGCATGATCTTTTCAGTTTTGACAAACCTCAACTTTCAAGTATGCTTTTTTTTCACCTATTATTGCCACTAGAATTTATGTATGAAAAAAGTATCGGTACATAATTCCGAAGGGTTTTCAGTTTTCAGTTTTTCCGAAAGGTTTTCGATATCGGTACCCATGGCTAGACTCGTATCATAAGACAAAAGAATTTCGAAAAGTTTTCACATAAGTAGGCTTGACCCAATTCTTTAAGACAATAGAATTCCGAAAGGTTTTCCATATCGGTACCCACGACTAGACCCAAATAAAATAAAAAACTTACCGAAGTTCCAATGGAGATGAGATGATATATTTAATTGATGCCAAATAACTAAGTATAACATCACTTATTGTAATTGATGCTAATTTGTATCGATTATAATAAGTAACTCAAATTTATATCATTTATTCGATTGATGTAATTTAAGTGATACAATATACCTTTTTTGTAGTGATATGAGAAACATCTATATATTATATATGGGTTCACTTAAGATTGTTACTAAGTAGTTGAAAACAGTTTTGACAATTATTTATGTATGTTCTTTTATCTCCGAACTAAGAATTTGTTTTCAAATTATATATACATTTTATCTATGATTCTTGTACATATATTATATATATACTTTTCATTGATATTATGTTATAAAGTAGCTTCTAACATAACTTATCTTTATAATATATGACATTTAAATACACATAATTAAATGATAACATTGGAAAAAATGAACAACAATATTTAAAACTTTAAAAGATATAAATATTTTTTTTTATCAAAATTAACAACACACCCGCGCGTAGTGCGGGCTTGCCCTAGTGCATATAAAAAGAAAAACAAATCTCATTATTACTTGCATATCATGACATATAAAATATTGAATAATTTATGACATGTAGAAGATTTAATATTTTTACTATTTTGGAAATTGAAAATTGAAAAAAAATTGTTAGAATAAAATTTACGCACAATATTTAATATACCAAAGATATCTCAATAAAAATTGAAGTAATGAGGTACCACATAGGTCATCTATATACCACTAATTAGAAAGTATTTGATATTAAAAAAACATTTAAGATGTAAATTATTACATAAAATGCCATTGCTCTTTACTATTATTAAATAAAATCATTAAGGATACAGCAATAATCACAAAATTAATATATAAAAATTAAAATATCATATAAAATACTTTAAATAGTTATTAGTTTTCCCGGAAAAAAATATTAGTTTTCAAAAAGTTCAACTCACTTTCTCTCTCTCATTAATTATGGACAAAAATTGGATTTTTTTTTTTAAATCATTAATACTCAAAATTGAAAAACTAAGATTTGATATCTAATTATACTATATTAATAATTTTAAATTATTATACTTGAAATATTTTGTTAAGATTTAAAATTATAGTTTTTCTATTATCTTCGTTTGATCTTATTTTAAAATTATTTTAAATTATCATATAATGCATATTGTTAATACAAATATAGTTTTTTTCTTCATATGTTGTGAATCGAATTATTAGAAACAGAGATATATTGAGCAGTTAAAAATTGAGCAGTAGTTATGAAACATATTATAGAATGACCAAAATGATTATAGATCCGAATAAGCAAGAAACTTGACATATGAGGCGTCTAAATTTATAAAATTATTCGTTTAATAAGTTTCTTTATTGAAATCAATAATTTTACTAAATAAAAGAAATAAAAAATATTTGAAATACTTAGTTTCAAATTTTATAAATATTTAAAATTTATAAAAAAATTTAAAATAAAAATAATATTTTAAATCTATAAATTTTTTTATTATTGTTGATATTTAAACTCTACAAAAATTTTATAATATTACAAATACTTTAAGTTTATTAACCTGTACTATTAATTGGAATAAATAATAAACGAATATAAAAAGAGTATACAAATATTTAAAGAAAAATTTAACAGATTTATAGGTCAATATTATTTAAATATCCAAGCTAACAATCCTAGAATCAAAGGATTTATGGCTTTCTCTACTAGCAAATTCATGGAGATATTGATTTAGCTTTTTTAAAAAGATTTTATTATATAAGATTTAACAAGATTTTCATAACATATTGTGATTTAAGTTTTATAATACAGACATAAATTACTCAATCAATGAAGAAAAATAAATGTGCTTATGAGCGTGATATATATGGTTTTTGCATGATTTTAACATTTATTTTTATCACCTTTTGTTCCATTTGGCATCATTTAGAAGTGTAAATATGTGTTTTAGTCTCCTTTCTCATTATCTCGCATCTTAGAGTTATAGGTTGTTTATATTGCATACTGCATAGTCTTTAAATCATTTGAGGTTCGTGTTGGAGTTGGAGGATCTTGGAGCCATAGAAATGTAGAGAGGAACAAGAAAAGATAAAAACAAAGTGAAGAGCAACTTGCAGCGGTCACCAAAACTGCTTGGAATCCGAATTGTCTCAAAGCTCGACTCATATGAAGACCTTCCTTCACTATTTAACTCCAGAGCCCTTGACGGAAGTTGTATAAAATTGAGTTATCTTTCCAATGGAGGTAGTCTTGGAGGATTTGGTTCAGCGGTTGAGAAGATACGATCAAGTTTGTGAAGACCACTACTGCTGGGATTGACAGGACTCGACCTAAGCTTCAACATCCTCTGTTGTTGATCCTGGCGACCAACAGGCCGCCAAACAGGGACGCCAGCCAGCTCAAGGTGTTGATCTTGGTGAACCCCACCGCCAGGATGGACCGCCACCTGTGTCTTCCGCTTCACTTTTGCTCCTTCACTATAAATACTTGTAAAAACGGATATAACCCTAAGTTTTCTTCTCCCTAGAGTTGGTTTTGAGATCCAAACTCTCTTTAGATGTTTTGGATTGATATATTTCATATTATGCAACTCTAATGAAGATTTCTTCATCTCTATCTTTGTAAATCCATCTCTTTATCATTTCCTTTTCTCTTTTCTTCATTTAGGTTGTTAGTCTTTTAGTTGGAACATGAGTTTGCTAGATTAGGATGAATTTATGGTTAGATGTTGATTGTTTAGGTTGATTAGTGTTAGATCCTTCATAATAGGTTGATCATAATGCTAGATTAGCCAAGAAATTGGTAATTTTAGGGCTTAGACATTTCACGCACGGAAGGTGTTCGATGAAATGCTTGAATGAATTTTTTATGAGCTTTACATACCTAGCGAACGAAAGTTGTTGATTAGGGTGTTTAGTGAACTAATTGGACTTGTTATTAATGCTTATTGATCATTTAATTGCTAACAGAAGTTATTGATAATTATATGATTAGTGAAGTGATTAGTGCCATGGAAGTGGATTAGTCATATTTGTGAGTTCCATGTTCTAGGATTGTATTTAATTCAACATATTCCATCATTATTTGATTTTCAATTGATTCATTTGATAGTTGAACTCATGGTCCAATGCTTTCTCTTAATTTTCCTTCTTGCATTTCATTTTTTTGTTTTCTAAAACCAAATCTTTCTTTTGCTCTAGATTAATTAGAATCTCACATCTCTAGTGCGTGATCCTTAGTCTTCGTGGATTTCGTGGATCGATACCCTTTGTACTACAACGTACATAGAGTTTATTTGATAGACCCGGTTCTAAAAACATCTTTATCAAATTGGCGCCGTTGTCGGAGACTAAACGATTGCCATTAGAGTTAGGATTTAAATTGAGACTAGAGCCTTTTTCTTTTCTTTTGTTGCTTATCTTTTTCCTTTTATCTTGTGATCTTTTTCTCTTAGGTGTACAACTGAGGTGAAGGAGACATTCAAGGAAGAAGTGAACATTAAACGCGCCCTTGGGGACTCCTCCAAGCCTATCCCTTGTCAAGGTAGTGACACAAAACAAGCATTAAGTAAAAGGAGATTGAGTAAGACGTTGCAACATCCAAGCTCCTCGTTCCTAAAGCTACAAGGTATCTTTCAATTTTCTCTTGTGAATCCTTTAGTTTCTTCTTTTAGTTTGTTTGTGTTTCACTCTCTCTCTTTGGCTTATGTTCCCACCAAGATGGTGTGAATTAAGTCCGGGGGAGAGGTTATTGTGGTTTGACCTTGTGTTTTTGTCTCTTATTTTTCTTGTTTTGTGTGTTTTGAGTCTTGCATCATACATAGTCATATTGCATTGAAAAAGCCACAAAATTTTGAAAATTTTCATTCAAAGCATGTAGTTTCATTTGCATGATATGATTGAGTTTATAAACATCTAGTATTGCATTGCATATGCATAGGGAACAATGATGAAATCTCTTTGATAAGTTTCAACTTAAGAGTTTGATTTAATGGCCATGTCTAGGAGTTTTTTTAAATGCATTTGAGCGATATCGAAGTTAAGGACTAACCATGCTTTAAACTCTTGGCTTGAATGTCTTTTTCTTAGTGGAACATTGCTTTGAATTGATTCCAACTCTATCTTATTTGACTTTAATTTGGACTTAAATTTCTCACTTGGGGATTTGAAATGCATAGTCATGGTTTTAAACATTCATCCAAGTTTCTTTATCCAATTTTTACCACCCTTTGTTAACTTGGATGACCATTTTCATCTTTAAAATGGATCACACCTTTACCTAAACATTTTCTTTCAAACCCGCATATGATCTTTTTGAGTGAGGCCTCTTTCTTGTGCTTACATTTGCAAAATCTCTAGAGAAGGGGAACGGCAAGTCTTCTCTTCCATAGTTTAGATGGTCATTGGCTAGCTTAGGATGGGGTTTTTGATCTTCATAAGGTTGGGTTGTGTGGGATGAAAAATCGAAAAGAAAATGGAAAAACCAAATGGTCTTGGTTGAGGAAAAGCTACTAGAGAACAAAGAAAGATAGAAAAAAATGCTCTAAGTTAAGATTTTAAAAAAATATATAGTGTCACTCTTCTTAGAGCTTAAAGAGAGTAGTAAAAAAAAAAGTCAAAATGAAAGGAAGAGTGTGCATTACAAAAAAAAAGAGAGACAAAGAAAGAAAAAAATGATAAGAGCAAGTGTTTGAAAGAAAAGTTCTCTAAGTAGCTAAGCTAAAAGACTTGGTTGTGTGATCCCACTTGATTGAGATTTGTGGTTTGGGTTCCTAAAAGAGATAATTTATAGTATAATGCTAAGTTATAGGCTTGATATGGATCAAAGCATAGGAATGGGTAGAATAGTGGAAGAGGAACTTGTATCAACATTTGGTCTCATTCTCCATTGCTTTTGTGAAATGTCTTGCATTATATTTTGTGAGTAAACCACAAACACTTTGAACCATCTCTTTTGACTCTTAAGCCTTTTTCCACCTAGCCAAATGATTGTGATTACATTTCCCTTTGTGAGACCACGCCTAGATCAAAATAAATGAATGTTAAAGAGTTGGTTGATAGGAATGCTTGTTGATGATAAGGCTTAGACACTAGAGTAAAAGATTCAAGTAGCGACGAGTGTGGCTAATTCTTTTGAAGTAGGGGTTGTTTGTGCATTTTTTTAACTACTTACATGGATATTGAGTTGAAGTTTTTTGTTCAAATTGAAGATTTTTGTTCCCGCCTTCAAATCTAATTCTCTTGGTTTGCATTTTGTTTGCTTGCGGACAAGCAAAAGACAAGTCCGGGGGAATTGATATATATGGTTTTTGCATGATTTTAACATTCATTTTTATCACCTTTTGTTCCATATAGCATCATTTAGAACTATAAATATGTGTTTTAGTCTCCTTTCTCATTATCTCGCATCTTAGAGTTCTAGGTTGTTTATATTGCATACTGCATAGTATTTGAATCATTTGAGGTTCGTGCTGGAGTTGGAGGATCTTGGAGCCATAGAAATGTAGAGAGGAACAAGAAAAGATGAAAAACAAAGTGAAGAGCAACTTGTAGCGGTCACCAAAACTGCTTGGAATCCGAATTGTCTCAAAGCTTGACTCATATGAAGACTTTTCTTCACGATTTAGCTCAAGAGCCCTTGACGGAAGTTGTATAAAATTGAGTTATCTTTCCAATGGAGGTGGTCTTGGAGGATTTGGTTCAGCGGTTGAGAAGATACGATCAATTTTGTGAAGACCACTACTGCTAGGATTGACAGGACTCGGCTTAAGCTTCAACATCCTCTGTTGTTGATCCTGGCGACCAACAGGCCGCCAAACAGGGACGCCAGCCAGCTCAAGGTGTTGATCTTGGTGAACCCCACCGCCAGGATGGACCGCCACCTGTGTCTTCCGCTTCACTTTTGCTCCTTCACTATAAATACTTGTAAAAACGGATATAACCCTAATTTTTCGTCTCCCTAGAGTTGGTTTTGAGATCCAAACTCTCTTTAGATGTTTTGGATTGATATATTTCATATTATGCAACTCTAATGAAGATTTCTTCATCTCTATCTTTGTAAATCCATCTCTTTATTATTTCTTTTTCTCTTTTCTTCATTTAGGTTGTTAGTCTTTTAGTTGGAACATGAATTTGCTAGATTAGGATGAATTTATGGTTAGATGTTGATTGTTTAGGTTGATTAGTGTTAGATCCTTCATAATAGGTTGATCATAATGCTAGATTAGCTAAGGAATTGGTAATTTTAGAGCTTAGACATTTCATGCCCGGAAGGTGTTCGATGAAATGTTAGAT
Organism: Barbarea vulgaris; assembly: GCA_963667165.1. Classification (NCBI taxonomy): domain Eukaryota; kingdom Viridiplantae; phylum Streptophyta; class Magnoliopsida; order Brassicales; family Brassicaceae; genus Barbarea; species Barbarea vulgaris. The sequence goes on from OY763887.1 coordinate 7,356,503, forward strand.
TAGGATGAATTTATGGTTAGATGTTGATTGTTTAGGTTGATTAGTGTTAGATCCTTTATAATAGGTTGATCATAATGCTAGATTAGCTAAGGTATTGGTAATTTTAGAGCTTAGACATTTCATGCCCGGAAGGTGTTCGATGAAATGTTTGAATGAATTTTTTATGAGCTTTACATATCTAGCGAGCGGAAGTTGTTGATTAGGGTGTTTAGTGAACTAATTAGACTTGTTATTAATGCTTATTGATCATTTATTTATGGTCCAATGCTTTCTCTTAATTTTTCTTATTGCATTTTACTTTTTTTGTTTTCTAAAACCATATCTTTCTTTTGCTCTAGATTAATTAGAATCTCACATCTCTAGTGCGTGATCCTTACTCTTTGTGGATCGATACCCTTTGTACTACAACGTACATAGGGTTTATTTGATAGACCCGGTTCTAAAAACATCTTTATCAGAGCGTCACACATCGGTAAAAATATTTAGAGGCGGTTCAATACCTATTACAAATAGAAAATGAATCTAAATCCAAATGAGCATGAATCTTCACATAACAAACATTCAAATTTTTTAAAAAATATTTGGTTTATTTAGGTTTTTAAATTAAAATGTTTAATTATACAGGATATAATCAAAATAATGTTTTCAAACTGTAATTATTATAAATATATATATATATATATATTAACACTTCTAATCAAACTATTATAATTATTTTGATTAGTTTAGAAAATTTACATATAACATCATTAAACATTTATAATTAAATTATATCTTAAATTTAAATATCAAACAATTTTATCTTACAAATATAAACTCACAAGTAGGTGCAGATCCGATCCTAATATTACATTAATACACCAACCACAATGCCACATGAATCACATGATGAGCAAAGAAGTCGAATCGTTTCAAATCTTTCTCTGTTGAATGCTCCATTTATTTCCTTATTTAACTAATACTAATAACTGGGAATATCCACCTTTCTTGGGAACAACCCATTTGTTTTGTTTTTAATACCAAGAAATGCCAATTATAGAGGTACTAGCAGTAGCAGCTATAGAAATAAAATATCATTAGCTAAGGTAACACGCTTTCTGTGAACATAATTAAGTATACGTGCATTTATTGAACTTTGGTATGAAAACAAAACAACATTATCTTCAGCAACTTTGAAACTATTAAGTTCAGATTAAAGCCTATCTACTTTCACATTAAAAAAAAAATGAAGAAAAATATATGAAATCATATCCTCCTACACGTGTATGGTCTCGGTCTCAAGGATGGAGCAAGTTAGGAATTAGGGGCCGAACCCCTATAAATATTCTATAAATGATTTTTAACCCCTATAAATAATTTTTAAGGACCTAAATCTCTTAGTTTTTCTTGAGTGAAATTAAAAACATTTTATAAAGTGAAATTAAACAAAAAGAAAACAAATTTCTAAAACATCTTATAAAATATAAAAGGAATCTATACTATAAAAAATGTGTTTTCTAAGATTTGACACGTGACAGATTAAGAACATGACATTTGTCCCTTTTGTATAAAAAAAAATCTTAAGAAATTTATTTATTTATTTTATTTGTCTTTTTGTATTTTTCTCTTAAATACATATTTATGTAAGATTTTTAAAAGTAAAATAAAAATATGAATGAATGCTTTTGAATAAAAAAATCATAGAAAAAATAAACAAGAACTAAATTAATATTTCCAAATATGAATTATAGAATTTTTTAAAAAATATTAACTAATATTCATATTTTTAAATTTATGAATATTTATTTTTTATTTAAAGTTGATATTTTTATGTCAATTGTATTTTTACTTTAAGTCGTAGTCTAAAAGCAAAAAAGAAACTTATCATATTAAAAATCATATCGTAAAATATTAGAACTATTACTCGATCTCTTTCATAATATAAGATATTTTGGGTAAAAACACGCATTACTTTTTGTTCTAAAAATATTATTTAATATATAAACAAAAGCAATTTAGCCAATCATTAAAAAGACAACAAATTACTATTAGTCACACAATATTCAATAAAATAAAAAGTTACATAGAAATCTTAAAACAACTTATATTTTGAAACACAAAAAAACTGCTAAAATATATTATATTATAAAACGGAGCGAGTATTAGATTACCAAATTAATTCGGCCGACTTCGAACAAATATAAAAGATTTTATAAGGTTCAATGAAGAAAAATCTTCATGTGGAATGCCAATCATCTTTTTACTTTAATGTTATATTAACATTTTAAGTATTATATAAATTGTTATTTTCCTTACAATTTTTATATATTAATTACTATAGATAAGGTAAAATAATTTAAAAAATTGAAAGGAAAATAGAAACTAAAATACAAGATCTAAGAAATATAAATAAAATTGAAAATAAATATGTAGTAAATTAAATACCAATATTCAAAATAAAAATATATTGATCAAATAATATGTGTGCTCATAAATCACTATGTTTACATTAAAAGGAATAAATTTTTTATTAAATTTTGATTTAAGTAAATCTATTTATAAAATGTTACAATCAAATTTGGTAAAACAAAACACATTCACATATAACAAGGTAAAAATATCAATTTTATTCTAAATTTCAAATTGTTATCACTCATTTTTATTGTAAAAATTGTAATCTGACTCAATTAAAAGAAAATTAAATTATAAAAAATGATTTTAAAAGAAAAATATTGTTTTTTCCATCTTTGAAATATAGAAATCGGTGGAAGAGTATTTGAAAAATAAAATTATTAAAATCAGAGATGACAGAAAAACAAAAATGTGAAAATAACAAGTCTGTGTATGAGAAAAACAAAAGAAAAATATGCAGAAACAATTTTTGAGAATGACAGTGATTCAAAAAATAGTGATATGATGAGAAAAAAAAAATTTAACATTATAATATTTTCGTTGTGATTTGATCAAATTTAAACCAGTTTACTGATATTATTGATATTATCTTGAGTTTGGTAAAGTTACATCATTGTTATTATGTTTTCATTATTCACATATTTTTATAATTAGTTTAGAGCTATCATTAAACCAACTAAACTTTAATCCGCGCATCGCACTAGTACCGAACTAGTATTGTTTATAATTGTTGAGTTTCTTAGTTTTCATCCAATGTTTCTCAAAAAGGTTCTGTTTAGACAGAAACAGCCCAAAATAGAGATCAAAAGTAATAGACGGAAGCTCTCGATTTGATCATTCATTATTTATTTTTACTTTATAAATTCTTCCATGTATCATTGCTCATGCCTCATGATCATAGTCCACAGGTAAAGTATTACCCAAGAGACAGAAAGGTATCTTTTACCCAAGATGTGATAAAAAAATTATTTAGTATATTATTTATTGTATCCCAGAAATAATTTATGCAAAAATTGCATGAAATTGATATCAAATTCATTCTCACATCCTTTAAAAAAATCGACATTGTTTTTGGTATATTCGGTTTATGTTGTTTTATTTTCTTTGGGAAATCAACTTTCATTAGAAACTAGGTTTAGGGTCTATACCTTTAGAGTCAGCGTTTAACTGGTTTAAACACAACGGTTGCAGTTGTGTTTGCGGAAGCGGACAGTTGCAATTATAAACGTTATTAAACAATTTACATGATTGTTTTAATAATTAAAAACGGATGCGTTCGTAAAAAATTTCTGACTGGTTGACAGTTGTTGCTATTTAACATAAAATATATCAAATTCTTATAACATATAATTTCTTTAAGAAAAAAGTGTATTAATATAATAAAATTTTAAAATTATAGTTTTGAATAAGTTATAGAATAACTAAAGTTTGTAACATTTGTTTTATATAAAAATATATTTTATACTTATAAATATATTTGAGTTTAGATAATACATACTCCCTCCGTTTCAAATTACTTGTCGTTTAAGGTTGTTTCACACATATTAAGAAAATATTTAAATTATCTATTTTAACCCTAATTAATGTTTATTTGGTTTTATTTGATTGGTCAAACATTAAAATAATAAGGATAAAATTGGATTTTTTACCAAACATTTGCATTGGAAACACAAAACGACAAGTATTATGAAACAAATTTTAACTTCTAAAATGACAATTAATATGAAACGGAGGGAGTATGTAGAGAATTTATAGTTTTAATATGATAATAGTATTTGATATGATAAATAAAATGTTGTTTTATTTTTTTGTTAATTTCTTTTTGTCACTATTATAGATTTAAAAAAAAAAAAATTTTAAAAAAATTTAACCAATCACAACCGTCTGTTACCGCAAACGCTGGCTGGAAAGAGATTTGAAATCTAGCGATTCAAGCGACATGGAACCATCTATAACGATTTTTATGATTTTTGTAAGTGTGGAGCTTAAAGTTGTAGCTAATAGAGGTCAAGAGACACCACTGTTAGTGGATCATTAAAGATCTTTTGTCTGAACAAAACCCTCCCAAGTACAGAGACACCACTGTGGAAGTCTCCAACCACTACGTGGCTAGAAAACCTAATTGTGTTCAAAAAGTTTCTCAATTTGTTCGTGGATGAGGCGATATTAGTGGAAACTCGACTTTGAAACGCCTAGATAGAAGCATTTCGAACAGAATAATCAGTTATGAAGCACATTAATAATCGATCATGAAGCACCATCTTGTGGAAAGCAAGCGAATATGGGGTGCATACTTTAACCAACCGATTCCCCATGTGACTCATGCAAAAGATAAAGAAGTGGACAACTTATCCACCATACAAAACATTTGCATAACCACTCTGGATTTTGTTATAAATTAACCACTCTTTATTTCAAGACTGTCTGGATTTTGGTTATAAAACGAGTACTACTCTGGAGCCGTGATCCAATCTGGTGTCGTTGGCTGATATTATTTATATAGAGAAACCATTTTTCAAATGTTTTTATTTTTTTAACTTAGGTTTTGAATGGCAAACAAGTTTTAATAGTTTTGGGTTTTAGTTTTCAAAAAACTCACTTTTTATCCATTCAAGATTTTTTAAAAGTAGATTCTCTTAAAAAATAGAGAAACCAGTTTTTGGATAATTTCACCAATTTTTACTGACTTCCTTTCTTTTTTTGTTTATAAACTTTTTTATTTTCTTTATTTGGCAAAATCCAAAATCTAAAAACCAAAAACCACTTAAAAATCTAGAAACAGTCATGGCCTAAATCTGGTTTTGCTCTTTTGAGCAAGAGAAAACACAATGAATATTAGTATAAATATGCATAGAGGCATCCATAGATTCCCACATTTCTCATTACAAATTATCAAACAAGTAAATAAGAAAGAGAATCAGTGAGAGAGAGAGATAATGTCTAATACAGTAATACTCGAGACTGGATCATGATTGGACGAGAAGGTCATGCGCTTTTTTTATATAAACCACGAGAGTTCCAGACTTTTGCCCTATAATTTCTCTCACTACCCGAAGCTAGCCTTTAGTCAGTTTCTTTAAACACAAATGGATAGAGCGACCAAACCCTAAAAACTAAAAAGGTACAACTAGGTTAGAATTGGTATAACTGTGAGGAATTGGTTCTGGAAAATATAAAACAAAAAAAACCGTGACGCTCTGTTTGTATCCTCTGTGTTGGATGCTTAGTTCTATCTAATTTTAGTTTCGTTCAAAAAACAATATAGGTAAGGGTGGAGGGTGATAAAATGGTGAAGAATCTGAAAAGGAATAATTGGAAGAAAGATGATGAGAAGATAGATGATAAGAAGAAGAAGAGGAGGTCGCTTAAACCTTCAAAGTTGGAGGTAATGATGATTAGAAGAAGAAAATAAGAAGATGAAGACATGATTTTATCTTTCTTTTTTTTCATGTGAACTATGGTTTAGGATTTAACTTTTGTTATGCTTGTGTGTTGTAGAACTTAGTTAGATTGTATTTGGGTTGTGTTTTGTTTAGGGACAACTGATTTTGTTTGGTACAATTATGTTATTATGCGAAATTAATTTTTAAGTACAACTGACACAATTTTATAGCAAAGCAGTGATCGAAATTCAAGCTTCTTTCATGCTGCTACGCGTAACCGGAGATCACAAAATAGAATTACTTTTTTGGAGACAGAAGAGGGAATCACACATCATAAGGAGCACCATTTGCTGCAAATAATCTCGAATTACTTCCAAGGAATTTTCTCCTCCGAAGCTAATGGAAATTTTGATGTGGTGGATTCAGTCATAGAACCAAAGATCACAGCTGAAGAGAATGATCGATTGATTCAAATCCTGGGGGCTGAAGAGATCAAGAGAGAAGTTTTCAATATCAATGCTAGTAAAACCCCGGGATCGGATGTCTTTACTGCGGGTTTTTTCCAAGCTTATTGGGACATTATTGGGAAAGATGTGACTAAAGAGGTTCAACACTTCTTCACCTCTAAGGCTTTTCCTAAGAGACTCAATGAAACCCATATTTGTCTAATCCCAAAAGCCATCGGACCAAAATGAGTATCGGACTATCGCCCAGTTGCCCTTTGCAACGTTTTCTACAAGATATTTGCAAAGCTCATAACAACGAGGTTGCAACCGATACTCCCACACGTAATATCTGAGAATCAATCAGCTTTTGTTCCGGGTAGAGTCATTACCGACAATGTGCTCATCACACATGTGATCCTTCACTCGCTTCAATTATCCAAGGCTACCAAAAGATGTGAAATGGCTATAAAAACAGGTATGACGAAAGCGTATGATAGAGTAGAATGGGGATTTCTTAATAGAGTTCTAGAGAAGTTGGATATAATGGATACTAGAGTGTGTTACTACAGTGTCATACTCGTTCTTACTAAACGGATCACCACAGAGCAAAGTATTTCCAACCTGAGGAGTCCGACAAGGAGACCCACTCTCCTCTTACCTTTTTATCCTATGTACGGAAGTTTTGTCGAGGGTATGCAAGATCTGTTTTCCCCTTACCTTGGGTATGGGACGGGAATAGATATTTGAGTAACAAAAAAATATTACAAGAGCTATTTTTGATAAAAAAACAAAAAAAGAAAGAGAATATTTTTTTGGATAATGGTACGAGATTCAGAAAAATTGGTAGATAAATTAAATTCTCATATTTTTACTAATTTTGGTAAGAGTTGACTATGGGACGGGTAAAAATCCAGATCAAAAAATATATTTAAAGAATTTCTGGTAACTTTTAAAAATATTTAGAAGACTTTTGAGAATTCTAAATGTTTTTTGGATAATTTGCATTAAATTTACAAAATTTAAATATTCAAACGGAGATTACATGTATTCCGTCTAAAACCTTACTCAATCTCTTTTAATAAACACTACCGAACGGATAATTTTTTAAAAGAAAGCATTTATGAGACCGAAGATGTTTTATGGATACTTGACGGAACGGTTTTCCGTTCCAAAATAGACATATCTAGGTTATATACTGAAATAACTCAAAACTGAATCCAAATCCGATTTAACACCTCTAATCAAACTGATAGGAATATTTTGATTATCTTAGATAATATACATATAACATCACTAAACATTTATAATTAAATTATACCTTAAATTTAAATATCAAACAATTTCGGTCTTACAAATATAAACTCGCAAGTAGATGCGGATCTTATCCTAATATTACATTAATACACCAACCACAATGCCACATGATATCACATGATGAGCAAAGAAGTCGAATCGTTTCAAATCTTCCTCTGTTTAATGCTCCCTTTATTAATTTCCTTATTTAACTAATAGTAATAACAGGGAACATCCACCTTTTTTGGGTTAAAATAAGGGGGGTTTATTGGACTGAATATTTAGGGAGATTTGAGTTTTAATGAATTCTGAGAGGATTTGGTTAAATTTTGGTGAATAAGGAACTTTGTTATTAAATTCTCTGAAATCTCAGCTAAAACCATGAGAATTGAGTCTTTGTATTTTTAACTAAGAATTCCTCTCAAATCTCAGCTGAAACTTTTAAATGAAATCCTAATAACGTTTTCAATAACAGTGGATTTGATTATATATTTTAAAATCATTAATCCAATAACACTGGAATTTAAAAAATATTTTGAAATTCATGTTTCAATAACACATGATTTGTCATTTTAACTCAAATCTCACCAAATACTCAGTCCAATACACCCCCCTAAGGGTTTCTTTGAGGTTTGGGTACTTTTCCAAAAGATATTGTAGATTTAGGTACATTACTATTTGAAATTAGAGTAATAGGTAAGTTTGACTTTTGGATAGAGAACAAAATACTATTAAGGACTTCAACAACATACATAATTACAAACTCATGCCATTATCTTTTTTTTTTTTTCCTTCCGAGTCTTCTCTTACCTTTTCTCTCTTTTTTTTTTTTTTCTTCCAAATCTTATTTCATACATTCTTTTACAAATATTATAAAAAAAAAAAACTAAAAGTTAATTTTTAAAAAAAAAATCTTTTTGTGAATCTAATGAGATCCATTTTATATGGATATCCAACAAAAATTATAATATACATCATCTTCGTACACTGACTCTGTACACCATCTATGTACACTGACTCTGTACACCATCTATGTACACTAACTTTTTACACCATCTATGTACACTGAATATGTACCCTCATAGATCATTATTAATATCATCTCATGTACACTGTTTTTGTACATTCCAAGTATCCGAAAAGCCTAAAACGTAAACAGAGGTTGGAAACGCAAGGGGTGTTCTCAAACCAAACCTTCTTATATTCCAAAAGTCTACGTATCCCCTATTCATTTTTCACATTACTACATTACCACATAAACCCGAAACACTAAAATCACTCCAAACATCTTGTATATCCATCTTGTTAACCTCACATGTACACCACAAACAAATGTACACCAGCGTATTTGCCAAATTGGTGTACAAGGTGAATGAGTGTGCAAAGTGAGTCGATGTACGATGTGATGGTGTACGATAAGATGGTGTACACAGAGGTTGGATGGTATACGATGTGATGGTGTACGATAAGATGGTGTACAGAGAGGTTGGATGGTGTACGATGTGATGGTGTACGATAAGATGGTGTACACAGAGGTTAAAATATTATAAAATTAATATTTAAAATTTATAAAATATAACAAAATTATACTCTGTAGATTAAGAAAAAAAAATTAATGAATAATAGTTCAGTATTATAATTTTTTATTGAATACATTTTTGATGAAATAAGTTAAAAGGATTGAGGGGGAAGGAAAAAAGAGAAAAAAAAAAAATTAAAAAAGATAACTCAACTTTTTCTTTATTACTCGTGTCTTTTTTTCTTTTTTTTTCAATTTCATACAACAAAATAGAGGAGGTGCGCTATTTTGAACTCAGAAACAAAAAAGGACAATTTGGTCATTTTAGTTTTCAGTAGGGGAGAAACTATTACACAAAGCCTATTTGACGAAAAAACAGTATGCCTTCTTCACTAATTTTAAATAGTGATAGGGCCATATCCCCAATTACTTTACATAAATGTACCCTATCTCCAAATTATCTCTTAAAATAACTACCATTTCGGACCAAACCAATGCATTTGTTTTGTTTTTAATACCAAGAAATGCCATCAAGGTAAACGTGGCGCTTTCTATAAAAAATGCAAAAACTCTTCCTTAAATGGTGAGGTCACATAGCTCAGATTCAACAAAACACAATACACAACACACAAGTGTAGTATATACAGAAAACCAAAAGATAAAAAAAAAAAAGATAAAGAAAAAAAGGACGATGGAGTCGTACGATCGTGCCAGTGAGTTAAAAGCATTCGACGAGACAAAGATCGGCGTGAAAGGTCTTGTCGAAGCTGGAATAACAAAAATCCCACGCATTTTCCATGACCAGCGAGCTACCGCAAGAAACCCTAAACCATCCTCAGTGATGGTGACGATTCCAACAATCGATATCGCTGGCGTTTTCGAATCCATGGACACACGAAAGAGTGTGGTTGCGAAGGTGAAAGAGGCAACGGAGAAGTTTGGGTTTTTCCAGGCGATAAACCATGGGGTTCCTATGGAACTTATGGAGAAAATGATAGATGTGACTCGTCGGTTTCACGAGCAAGATCCAGAAGTGAGGAAAACGTTCTATAGCCGAGACGTAACCAAACAGTTTAAGTATAACTCTAACAATGATCTTTATGGCTCACCTGCTGCAAGTTGGAGAGATACCTTTAGTTGTTTAATAGCTCCTGATGTTCCAAAACTAGAGGACTTACCAAAGATTTGTGGGTACGTATACAAAATTTTTTATTTAATTCCTAGTAATTTGCACGCGCTAAGCGCGTGAGTGTTATTCACATATGATTAAGTTTTGTTATTTTTTTAATATTTTTTTTTAGTTTTCCATCCATTTTTTTTTGGATTTGTTGCATTCGTTTAATTTAGTTCATTATTGGTTTTATCATATTGTGTATGATGGGTTAGTTGTAGTTAATATTACAATTGTTTATGAATGTTTACAAAAAAAAATTTAATATTATTTGTGGTGTTGTTCTCATAGTTTCTTTTTAAATTATTTATTTGTTGATTTTATAATTTTATATGTTTGATGAATTAGTTGTAATTAATATTATGATTTTATTAGTGTTTAGGTGGCTAGTAATTTTTCATATATAATTAAGTGTTGTGTTTTTTTCCATTTTTTATCTTTTTTATTTTGTTATTCATTCGGTTTCTTTCAATTTATTTTTTGTTGATATTGTCTTATTTATGTTTGATGAATTATTTTTAATTAATATAATGATTTTTCTGAGTACTTACGTCATTGACGAAGATTTATATATAATTAAAATTATTATTTTATTTTTATTTGTAATTTATCTTTTATTTTTATTTGCGTTTATGTTCCAATAGTTAATTTTAATTAGTTTATTTGTTGGTTTTATGAATTTTTGTAATTAATATATAGGTTTAATTTTTTTTTATGTTTGGTGAATTAGTTATAAATAATATTATTTTTATGAGTATTTAAGTGATTAGTGAAGACTTATATATGATTAAGTTTTTTCAGATGTTTTGTTTTTCATTTTTTTACTTTGTTGTTCCCATGTTTTCTTTTATTTTTTTAATTTGTTGGTTTTATTATTTTTTATGTTTAATGAATTAATTGTAATTAATATTATGATTTTATGAGTGGTTAGAGAAAATAAAACATTTAATTTGGTAGATGAAATGCCTGATGATGTGGACGCTGATATGACATCATGAGAAGAGAGAAAAAGTTAACTTTATATATATAGATTTCCAATCTATAGAAGGAAAAAAAATAAGACATATTTATTTGCTTATATCATATATTTGATGTGTTTTGAAAGTTTATTGGTGACAATATTTTAGGGAGGTCATGTTGGAGTACTCAAAAGAAGTGATGAAGTTTGGGGAGTTAATCTTTGAACTTCTTTCAGAAGCTTTAGGGTTGAGTTCTAACCATCTCAAAGAAATGGATTGTGCAGAAGGTTTATTGATGCTATGTCATTCCTACCCGCCTTGTCCTGAGCCCGACCGAACACTCGGCGGCAGTCCTCACACAGACAGATCTTTCCTCACTATTCTTCTTCAGGACCACATTGGAGGACTTCAAGTTCTCCAGGATGGATACTGGATCGATGTTCCTCCTACTCCGGGAGCTCTTATCCTTAACGTAGGAGATCTTCTACAGGCAAGTTGTTATTTAATTATACTTGAAACCAAACGATCTATACAACAATCCCATACGTAAAAAAAAAAAAATGGTATTTATTTTTTTGCAGCTTTTATCAAATGACAAGTTTGTAAGTGTGGAGCATAAAATTCTGGCAAATGGAGGTCAAGAGCCGCGCATCTCTGTCTCGTCTTTCTTTGTCCATCCACCGACAAGTTCGAAGGTATATGGACCCATTAAAGAGCTTCTGTCTGATGAAAACCCTCCCAAGTACAGAGACACCACTGCTGAAGTCGCCAACCACTATGTGGCTAGAAAACCTAATGTGAATAATTCGTTGAGCCACTTAAGGATCTGAATAAAAAAATGGTGAACCCAAATCTCGGAGGTTTCTTGAGTTTCTAATAAAGATTTAGTGCACACAGATGCACCAGCTACAATAAAGTTTATACGAGTACTACATGTTGTAGTTTCTTGTGTTTCTTTTTCTTTTCTTCTGCTTTAAGAGTACTACATGCATGTTGTAGTTCTAATAAGATGTCTATCTTGGATGTTTTTTCTTTTCTATTCTTGGCTTTAAGAGGACTACATGTTGTAGTTCTAGTATGATGTCTTTCTTGAATGTTCAATAATTATTGAATTTTAAGTTTTCATCGCGTGTTTTTTTTTATGTTCAGACCTGTAGTAAACAGAATCAACCTAAAGTAGAGATCAAAAGTAGTAAATGGATCACTATTCAAGATTTGCAGAAAATGACTCTGCATATTTAATATATAATAAAAAGAAATACAAAATCATGAATGACCGTTCTTATTTGTACAAATATGTTTTTGGGGGTAAAATTTTAAATTGTATACTCTCTGTTTCACAAATAATGTTATTTTTAGAGTTGATTTTGCATTTAAGAAAGAATGTCATATTATAATTCTAAATTTCTAATGCAGTTTTAAAAAACTAACTTTTCTATTTACCCATCATTCCAATGTAAAAATATTTATATTTATGTCATTATTAATTAGTTAATAGTATATTAAATAAGGACATGTTTGTATTTTTTAACAATTTTTTAATTTGTGTGAAATGTGTCAACCCATTTTCTTTATAGAGAATACCATTTAAATTTTTATTGACAAAAATTATTAAAATAACTAAAAGAAGGGAAAACCAAAACTACACAAACACCAAGCAAACAATTATGTTGTACGAGTTAATACTTGCACGAGTTAATACCAAATTCATTCTCATAGCCTTTTAAAACTTGATATTGTTTTGGATATGCTCCGCTTATGTTGTTTTATCTTGGAAGTTTTTATTTTCTATATGAAATATTTATTTTCTTTGGAAAATCAAACTTCATCAAAAACTAGGTTTAGAGACTATAAATTTAGAGTAATGTGGAAGACTAATAAAATTTGTATTTGTTTGCGGAATTTGACAAATCATCAATTATAAGATATCATTAATTATCTAATGTAACACGCTTTCTGTGAACATAATTTAGTATACGCGCACTTATTGAACTTTCGTATAGAAACAAAACAACATAACAAGATACATCTTGAGCAACTTTGAAACTATTTAGGTCAAATTAAAGCCTACCTACTTTGACATTAAAAAAATGAAGAAAAATATAAAAAATCATATCCTCCTACACGTGTATGGTCTCGGTCTCAAGGATGGAGCAAGTTAGGAACTACGCCATCTCCCTAATAATTTGTTTTCTAATTTATATTTTAACCCCTATAAATATTCTATAAAAATAAAACTTTAGTGCACACAGATGCACAATCTACAATAAGGTTGATAAGAGTAGTACGTTACGTGTGTGTTTACTTCACATGTGTGATTGTTTCCAATAATTTGATCGCTATCTTGAAATGTCTTCCTTCTGTCTCATGATATATATAATGTCTTAGTTAAAACACAGTTTAAGAAACTAAATTAACTTTTTTTCTCAGATTAAACCCAAAATTTAATATCTAACTAAAAATAATTTAACCAATGAAAAATTATATTAAAGAATGTACATAATCATATAAATTAAATTAATTATTTTTTGCATAAAAGTCAGAAAAATAATCTAAAACATTTTATAAAGTGAAATTAAACCAAAAAAAACTTTCTAAAACATCTTATAATATGGAACAAAAGGAATATTGTTAATAATTATTGAGTTTCTGAGTTTCCTTCCCATGTTTCTCAAAAAGATTCTGTTTGGACAGAATCAGCCCAAAATAGAGATCAAAAATAATAGACAGAAGCTCTCGATTTGAACAATATTAGATCTCGAGGATTTGTAAGAAAACCAATAGAAAGAAATACCAATGTAACATTGCTCATGGCTCATGATCTTAGTCCCGGGTAAAGTATTACCTTCAAAAGACACAATGGTATTTTTTAGACCAAATACGAATCTCAAGGCGTAAACAATTTCGTATATGTTCGGAACTAAAGTACTATGTATTATTTTAACTCCCATTTGTAAAAGCTTATGTATTATTGTAACTCCCATTTGTTGTATAGTGATAAAACAATTATTTACTATATTGTTTATGGTATCCCAGAAATAAGTTATGCAAAAATTGCATCAAATTTATTCTCACATCCTTTAAAAGGTTCAGCATTGTTTTTGGTATATTCCATTTATGTTGTTTTATCTTGGAAGTTTTTATTTTCTTTGGGAAATCAACATTCATCAAAAACTAGGTTTAGGGACTATAACTTTAGAGTCAGCGTTCGACTGGTTTAAACACAGCGATTGCAGTTGTGGATACGAGAGTTTGTGGAAGCGGTTATAAGAGTTATTAAGTGATTTACACGACCATTTTAACAATTAAAAACATATGCATTTGTGGAAAATTTCTCACTAGTTGACAGCGATTACAAATAATATTAAATATATCACATTCTTATAACATACAATTTTATTAAGTGATTTACACGACCATTTTAATAATTAAAAACATATGCATTTGTGGGAAATTTCTGACTAGTTAACAGCGGTTACGAATAATATTAAATATATCAAATTTTTATAATATTACATAAGATTGATAATTGTATTAGTTTTTTTAGTTCAGATTAATTTAATATTTATTTCGGTACGATTTGGTCTAAATTGTTTGAATGAGAGTATAGAACATCATTCATTTGGCGTATGTTTGATTCAAATAACAAAAATTTGCTATTGTTACAGATAAATAAAATAATTTGATGTTGAAAGCACGTTAGATATATTATAAAAAATAAATAAACAAAAAAACAAAAAAAAACTACAAATATATATTAGCACCAATAAAAATATTTATAAACATTATAAAAAAATCAAGTTAAAATTATACAAACAAAAATAAAAATATTATTAACAATAAAAAATAAAAACAAATATAATTTATATTCAAATAATTGATCTGCGGTATATCACGGGTACAAATCTAGTTAAATTTTAGAATATAAGTGGTCAAAAAAGAAAAAAAAATGATACATACTAAAACATAACAGTACGTACACAAAGGAAAACTAAAAAAAAAAAACATATTTTTAAATATAGCTTTTTTATTCATATGACCTATCTAATAGAGACATCATTCGTGTACAAATAACAGAAATTTTATCAAAATAAAATCATTCGTGTACAAATTTGAGTTTCAGATGTTGAAAGAGAATATCAATGTGAAGCAGCTAAAAGTGCGTAAAAAATCAATGTTGTTGACAAATCAATGTGAAGCAGGTAAAAGTATTAAATATACTTAATTAGACTCGTACAGTAGTTAATTGTTGGGATTGGTTGTTTTAAAAATTCATTAGAATTCCGTGGATCCTTCTGTAGTGCTTAAAATCTCCAACCAGCTAAGCCTAAATCTTTGGTTGTTTTTAAAAATAGCAATTAAAGATTCTCAATTACCGAATTAAGACACTAATCACCATTCACCACCACAAACTTGACAATTAAAAATTCAATGGCAGAACACAACGTGGACGCTCCAAATAACACTCATGTGGAGTAAAATATTAAATATACTTTCTATAAATATAAAACAGTACAATACATAAATTGTCTCTCTACGTTCTCTGAAGATAACAATATCTGCTTCGTTAATGTTCATCAAATAGGCGGAAATTATCGATGGAATAGAAGAATCTTCCAATCTAAAATTTTCTATAAGGTATGAGAATCGTTAACCATAATTTTGTTTTGAATCTTCATTATAATATTAAGCAAATCGATTCTAATATTTGTTTATCTTCTTCAATTAGGTGAATTAGAAGCATTCCAAGGAAGAACCACCATCTTCTTTAATATAAATCTCAGATTTTTAACCTTCTCCTTTGATAATACTTCGATTCCCCATGAATTAAAGATAATGGGGATTTTAAAATTATGGGTTTATTAGATTTCACATTTATTCTTAGTTCTCTTGTTTCAGTTATTTGATTTAACTTAATTGTGTAAAGTTGATGTTTAATATGTAAGTTTATGCAATGAATCTGTTTAACTTGATCTGATGTCTAACTATATCTATACTATATGAATTTAGACATCGATTGTTTAGGATAACATTGTGTTGTGGATGATGAATTCTGTATCAAGGCATCTTTTATTGTATGATGAACCTATTTTTTTTTTTTTTTTTAGCAATTGTATGATCAACCTTTAGTATTTCTTTATACTTGTTCTAAACATACAAACTTCTTCATGTATAATGATAGGAAGAACATTCAATATCGTACTTTGCTTAAGGGACAGAGAGATAGAGCTAAAGGAACATCAAGTTTCCATCGAGGTATTATCATAAACCTTGGCTATGGTTTTGTTTAAGTGTAGATGTGCTTAGGAAAAAGCATTATTATTTCCTTTAGTATAAAACTATACACGGGTTTCTTTAAATTGTTAACTGTAAAATTACTTTGTAACTCACAATTCATAACAAACAAATACTACTTTAAAAATATCTGACTTAAAGGAACATCAGGATTTTTAATAACTAAAAACTGAAAACATTAAAAATTTGGCAAGACTAAAATAAAATTCAGTAACTACTAATACTGAAATTATTCCAAAACCAAACAATGCAATAAGTTTAAACTTTAAAAAAAAAAAAAACAAAGAAAACAATAGAATGCTTGAACTAATTTGGTTCAATATTCATATCATATGATATAATCGGCTAACGTGGTTCAGTAGGATCCTCATCCGAACCAGACAATGATAGAGCACCAATATTGACTCCATTCACATTACCCATCCATTCTTCATGTTTACCTATATTAACATTATTCTTATCACCATCTGGACAATTACA
The DNA here is from genome assembly GCA_963667165.1 of Barbarea vulgaris. Lineage (NCBI taxonomy): Eukaryota > Viridiplantae > Streptophyta > Magnoliopsida > Brassicales > Brassicaceae > Barbarea > Barbarea vulgaris. The sequence goes on from OY763887.1 coordinate 7,373,440, forward strand.
GAAAACCAAAAGAAAAAAAAGAAAAAAGATAAAGAAAAAAGGACGATGGAGTCGTACAATCGTGCCAGTGAGTTAAAAGCATTCGACGAGACAAATACCGGCGTGAAAGGTCTTGTCGAAGCTGGAATAACAAAAATCCCACGCATTTTCCATGACCCGCGAGCTACCTCAAGAAACCCTAAACCATCCTCAATGATGGTGACGATTCCAACAATCGATATCGCTGGCGTTTTCGAATCCATGGACACAAGAAAGAGTGTGGTTGCAAAGGTGAAAGAGGCAACGGAGAAGTTTGGGTTTTTCCAGGCGATAAACCATGGGATTCCTATGGAACTTATGGAGAAAATGATAGATGTGACTCGTCGGTTTCACGAGCAAGATCCAGAAGTGAGGAAAACGTTCTATAGCCGAGACGTAACCAAACAGTTTAAGTATAACTCTAATAATGATCTCTTTGGCTCACCTGCTGCGGGTTGGAGAGATACTTTCACTTGTTTTATGGCTCCTAATGTTCCAAAACTAGAGGACTTACCAAAGATTTGTGGGTACGTATACGAATTTTTTATTTATTTCCAATCTAAAGAAGAACCAAAATAAGACATATTTATTCTAAAGATCAAAACTTTGCTTTCATATATTTGATGTGTTTTGAAAGTTTATTGGTGTCAATATTTTAGGGAGGTCATGTTGGAGTACTCAAAGGAAGTGATGAAGTTTGGGGAGTTAATCTTTGAACTTCTTTCAGAAGCTTTAGGTTTGAATCCTAACCATCTCAAAGAAATGGATTGCGCAGAAGGTTTACTGCTGCTATGTCATTTCTACCCGCCTTGTCCTGAGCCCGACCGAACACTCGGCGGCACTCCTCACACAGACAGATCTTTCCTCACTATTCTTCTTCAGGACCACATTGGAGGACTTCAAGTTCTCCAGGATGGATACTGGATCGATGTTCCTCCTACTCCGGGAGCTCTTATCCTTAACGTAGGAGATCTTATACAGGCAAGTTGTTGTTTAATTATACTTGAAACCAAACGATCTATACAATCCCATGCATACGTAAAAAAAATATATAAAAATAAATGGTATTTATTTTTTTTGCAGCTTTTAACAAATGACAAGTTTGTAAGTGTGGAGCATAAAATTCTGGCAAACGCAGGTCAAGAGCCACGCATCTCTATCGCGTCTTTCTTTGTCCATCTACCGACAAGTTCGAAAGTATATGGACCCATTAAAGAGCTTCTGTCTGAAGAAAACCCTCCCAAGTACAGATACTCCACTGCGGAAGTCTCCAACCACTTCGTGGATAGAAAACCTAATGTGAATAATTCGTTGAGCCATTTAAGGATCTGAACAAAATAAATGGTGAACCCAAATCTCTGAGGTTTCTTGAGTTTCTAATAAAAATTTAGTGCACACAGATGCACCAGCTACAATAAAGTTTATACTCGTACTACATGTTGTAGTTTCTTGTGTTTTTTTCTTTTCTTGTTTTGCTTTAAGAGTACTACATGTTGTAGTTCTAATAAGATGTCTATCTTGGATGTTTTTTTTTTTTCTTTTCTTGGCTTTAAGAGGACTACATGTTGTAGTTCTAGTAAGATGTCTATCTTGAATGTTCAATAATTATTGAATTTTAAGTTTTCATCGCTTGTTTTTTCATGTTCAGACCTGTAGTAAACAGAATCAGCCTAAAGTAGAGATCAAAAGTAGTAAATGGATCATCATTCAAGATTTGTAGAAAATGACTCTGCATATTTAATATCTAATAGAAGGAAATACAAAATCACTGTTTTTATTTGTACAAATTTGTTTTTGGGTAAAATGTTAAATTGTATACTCTATTTCACAAAAAGTGTTATCTTAGAGTTGATTTTGCGTTTTAGAAAGAATGTCATATTATAATTTTAATGCAGTTCTTAGAACAGATTTCTCTATTTACCCATCATTCAAATCTAAAACCCTTTATATTTATGTCTCGTTAATGGTATGTTAAATAAGGACATGTTTATATTTTTAAATAATTTTTTAGTTTGTGTAAAATGAGTCAAACAACATTTTTTTTAAAAGGGAGAGAGAATATGCTAGAAAAAAGAAAAACCAAAAACTACAGAAACAACAAGCAAACAATTATGTTGTACGAGTTAATACTTGCACGAGTAAATACCAAATTCATTCTCATAGCCTTTCAAAATTTGATATTGTTATGGATATGCTCCGCTTATGTTTTTTTATCTTGGAAGTTTTTATTTTCTATATGAAATACTATTTTCTTTGGAAAATCAAACTTCATCAAAAACTAGGTTTAGAGACTATAAATTTAAAGTAATGTGGAAGACTAATAAAATGTGTATTTGTTTGCGGAATTTGACAAATCATCAATTATAGGGGTACTAGCGGTAGCAGCTATAGAAATAAGATATCATTATCTAAGGTAACACGCTTTCTGTGAACATAATTAAGTATACGCGCACTTATTGAACTTTGGTATGAAAACAAAACAACATACATCTTGAGCAATTTTGAAACTATTTAGGTCAAATTAAAGCCTACCTACTTTCACATTAAAAAAATGAAGAAAAATATAAGAAATCATGTCCTCCTACACGTGTATGGTCTCGGTCTCAAGGATGGAGCTAGCTAGGAACTAGGGGCCATCTCCCTAATAATTTGTTTTCTTTATTTTAATTTTAAACCTCTATAAGTATTCTATAAATATTTTTAAGGATCTGAAAAAATGGTGATCTAAATCTCCGAGTTTTTCTTGAGTTCCAATAAAACTTTAGTGCATACAGATGCACAATCTACAATCTATACTATTAAGGGAAGAGTAAAATAGCGCTTAAGACAAAAATTGACCTTTATTACGTCAATTGCCACTCAAAAATCAACTTTCTAAAAACATTTCGCGAATTGAAAAGAGCAAAAAAGGCAAACCAAATTTGGACGAAAATGATTAATTAATTTTAGTTAATTGGATATTAACTCTTGACTTCGGATTATCCATAAAATAACACGTGGATCCTTTACTATTAATCTGATTGGTCAAAATCAACCCGGTTAATATATGGAAACATAATATATTATTTATTACCTTATTTTTGGAATATATTATGAATCAAATATATTATAACATTGAAAATTTGATAGCAAACTAAAAAAAATATTATTTTCTAAAATTTCTACTTCCACACTTCTCTATAAATATAAGAGAATAAATTTTATCAAATTTTTTTTTTGCAAAATAACTTTGTGCATCAAGAAAAAAAACTTTTTTGGATTTACAAAAACATATTGTGCTTATTAAAAATAGCATATGGTAAGTAATAATAGCAAATAATATTGAAATATCGGGTTATCTTGAAAAAAAAATATGTTGAGAAAGATGGAGATATGAAAAGAATAAGAACAGAGAAAGAGATTTAATGACAAGAAATATCATGAAGGAAGTAAACCCTACATGCATATATCTTTAATATTATATTCACATTAAAAAACTCGTAAATTACAGGTTAAATAAATGAGAAAGATTTGCAAAGTACATTTTGGAATAGTTATCAAAGTAATCGAAATTAAGATCTTATTTACTTCAATTGCCACTCAATTATGTACTTTCTAAAATGAATTTTGAAATCAGGGAGGGTAGTTTTGTATTAAAAAATACCACAGTAATTATGTTTTGTATGTTTCAATTATTCTGAAGGGAATTGTCCACGAAAATTTAATTACATATAAAAATCTTAAAACATAGCAAGATCCGCTGTCCAACCCATTGATTATCCTATTAATTACAGGGTCGGGTGGGTTTAGAATCGATAATATTTAAACTTGGAGAGGATCCCTTAAATGTCGCAGAATTAAATTTTTGGAAAGTAATTTTAACTGAAATTATTGAATCATTCAAAAATCATATTCAAAAGATTCAGAATATCTAAATTAATAAATATTACCTAAATATAATAATGCAGATTTTTCTAAATTCATATTCAAATTAGTGACTAAATCAAATACAATCTACACATTAAATATTCAATATTCTGTTTTAGAATTACTGTTCATGTTTTTTAATTATTAAACAATAAACATATATATTATAATATTGAAAATTTGGTAGCAAACTAAGAAAAATATTATTTTCTAAAATTCCTACTTCCACACTTCTCTATAAATATAAGAGAATAAATTTTATCAATTTTTTTTTTTGCAAAATAACTTTGTGCATCAAGACAAAAAACTTTTTTAGATTTAAAAAAACATAATGTGCTTATTAAAAATAGCATGTGGTAAGTAATAATAGCAAACAATATTGAAATATCGAGTTATCTTGAAAAAAAAATATGTTGAGAAAGATGAAGATATGAAAAGAATAAGAACAGAGAAAGAGATTTAATGACAAGAAATATCATGAATGAAGTAAACCCTACATGCATATATCTTTAATATTATATTCACATTAAAAAACTCGTAAATTACAGGTTAAATAAATGAGAAAGATTTGCGAAGTACATTTTGGAATAGTTATCAAAGTAATCGAAATTAAGATCTTATTTACTTCAATTGCCACTCAATTATTTACTTTCTAAAATGAATTTTGAAATCAGGGAGGGTAGTTTTGTATTAAAAAGATACCACAGTAATTATGTTTTGGTATGTTTTTATTATTCTAGAGGGAATTGTCCACGAAAATTTAATTACATATAAAACTCTTAAAACATAGCAAGATCCGCTGCCCAACCCATTGATTATCCTATTAATTACAGGGTCGGGTGGGTTTAGAATCGATAATATTTAAACTTGGAGAGGATCCCTTAAATATCGCAGAATTAAATTTTTGGAAAGTAATTTTAACTGAAATTATTGAATCATTCAAAAATCAAATTCAAAAGATTCAGAATATCTAAATTAATAAATATTACCTAAAATATTATAATGCAGATTTGTCAAAATTCATATTCAAATTAGTGACTAAATCAAATACAATCTACGCATTAAATATTCAATATTCTGTTTTAGAATTAATGTTCACGTTTTTAATTATTAAACATATATTATAACATTCAAACTTTGGTAGCAAACTAAGAAGAATATTCTTCTCTAAAAATCATACTTCCACACGTCTTTATAAATAGAAGAGAATAAATTTTATCAGAAATTTGTTTGCAAAATAACTTTGTGCATCAGGACGAAGAAAAAATTTTAATTTACAAAAACTTATTGTGCTTATTAAAAATAACATGTGGTAAGTAATATTAGCAAGAAATATTGAAATATCGGGTTATCTTGAAAAAAAATATGTTGAGAAAGACGGAGATATGAAAAGAATAAGAACAGAAAAAGAGATTTAATGATAATAAATATCATGAATTAAGTAATATTATATTCACATTAAAAAAATCATAAATTGCAGGTTAAGTAAATGAGAAAGATTTGCGGAGTACATTTTGGAATAGTTATCAAAGTAATAGAAATTAAAATTTTAATTACTTCAATTGCCACTCAATTATTTACTTTCTAAAATGAATTTTGAAATCAGGGAGGGTAGTTTTGTATTAAAAAGATACCACAGTAATTATCTTTTGGTATGTTTCAATTATTCTGAAGGGAATTGTCCACAAAAATTTAATTACATATAAAACTCTTAAAACATAGTAAGATCCGTGTCTCAACCCTTGGATTATCCTATTAATTACATGATCGGTGGGTTTAGAATCGATAATATTTAAACTTGGAGAGAATTTCTTAAATATCGCAGAATTAAATTTTTGGAAAGTAATTTTAACTGAAATTATTGAATCATTCAAAATCAGATTTAAAAGATTCATAATATCTAAGCAATAAAAATTACCTAAAATATTATAATGCAGATTTTTCTAAATTCAAATTCAAATTAGATACTACACAACTACATAAGTCATTTTAATTGTTTTTCTCTACCTGACCATGGTGTGTATTAGTGTGCGGTGGAGAAATAAATGATGAGATCTCTGAGATCATTTGAGTTTTCATCGTGATTAATATCAAAATTAGTTTAAGAAGTTATATTACAATATAAAAAAATACTTATTTGTAAACAGAGAGACGACTTATAACAACGTTTCTATTGTTGTTAACGTCAGTTATTAAATGATGTAAAAGTAATGATGTCGGTTTTGAGACCGACTCAATATCGTCTGATGTTAATTGTATTGGCTTTGGTTAATTAAATGACGTTAATTTAAGGTTCTTCGGTTAAGAAGAAATGTCACACTCATTTCTTCTTAACCGAAGAAGAAATCTTATCTCTTCCTTGGAGATAAAGACGAATCTCACACAATCTTATCTCTTCCTTGGAGATAAAGACGAATCTCACACAAGCTTATCTTTTCCTTGGAGATGAAGCCACTTCTCCCTATAAATAGAGTCTCACCTCATTCTCTCTTAAAAAAAAAACACAATTGAATCGAATACAATCGAGTTTAAAAACACAAAAGCTTCCAGCAACAATAATAATCTCCTTCTTCTCTTTCTTAGCGAGTAAGTCTCAAGAGTATATTGTACATCTGGTTGGCAGATTCTATAATCGGGTGTTGCGATTATAGTCTCAACATGGTTGTATCCTGGGATTCAAAATCTCATAAAACCGCCACACTGCGGAAGATTTATTAAATTAAGGAAAGATATAATATCTCATCTCCGCGTATTCGTCATTTCCTTAATTGGATATGTTCGTAATTTTTTATCCCAGATTTCATGATCCTACAGAAGATACACCGACTTTCTACAAAAGAAATCGATTAATGGGTTGGGGAGACCTCAAAGCAAGGATGTATAAGGAGTTTGTGAATAAGCACCAAACTCAGAGCAACAACGTGGCAACATCCAGGTACAAAGCAACCCCAAGGAGCCTAAAGTTAGCACCAAAAATGCTGTCAACACGTGAGAACCACCTTGCTTATCCTCATGAGCACAAGAGAGTGTTTTCAAAAACTGTGGAGAAGCAACCAGAGGCTAAGTAAACAGTCAGAGCTAAGGAGGTTCAACAAAAATTATTTCAAACTCCTATGCGAACTACAAAGCAATTACGTGAGCTGCAAGTGATACCAATTCAAGGTAAGTTAATCCTTTGAGTTCAGTTGATGTGATATGTTATAGATGTCAAGGTAAAGGAAACCTTGCCAAATTATGTCCAACTAGGAAAATAGTAACACCTTTAGAGCCAATGGCTGAAAGTGAACAAAAGGATAACTAGGTTTTGCTCTCAATTCTAGCATAATACACTTGTCTTTGCCAAAGGATGTTGATACAGGTCTAGGCATAACAAAGGAGCAAGAAGTGTCAGCCTTAGTCTTGGATCAAAGGGATTTTCAGAACACTGAGATAACAAAACCCAAGCAAGTCAAATCCATCATGAGGAGTAAGATACAACAAGACACTTGTTATGATATCCAAGTAAGCATAATACAAGACCTTGTTCAATATGAGAATGATGTCAAAGTAAGTCTTATCATGAGACACTCTATTATTGAGAATTCCAATTCCATAATAATACACTTGTTCTTGCCTTTAAGTGTTGATAAAGTTATAGGTATAATGGAGAAAAGAAAAGACCAAGGAGAAGCTCCATCAAAGCAACACTTGTTTTTAAAACCAGTTCAAGACCAAGGTTATAATGGATCATTGCTGCAAAAATCGGCAGTAAAGAAGACTGGGAATGTCACTGATACTTTGCTGATCAAGGAGGAACTCCCAAACTAACCCCAACAGTCCCCAAGAATTCAAAGCCGAGGTAAGTTTCTAAACTCCCAAAACCGAATGAAACCTAACTTACTTTCTCTTGATGCAGGTAAAAAAGTTTTGAGGACAAAACTTCTTGAAGAGGGAGGGTATGATGAGGTCATCAGACCAGTAGACGAACCGGAGTTCCATCAAACTTACTGCTCAAGCTGCATAGGATCCAACAAGGACACATGTGCTTTTCATGGAGCATACCAAACCAACCAGAAGGAGTTAAGCAACAAGCCAACTTGTTACAGAAGCTTGACTCATCAGAGACTCACGGAGAAGTGGATTCACATAAAATAAGTACAGACTTGAATGTTATTAATTTTACAAATTGGTGGACCTGTTTCGGATCCAATTGCAAATCTAGGCCAAATATTATGCTACACAGGCCAACTCAGAAATGACTCAAAGCCAATTGGATAATATTAATGGGTTTCTCACGGTTCCAGAATGCCAAGTATCTGAAGAAATGCCCACCGGATCCTCAAGTTACTCCCCATTTCCCAAAATGGGTCGGCTTGGTTCTATACATGGAAAGTTCTCTATCCGATTGGTTGAGGAGCTTTCAGACTTATGTGTGGCGACCAAGTTACTTATCTAATCACTCAGGATCTTCCCCACACGACCCTATCTGCACAAGAACCCAGAGGATCAGGCGGATCCTCTCTTGCTCACACTTACCATATTTGGAGTCATTTGGATTCAAACTCCAACAGCTCTTCTACTTTCAAACGAATTTGAGGCATTCATCACACTCCAGAAGGTTCCAAGACATCACTCCTATTTTGGCCAAGATCCCCGTTAAAGCTCTAACAGCCATATTCTTTTAATTCGAAAATTATGTTTCTTTCTTTAGCACTTTATAACGTGTAACTGAGCATTATATAGGCTCTCTTAGTCCTTCATTTGTATTCACAAATCTTTAAGAAAATCAAAGTAATATTCAGTTTACAAAAGTATTTTCTTTGTGTTGTTCATTAGAGTCTTAGATGGATTCCTTTGCTCTTGTGTTCTTGTCTTTAGAGTCTAGTGTGGAATCACTTTACTCTATTGATTTAGCGGATTAAGAACTTGTGAAATCAAGATTCTTATTTCGTATGTGGTTGTGGAATCAATCGCAAGCTCCACCTTTATCTCTCTATCAACGCCCACTTCTGCAACAAACCTTGTCAACTCTTGACACCTTGTGAACAATAGGATTTGCTGGTATAGACACGAAACCTTAGAGGATAGTGATGGGACCAAGAATTAGGTGGTAACATGCTCTCTTCTCGACGAGTGATGGAGTCAAGTGGATCGAGATGGGGCTAGTTCAAATGGTGGTAACACGCTCTTTGAATCAGCAACGAAATAAAGATTGAGAACAAGAGATGGATCGAAGTTCGCCACACAAAGTTGCGAAATTACTTTGTGATAAGAACACGAATCAATGCATATCTGAATCTCACACAAATATATATAGATCCCACTTGCTTTCTAAGGGCATCACACACAATAGAAAAGACAAGTAAACAAAGCCGAAGCTTCAAATGTGAGAAAACTCTCGGTTTTTCTTATTTTTTTCAAATTCAAGGGTGATTTACAATGAATCAAGAGCTGAGATTTTATAGACTTGTGGTCAGCTAATCTAAGAAATTAAATAAGAAAATAAATCAACATAAATAAAAATAAATCAGCATAAATTATAAATCAATCAACTATTTGATTGATATAGCCTTTAAAGCTTGATTTTGGCCGAATAAGGAAAATGTAAGGTTCCTTGTATATGGACAGCTTGGACATGTAATGATGCATTCTTGGAACCTCTTGTAGGTGTGGAGGGTCCAAGTCGTGCCCAAAAAGTTTAAGAAAAAGCCACGGGAGATTTAACGCATTCGGTTCAAAATAAGGCAATTCGGGTCTTGAATGAATTATCTTGATTCTGTGTGATTTGGTGCAGCTAAAGACGTGTGGAAGAGGCTCTTGATGAAGTAGAGAGTCTCCAGCTTTTATGTCCACATCACATCGGTTGACAGAAAACCGCTACAACTCCTCACGATGATCTCTAGGAATTTTCCGAGGTTGCTCCATTGGTTGTCATGATGCCGCTACACTTGCCTGCTGGAGTCCACCTGCTGTCATGATGCCACTATACTACCTCGAGATGGTCTCCAGGAATTTTCATTTTGATCCTTTGTACTCCATTTGGTCATCTTTCGAGCTAGTATCACTTCCAAACCTACAAGACAACAATGCATATGCAAATGCAACTAAAACCCTATATGTGTTATGCATATGAATCAAAAGCAAAAGAAAATAAGGCTATAAAGACGGTAAAATCAATAGATATCAATTCCCTCAAACTTATATCTTGCTTGTCCGCAAGCAAAGTACAAGAGACAAGATGAGAAAAAGGTGTGAAAGCAGAAACCAAAGCCACAAAGTATCAAAAAAAGGAAGAAACGCAATGCTCTTAAAGATAGTTAAACGGTGCTTTCAATTCCATTTTCTTCTAGGAACTTAGCGAATTGCTCTGACTTGAATTCACCTCCCCTATCTGATCTGATCTTCTTGCCTCTGATTCTGAGTTTCTGTCATCTCTCTTTTTCAATTCACTCCCTGTGTTCAGTGGTACACATATAGTTGTGAGTTGGATTTCAGACTGCTCCTTGGTTTCCTCTTGGGTTTTCCAATTCCAACTTTTGTGTTCTTCAAACACCACATCCCTTGAAACTTCTATTTTCTTTGTACTAAGAACATACACTGTGTATCCTTTACTCACACTACTATAGCCCATAAAAACTGCTCTCTCTGACTTGTCATCAAGTTTCTTTCTTTTCACTGCAGGAATTAACACATGACACATGCATCCGAACAATCTCAAGTGGTTTACTGAAGGTTTTGATATGCCTCTATTTTACACCATTTTAGATAACATTTCTCATATAGATTCTTATGTTTTCATTGCATAATTAGAGTTTAGGAGCATATATTTGCATGTTTTATTGTTTTTAGGTTTTGGAATGAGTTATTGATATATTGGGATTTTATATGCATTTTAGTTGCATCGCCAATGTTTTCTATGTCATTTGGCATTCATTCTAGTGTCTCTAGGTGCATGTTTTGCATTTTCCCTTTGTGTTATAGGTTTTAAAGTGAATGAGCAACAAGGATGATTGAATGGAGCAAGAAGGACACAAGAGGAAGCATTGGCAAACTCGGAGCCAGCCAGCGACATGTTTCATCGGGATCGTAAACCAGCTACACGCCGGTGGGATGAACTGGCGGTGTCGTGAGACCGCTGAGATGTCTCCAAAACTTCCCGACATCCTGGCGAAATGAACTGGCGGGATCGTGAACCCGCTGCGAGCCAGCGGGATACTCTGGCGGGATGATGTGCCCGCTACACCACGGCGGGTTGGTCCATCGGTTTCATGTGCCCGAGACAAGCAGCGGCCAAAACCAGCGGCTTAGAACACCCAGCGAACCGGACCTGATTACTCTATTTTCGTTTTAAACCAGACTTGATTAAATGTTGGTTATGTATTGAACCAGTTTAAGAGCTCTCCATATAAATACTCTAAACCTAGTTAGGGATGAGTTATGCTTTGTTTTAGGATTGTTTTTAGCCACCTTAAGGTTTCTCTTTGGAAAACTTTGTATGAACCTTTGAGATTTTGAGAATCAATCTTGTTTAATCTTTCTTATCTTTCTTTCTATTCATCTTTTATTTATGATTATGCAAAGAACAATCTATTTCTTTTGTGTTTTCATGGCTAAGAGTGAGTAGTCTTTTAAAGCTTGAGGGTTGAGGAAGATTTAGGGTGATTGAGAGTTGATTAGTGGAGTATAGGTTTAGTTTATGATAGATCCTTGCTTATTAGGAGTTCCTAATGCTAGATTAGTCTTGATCAAGTTGATTTAGAAGATTTGCATTTTCACGCCCACAAGGTGTTCGACAAAATGCTTGATTGATCTTAATAAGTGCTTAGCATGCTTAGCTCATGGAAATGATTGATTAAGATGTTAAGTGGTTAGTTAGACTTGTTATTAATGCTCTTTGGTTACATAATTGCTAACGGAAGTTATTGATGATTGTGTGATTAGAGTAGTGATTAATGTCATGGAAATGAATTAATCAAGTTTAGTGTTTAAGGCCTAAGGATTAGCTTGTTTAAGTTGTTAGATGCTCCACTAGTTCACAATTAGTCACCCTAAGTTAAATCCCTCTATCCCGAAAGCTTGTTTTCATTCTCTAAAGTTTCAAATCATTTTAGTTATTTTCTCGTTTATGTTATTGTTTTATTTTGAATATTGCTACTTAAATCTTTGACCTTTATGTGCTTAGATTGAGTTGAAACTTGTATTTTTGGTGTGCTATTCTTGTTTCTCCGTGGAATCGACCCTTAAGTGCTACGCACAAAAGGTTTATTTGATAGACCGGCGTAAAAAGCCATTTATCAATTTGGCGCCGTTGCCGGGGAAACAATGCAATAGCCATTAGAATTTGGTTTCTATTTGAGACTAAGTGTTTATTTTACATTTGACATTTAACATCTTTGCTTGGTGTTTGATTTTCTTTCTTATAGGTACATGAACTTGCGAAGTCACGGTACAACAAACTTGGTTAATCAGGTTGAGGATATTCGAAGACTTGAGAGAGAGAACAATCGAGCAAGGAGAGAACAAGAACGTTTGGATCATTTGAATCGTTTAGGAATGGGTGATCAACGTGCACCGCCCGGTTTTCCGGCTAATGTTGCTCAAGAGGGTAACGAGAGAGAGAATGAGGTTGGTCGAGCTCCGGTACATCCACCAAGGAACCCGAACGTCATAGGTACTTTTGATGAGCCAAACATCCACGGGAATCGAGAAGGTATCCGCCCTCCTCCAATTGTGACTAACAACTTCGAGATAAAAGCAAGCTTGATCAATATGGTTCAAGGATCAAGGTTCCATGGCTTACCAATGGAGGACCCACTTGACCATTTGGACCAGTTCGACCGAGTGTGTGGGACGGTGAAGATCAATGGCATCTCGGAGGACGCTTTCAAACTCCGTTTATTTCCATTCTCACTTGGGGATAGAGCGCATCAATGGGAAAAGCACTTACCACATGGGTCCATAACCTCTTGGGATGATTGTAAAAGGGTGTTTTTGAGCAAGTTCTTCTCTACTTCTCGCACGGCTCGGCTTCGAAATGAGATTTCTGGATTCAAGCAAAAGGGAAACGAGAGTTTTAGTGAGGCTTGGGAACGTTACAAAGGTTACACGTCGCAATGTCCACATCATGGGTTCTCTAATGAGTCTTTGCTTTCAACATTGTATCGTGGGGTATTACCAAAGATAAGGATGCTCCTTGACACCGCTAGCAATGGGAACTTCCTAGGACAAGAAGCGACACAAGGGATGACGTTGGTTGAAAATCTTGCGATGAGCGATGGTAATTATGGAGAAGACTACGATAGGTCGGTTAGAGAGAGTGGTTCTCAAGATGATCAAACTCGAAAGGATATCAAAGCCTTGAATGATAAGATGGATAAGATGCTGCTATCCAATCAAAGACAAGTCAACTTTGTGGGAGACTTCGAAGGACAAGGTTATCAAGATGGTGGAATTGAGATGTGTCAAGAGAGCCAAGAGGAGATGAACTATGTGGGAGGATACCAACAAAAGGGCTTTAACCCCAACTACCGCAACCATCCAAACCTCTCATACCGTAGTCCCAATGTGGAGAATCCACAAGACCAAACATATCCCAACAAACCACAAGGTCAAACCTATACCCAAGGTAACTACCAATCTAACCAAAACTACAACCAAGGAAACTCCCAACCAAGACCTCCAAACACAAACCAACCCCAATACAACACCCAAAACACTAACCAAACCAACTACCCACCTAAACCACAATACAACCCTTCCCAAAACTTCTTACCACAACAAAACTACCAAACCCAAGCACCACAACAAAGCCATATAACCAACGAAGACCCAAACACTATCCTACTTCAAAGACTCCTCGAAGGACAAACTAAAGGACATCTTGAGATTAATAAGCGGATAGATGGTGTGGATGGAGCTTACAATGCTTTGAATGCTAAGTTTGAGAGTTTAGCTTCACACGTGAAGTCCTTGGATAACCAAGTTGCCCAAAATTCTAAGAGACCGATGGGTTCATTACCGGGTAAACCGGAACCTAACCCCAAAGAGTACATAAATGCCATTACTCTTAGAAGTGGAAAGGAGCTTCCATCTAGAGAACCCCTTGTGATAGACAATGAGGACATTGTGGATAAAGAGAGGGAGGTGGTGGAGTTAGATGGTGACGAGTATTTGGATGCTAAAGAAAAGAGTTGTGTTGGTTTTAAAGAGGGTACGGTTGAAAAGGGAATTGAACGGGAAGACAAAGGAAAAGGGAAGTGTACAAGCGAATCTAGTGAGAATAAGGTTAAAGAAGCCGCATTTGTGCCTCCACCGTATGAACCAAAACTTCCTTTCCCGGGCCGCTTCAAGAAACAACTTATGGAGAAATATCGTGCTATGTTTGATAAACAAATGAGTGATGTGAGTATTGCTATGCCTATCATAGATGCCTTTTGGTTGGTTCCACACTATAACAAGTTCCTAAAGGACGCGGTAAAAGAGAAAGCAAAGGCTTTAGAGGGGATGGTGGTGTTGACTCAAGAATGTAGCGCGATCATTCAACGAAAGGTTATCTCTAAGAAGCTCAATGATCCCGGTAGTTTCAACCTTCCTTGTACACTAGGCCCTTTTTCATTCACAAAGTGTCTAGTTGATCTTGGTGCTAGTGTGAGTTTGATGCCCCTTACGGTCGCAAAACGACTAGGATTCACACGTTTCAAACCGTGTAGAATATCTCTTGTGCTTGCGGATAGGTCGGTTCGACACCCTATTGGACTACTAGAAGATCTACCGGTAGTCATTGGGAACTTTGAGATTCTCACGGACTTTGTGGTTCTAGAAATGGATGAGGAACCACAAGATCCTTTGATATTTGGTAGGCCATTTCTAGCCACCGTGGGAGCTATGATTGATGTGCGAAAGGGAAAAGTTAACCTACAATTGGGGGATGAGATTCTCAAGTTTGACATTCAAAGGCTTATGAAGAAGCCAACTATGGAGGGCCAAGTGTTTTGGATCGAGGAAATGGATGCACTCGCGGATGAGCTCTTAGAGGAGATCGCCTTAGAAGACTCTCTCCAAAGCGCTCTAACGGTGAAGCAAGGCACGTTTGGTGTACTTGAGAGTGATAGTTTGGGCTATGAGAAGATATTGAACTCACACAAGGCTTCTAGTCAAGACACCACATTCTTAGAGTTGGATAGAGTTGTGCATAAAGCGAGTTTGGTTGAGGTTGAAGATGCAAACAAGGATGGAGCCAGCATCGATGGAGATTGGAGTGAACTCAAAGCTCCAAAGGTGGACCTAAAACCGCTCCCAAAAGGGCTAAGGTACGCATTTCTTGGAACAAACTCTACTTATCCGGTTATCATTAATGATGAACTTAGTGATTTAGAGACTTCCACCCTTTTAGGAGAATTAAAGAAGTTTAGGAAAGCCATATGATATTCACTTGATGATATAAAGGGAATTTCGGAAACCCTTTGTATGCATAGGATCCACCTTGAGAATGAGTCAATGACTTCCGTAGAACATCAAAGGCGGTTAAACCCAAACCTTAGAGATGTTGTACGGAAAGAGATCCTCAAACTCTTGGATGCGGGAATAATTTACCCAATCTCGGATAGCACATGGGTTTCCCCGGTACACGTTGTACCAAAAAAGGGCGGAGTCACGGTAATTAAAAATGATAAAGATGACTTGATTCCCACTAGAACCATAACGGGACATAGAATGTGTATAGATTACCGAAAATTAAATGCCGCATCTAGAAAAGACCATTTTCCGCTTCCATTCATAGACCAAATGTTAGAAAGATTAGCGAACCACACTCACTATTGCTTCCTTGACGGTTATTCGGGCTTCTTTCAAATACCTATTCACCCGAATGACCAAGAAAAAGCGACATTTACATGCCCTTATGGTACCTTTGCATATCGAAGGATGCCATTTGGGCTTTGTAACGCACCCGCAACCTTTCAAAGGTGCATGATGTCGATCTTCTCAGACTTAATAGAGAATGTGGTTGAGGTTTTTATGGATGACTTCTCCGTCTATGGAGATTCGTTTGCTTCTTATCTTTTGAATCTTTGTAGGGTCTTGAGGCGTTGTGAGGAGACTAATCTTGTGTTGAACTGGGAGAAGTGTCACTTCATGGTTCGGGATGGGACTGTGCTTGGGCATCGAATATCGGAAAAAGGCATTGAGGTTGACAAAGCCAAGATAGAGGTAATGACAAGCCTAGAGCCTCCAAAGACTGTTAAGGACATTCGGAGTTTCTTAGGCCATGCCGGGTTCTATAGGCGCTTCATAAAAGATTTCTCATCGATAGCTAGGCCATTGACAAGGCTTTTGTGCAAAGAAGCTGAATTTGTGTTTGACGAGGAGTGTCTTGAAGCGTTTCTAAGGATCAAGAAGGAGTTAGTTAGTGCTCCAATTGTGCAACCGCCGGATTGGAACTTGCCCTTTGAAGTAATGTGTGATGCTAGTGACTTTGCGGTATGAGCAGTTTTGGGTCAAAAGAAAGACAAGAAGCTCCATGTTATCTACTATGCGAGCCGAACGCTAGATAGTGCCCAAGTTAAGTATGCAACAACGGAAAAGGAACTCTTGGCTATCGTCTTTGCCTTTGAGAAGTTTCGTTCCTATTTGGTTGGCTCAAAAGTGATTGTACACACGGATCATGCGGCCTTGCGGCATTTGTTGGTCAAGAAGGATGCAAAGCCAAGACTTCTCCGTTGGATTCTGCTTCTACAAGAGTTTGACTTAGAGATCAAAGACAAGAAAGGGATTGAGAATGGCGTTGCGGATCACTTATCTAGATTAAGGGTTGAAGACGGTTTACCTATTGATGACTCCATGCCCGAGGAACAATTGATGGCTGTTAGACTCATAATTGAGGGTTACAAGACGGGTAAGAAGCTTGAGGAAATGATGAGTTTGAATGAGAAACTACCTTGGTATGCGGACTACGTGAACTACTTGGTATGTGAAAAAGAGCCACCTCAGCTTGAAGGATATCAAAGGAAAAAGTTCTTCAAAGATGTGAATCGTTACTATTGGGACGAACCGTATTTGTATACGCTTTGCAAGGATAATCTGTACAGAAGGTGTGTTGCGGAAGAAGAAGTTGAGGGTATCTTGTTGCTATGCCATGGTGCATCAATTGGAGGTCATTTCGCCACTTTTAAGACAGTCCAAAAAGCCCTACAAGCGGGATTTTGGTGGCCCACGATGTTCAAGGATGCGAATGAGTTCGTGTCAAGGTGTGACCTATGTCAAAGAAAAGGGAACATAAGTAAACGGAACGAGATGCCACAAAACCCTATCTTTGAAGTGGAAATATTTGATGTATGGGGAATCGACTTTATGGGACCTTTTCCCTCTTCCTATGGCAACCAATACATCCTTGTAGCGGTCGACTATGTCTCAAAGTGGGTTGAAGCGATAGCAAGCCCGACAAACGATGCAAAGGTTGTGTTGAAAATGTTCAAGAGCATCATATTTCCGAGGTTTGGTATACCAAGAGTTGTAATAAGTGATGGCGGTTCTCATTTCATCAACAAGGTTTTCGAGAACCTTCTAAAGAAGCATGGCGTGAAACACAAAGTCGCAACCCCTTACCACCCTCAAACAAGTGGGCAAGTTGAGATCTCTAACCGAGAGATCAAAGCGATATTGGAGAAAACAGTTGGAACAACTAGGAAGGATTGGTCTATGAAGCTTGATGATGCGCTTTGGGCCTATAGAACGGCTTTTAAGACTCCTATCGGCACTCCCAGGTAAGTTCTCTAGTCCTCCAATCTCGGTTTGC
Source organism: Barbarea vulgaris (assembly GCA_963667165.1). Taxonomy (NCBI): domain Eukaryota; kingdom Viridiplantae; phylum Streptophyta; class Magnoliopsida; order Brassicales; family Brassicaceae; genus Barbarea; species Barbarea vulgaris. The sequence goes on from OY763887.1 coordinate 7,391,135, forward strand.
ACTCTGTAAACCAGAGAAAATTAAACCGGTTCACTGTTCTTCCTTCCTTCTTCTTCTTCTTCACGACCACATGTTTTTCATTACACACTTAAGCAATTTTTCAACATCTTCAAAACAAGAGAACTCTCTCATTTCTTCACCAAATTCATTGATTTTCATCGCTGAGCTCGAGTTTTAAGTGTACACTTTTGATTAATCCCTCCATTTTCTCTAATCCTCAAGTTTCCTCCAATAAACTCAAAGGTATACCAAATCCCCCAAGCTCTTTGATTTTCGAGTTTAGCTTCAAAAATCACCTTAACTCGTTTTTCTTGCTTAATTTAAACTTAGTAGTGAGTTAGATGGTGTTTGCTGATAGATATAACCATTGCTCGCATGAATTTGGTGTTTGATTGGCATTGGATTCGAAAATTCAAAGTTAGGGTTCTAAAAAAAAAAAAAAATAAAAAAAAAATAAAAAAATAATATTTGGGGGAATTGGAGGATTGTGGTTTCATTAGTAGGAAAATGGTGCTTTGAGAGAGTTCTTAGAAGACTACTTCATTTAAAACGTTTTGGGGTTGTTTAATGAGAATTTTGTCTTGAACCTTGCTTAATTTGCGTTTAAACTCGATTAGAATTGGTAATTATATGTGTGATGCTTGAAGTTATCTCCACATAGGTTAAAATGCATAATATGATAAACAAGTAGAACATTTAAGCATTCACTTATGTTTAATTGTGATGGGTCTTGGTGAGTTTTTGCTAACGTTGTGCAAAAGTGTTTGAATTTGTTTTATAGAACACAATGACAAGGTCAAAGCTAACCGTAGCGGAGGCAAGCAAAAAGAAAAGCACAACGCAAGAAAAAAAATGCTCTCAAACCTCCAAGCTTCAAGCTCAACAACAAACTAGAAAGAGTAAAGGGAAAGAGGTTGAGCGGGTCGAGAATGAAAAGGAAGATAGTGGTATGGAAAGAATTGAAGAGGAATTTACAAGCTCCGATAGTGAGGAAGAAGTAGCTCCTAAAGACAAAAGAAAAGGGAAAGCGAAAGGCATAAAGGAAGCAACGGAGATAAAGAATAAATACAAGTGGACGAAAGCTCAATACAAGGCAAAACTTGACAAAATCTCGTTTGTTGCAACCCGCTACCCCGACCCCGACTTTCTAAGTGAGATGGGACTTCTTGAAGACGTTGAAACAATGTTTGATAGCATGGGGCTAAGGAAGTTCTTGAGTTTGGCCTCTGACACCTATGTTGATCTCACTAAAGCGTTTCTCGCCACCTTGAAATTAAATTTGCACAACTACAAAGAAGATGAGTTAGATAGTGGGGGATACATAGAGTTCACCATACACGGGACAAGGCACACGGTCGACTTCCAAGAACTAAGTGCTATCTATGGTCTTACACAAGGAGGTCCTATCACATTCGAAGTCTCGCTTAGTGAACCCAAACTATTGTGGAGAAACATTGGGGTTGGGTCCTTTCAAAAAGCTTCGACCAAAGCGGCTCGCATTCGTCACCCTGCCATCCGCTATGTTCAAAAGGTCATCGCCCATTCATTCTATGCTAGAAGGGAGACGGGATCAATAAAAAGAGCGGATATGAGGTTTCTATTGTTGGGTGTCAAACCATTTACGAAACATCTTAACAATGGGCGCGGACTCCGCACCAACCGACGTGATGTGAGCATGGTGGGGATGTTCGTTTACTATCTCCAATACATTCATCGGTGGATCATGACTACAATGGACAAGACTCCACAAGTAAGCATGGGAGGACTATTGACACCGCTCTTTATGGCAAAAGGCATTGAGTTGAGGGGAGAAGTGAAAGAACTCACTCGCATCGATAAATACTATCTCAAGAAGTCCTTCTATCTCTCGGGTACTCTTAATGGGTCCTATGCCTACCGTTTTCAAACCACCTACGATGAAGAAAGGAAGATATTGCTACCTCAAGTGAACCTCACTACTCTCCACGTAGTTGAGAATTTGGCTTTTGAGCACGGAGAAGAGCACTTCTATGATATCTTGAAGCATGGCCAACTTGAGAACATTGTAAAAGGAAAGTGCGGCTCAGGAAAACCAAACGCGGGTCCATCGAGAGCAGCTTCACCCTTGCCTTGTCCATCAGTATACGGTAGCTCAAGGTACCACTTCCAACCCTATGACGAACCTATCCGAGAGCCCGGTCTCCGAAAAGCACACGAGCATATTCACTTGCTCCAAAGGCTTGTTAAGTGGCAAGGAAGAGGACTCCGGAAAGTTGTCGACCAAGTAAAGAGTCTCACAAAAGAAGTTAAAAGCTTACAGAGCAAGCTCTCAAGCGCGGGGTGCTCTAACCCTCGACCCGCGGACGTTGTAGACTCGGTAATGGAGCAACCAATGGAAGAAGAAGAAGGAGAAGAAGCGAATGTGGGAGAGAACTTGGAAGAAGACATGGGAGTGAGACACTCATTCCAAGAAGTGTCAAGTACTCATATGGATATACCAGAGCCTCCAAGAGCGTCGTCCTATCATCCCCGCCAAAGGAAGAAAAGAAGAGCTAGACGGTCGCCCACACCACCTCAATACTCGAGTAACGAGTCTTACTCCTTCTCATCCTCCCCATGGTACTAGGTACTCCTTATTCCCTTTGTAAATATTATCGCTTTAAGTTTTTGTATTATGTGTTTTGTTGCGTTAGTCTCTTTCTCAAGATTATTCTCACACCGGGTCGGTGTGAAATAAGTTTGGGGGAGAGACCCATCTACTAATCTTGTGTTTTGAGCTCTTATTTTTAATTTTGCATATTTAAGTCTCATGCATACATCTATGTGCATAGAAAAGCCAAAAATTTTGAAAATTTTGAAAAAAAAAAAAAAGAAAAAAAAAAAAAAAAAAAAAATACAAAAAGAAACATGTAGGTTTGCATTTGCATATTGCCTTTAAGATTGAGTCTAAAAGCATATAGATTCGCATTTACATATGAAATGCATTGGGGATATTTGCCTTGTTGAAGTTCAAATTTTGGATTGAGATCGAAACCCTTGTTCATAGTTACTTGATGCATGATTTCAATCTTGAAAAGCCAGAAAATCCATCATTGGACCCTTTCCTCTTTCGAAAATCTCGATCATTGTGAGCTTTGCATGATTTTCATTACAACTCTCTTTATTATTGGACATAACTTGAATCTAATTTCTTGCTTAGGGAGTTAAAATGCTTGTTCATGGGTTTCCATAGACACATTCGAGTTATCTTTTACCTATTCTACCACCCTTGCTAACTCGAATGGCCATCTTCATCTTTAAGATGGTTTCCCCACCTTCACCCTAACCATTTTCTTTCAAACCATGCATTGATTTTGATTGAGTGAGGTCTCTTGTGTGCTTTCATTTGCAAAATCCTTAGAGAAGGTGATCGACAAGTCCTCTCTTCCATTAGACTAAGAATGTAATTGTAGCTTAGGAATGGTTAGTGATCTTTGATGGGAAATAGTCATTAGAATGAAGGACAAGTGTGGAAAGCCCGAAAAAGAGTCCTGTATATTTAAAAGCTTCTAGAGAACACCTAAGAAAAGAAATAGTTGCTCAAATGTGAAAAATAAAAGAAAAATAGATAGTGCTTCCTCCCTATAGTTGAAAAGTTCATAAAAGGAAAGAGAGAGCACCAAAAAAAAACAGAAAAGAATGATTAAAGATCAATGAGCATGTGTTTATATATGAAAAGTTCTCTAGTTAGCCAAAAAGGGAAATAAGAGACTCGGGGTAAAGTCCTTTTCAAGATCGAAACTCATTGTTAGGGTGTCTAAGGGTTTTGGAATAAGATGTTCAAGGCATTGTTTAGACATAGGGATTGAGGTTCATAATTTAAATATCTAAGGGTTTTGGAATAAGATGTTCAAGTCATGGGATAAACATAGATAAATAGATGAAAACATGAGAATGGGTAGGATCATGGAAGAGAGTCTTGTACCAACATTTGGTCACATTCTCCATTGCTTTTGCGAAGTGACTTGCACTTTGTTTGGAGATAAACCACAAACACCATTGAACCTTCTCTTTTCCATATCTAAACCTTTGTTATACCTAGCCAAATGAACTTGATTGAGACTCCCTTAGCAAGACCGCACTAAAAAGCTAAATGAATGTGAAGAGTTGTCTTGAGATTGATTGCAAGTTTGCTTTGGTTTCGAGTATGATTAGGGAGTTGGATTGGTATGATTATGGCGAAGTACGAGAGAGTAATGTGTTAAGTTATGCATTGTTTAACTTTGTTCAAGGACTTCGCGTTGAATCCATTCTTGAACTCTATGGTTTCGAATTCCCGTTTTTGAAACTCTTTTCTTTGCTAATCTCTTGTAGTTTGCTTGAGGACAAGCAAGAGATAGTTTGGGGGAGTTGATATGCCTCTATTTTACACCATTTTAGATAACATTTCTCATATAGATTCTTATGTTTTCATTGCATAATTAGAGTTTAGGAGCATATATTTGCATGTTTTATTGTTTTTAGGTTTTGGAATGAGTTATTGATATATTGGGATTTTATATGCATTTTAGTTGCATCGCCAATGTTTTCTATGTCATTTGGCATTCATTCTAGTGTCTCTAGGTGCATGTTTTGCATTTTCCCTTTGTGTTATAGGTTTTAAAGTGAATGAGCAACAAGGATGATTGAATGGAGCAAGAAGGACACAAGAGGAAGCATTGGCAAACTCGGAGCCAGCCAGCGACATGTTTCATCGGGATCGTAAACCAGCTACACGCCGGCGGGATGAACTGGCGGTGTCGTGAGACCGCTGAGATGTCTCCAAAACTTCCCGACATCCTGGCGAGATGAACTGGCGGGATCGTGAACCCGCTGCGAGCCAGCGGGATACTCTGGCGGGATGATGTGCCCGCTACACCACGGCGGGTTGGTCCATCGGTTTCATGTGCCCGAGACAAGCAGTGGCCAAAACCAGCGGCTTAGAGCACCCAGCAAACCGGACCTGATTACTCTATTTTCGTTTTAAACCAGACTTGATTAAATGTTGGTTATGTATTGAACCAGTTTAAGAGCTCTCCATATAAATACTCTAAACCTAGTTAGGGATGAGTTATGCTTTGTTTTAGGATTGTTCTTAGCCACCTTAAGGTTTCTCTTTGGAAAACTTTGTATGAACCTTTGAGATTTTGAGAATCAATCTTGTTTAATCTTTCTTATCTTTCTTTCTATTCATCTTTTATTTATGATTATGCAAAGAACAATCTATTTCTTTTGTGTTTTCATGGCTAAGAGTGAGTAGTCTTTTAAAGCTTGAGGGTTGAGGAAGATTTAGGGTGATTGAGAGTTGATTAGTGGAGTATAGGTTTAGTTTATGATAGATCCTTGCTTATTAGGAGTTCCTAATGCTAGATTAGTCTTGATCAAGTTGATTTAGAAGATTTGCATTTTCACGCCCACAAGGTGTTCGACAAAATGCTTGATTGATCTTAATAAGTGCTTAGCATGCTTAGCTCATGGAAATGATTGATTAAGATGTTAAGTGGTTAGTTAGACTTGTTATTAATGCTCTTTGGTTACATAATTGCTAACGGAAGTTATTGATGATTGTGTGATTAGAGTAGTGATTAATGTCATGGAAATGAATTAATCAAGTTTAGTGTTTAAGGTCTAAGGATTAGCTTGTTTAAGTTGTTAGATGCTCCACTAGTTCACAATTAGTCACCCTAAGTTAAATCCCTCTATCCCGAAAGCTTGTTTTCATTCTCTAAAGTTTCAAATCATTTTAGTTATTTTCTCGTTTATGTTATTGTTTTATTTTGAATATTGCTACTTAAATCTTTGACCTTTATGTGCTTAGATTGAGTTGAAACTTGTATTTTTGGTGTGCTATTCTTGTTTCTCCGTGGAATCGACCCTTAAGTGCTACGCACAAAAGGTTTATTTGATAGACCGGCGTAAAAAGCCATTTATCAATTTGGCGCCGTTGCCGGGGAAACAATGCAATAGCCATTAGAATTTGGTTTCTATTTGAGACTAAGTGTTTATTTTACATTTGACATTTAACATCTTTGCTTGGTGTTTGATTTTCTTTCTTATAGGTACATGAACTTGCGAAGTCACGGTACAACAAACTTGGTTAATCAGGTTGAGGATATTCGAAGACTTGAGAGAGAGAACAATCGAGCAAGGAGAGAACAAGAACGTTTGGATCATTTGAATCGTTTAGGAATGGGTGATCAACGTGCACCGCCCGGTTTTCCGGCTAATGTTGCTCAAGAGGGTAACGAGAGAGAGAATGAGGTTGGTCGAGCTCCGGTACATCCACCAAGGAACCCGAACGTCATAGGTAATTTCCGACGGATTACCGACGTCTTTCCGAGTAAATGTTAACGTTAATATAGCCGTTTTATGACCGTTAGTGTACTGTTTAAATTCCGACGTATTTCCGACAGAAAAAAATAATTCCGTCGGAATGTATGACCGTTATATAGCCGTTGAATAGAGCCGTTATAAACCGACGGAATTCCGACGGATTTCCGACGGATACGAGGTTATAAATATGTTTTCACACCCCCTCTACCTCATTACACCATAATCCAATTCTATTACATTCTCTCTATGATTTCTTGTTAATATACGATTTCTATAACAAAAAAAGTGAAAAATATGTCTAGATATTTTCGATCATGGATGGACGAACCAATGATGAATCCGGAGTCGAACACCTTGAACGAGGATTATGCACGAGGCATAGTAGAGTTTATGCAAGTGGCCGGAAATCAACCGCGTGTGCAAAAATCAGGTAAGTTGATATGTCCATGTTCAATTTGCCAGAATTCTCGTAATGTTAGGGCAGAGATGGTTTGGCATCACTTGTATAGCAATGGATTTACGCCTGGATATAAGATTTGGTATCTACATGGAGAAAGAAATTACGATTATGGTAGTACTAGTGAACCAACTGTCTCGGATAGTTTAGGAGATAGAACGGAAGTAGATGTAGGTGTAGGCACAGTTGAGATGGTGAATGATGCGTTTAGAGAGAATGTGCAGTACTATGGGGGTGAAGAGAGTGTTGAACCTAATTTAGAAGCACGAAGATTTTTTGATATGCTAGACGCAGCAAAGCAACCACTATATAAAGGGTGTAAAGAAGGTCAATCGCCTTTATCATCTGCAAGTAGATTGATGACGATTAAGACGGACTTCAATTTGGCGGAGGAGTGTGTTGATGCAATAACAGATTGGGCGAAAGATATGTTGCCTGAAGACAATCTTTTACCCGCATCATACTACGAGATACAAAAACTTGTATCTGGTCTTGGTTTGCCGTGTAAGGTGATAGATGTGTGCATCGACAACTGTATGTTATATTGGAGAGAAAATGAAAACCGCAAAAGTTGTCAATTTTGTGGTAAACCGCGTTATCAGGAAAGTAGTGGAAGAGTTCCAATTCCGTATAAGCGTATGTGGTATTTACCAATAACAGAGAGGTTGAAGAGGTTATATTCATCTCAGCGCACGGCAGAGCCAATGAGATGGCATGCAGAGCATCGCCAAGACGGTGATATTACACATCCATCAGACGCAAAAGCGTGGAAACATTTTCAATCATTGTATCCAGATTTTACGTATGAGAGAAGGAATGTTTACCTCGGGTTATGTACGGATGGTTTCAACCCATTTGGGATGCATGGAAGGAAGTATTCGTTGTGGCCCGTAATTGTAACTCCTTACAATTTACCTCCATCACTGTGCATGCGTAGAGAGTTTTTGTTTCTCTCTATTCTCGTTCCCGGCCCAGAGCATCCGAAGAGGTCACTCGATATATTCCTCCAGCCATTGATATATGAGTTACAAATGTTATGGGAGCATGGTGTCGAAGCGTACGATGTTTCATGTCAGCAGAATTTTATGATGCAGGCAGTTCTTATGTGGACCATAAGCGATTTTCCAGCATATGGTATGTTATCTGGATGGTCAACTCATGGGAGATTAGCGTGCCCGTATTGCCAAGACGTGACTGATGCATTCCAACTTAGGAACGGAAGAAAGAGTTGTTGGTTTGATTGTCATCGAAGGTTTCTACCGAGTCGTCATCCGTATCGTCGGTCTAGAACATTGTTTACGAAAAACAAGAAAGTGTTTGATGCTCCACCTCCTGAAATTGACGGAAGTGCTATATTGGAGCAATTAAGAGATTTTGGTGCTGAAATGACTGCTTATTGTGGGGGTAATGGACATGAACCTGTTTACGGTGCCGGCGAAGTTCATAACTGGCACAAGAAGAGTATTTTTTGGGATTTGCCTTGCTGGAAGGACCATTTATTGCGGCACAATTTAGATGTGATGCACGTTGAGAAGAACTTCTTTGAGAACATCATGAACACTGTCTTAAACGTCCAAGAGAAGACGAAAGACAATATGAAATCTAGATTGGACTTGGCTGATATTTGCAGTGGTCGTGAGAACATGGAAGTTTCAGAGGATGGTAGATGTCCTTTTCCTCCATGGAGGTTGGATGCATCTAAGAAAGAAGAATTTTTTTGTTGGATTCGCGAGGATGTCAAATTCACAGATGGATACGCATCAAATCTGAGTAACTGCATCGATTATAGAGAAGGAAAGTTTACTGGAATGAAGAGTCATGATTGTCATGTTGTGATGCAGCGGCTTCTTCCTTTTGCTTTTGAATATCTTCTTGAAGGAGGTGTCCACAAAGCAATTGCAGGAGTTGGTTCTTTCTTTCGAGATTTATGCACAAGAACATTGACTGTTGAGGGAATCGACAATTTAAAGGCCAATATCCCGGTGATCCTTTGTGATCTGGAGAAGGTATTTCCGCCGTCTTTCTTTGATGTGATGGAACATCTTCCAATCCACCTGCCACGAGAAGCTGAACTAGGAGGCCCGGTTCAATACCGTTGGATGTATCCTTTTGAACGGTACATGTTCCATCTGAAGAAAAAAGTTAAAAATTTAAGCAAAGTCGAGGGATCTATTGTCGCACAGAGCCTCAATGAAGAAGCGTCACAATTTGCTGAATATTACTTCCCATCGGAAGTTCGTACGAAGAGTAGACGTCCTGGTCGCCACGATGATCGTAATGAGAGAGCGATTTACCCCGTCGTTGTTCCCGAGTTATTTTCCCAAGTTGGTCGAGTTAGTGGTAAAGGAAAGAAACGCAAATTATCGCAGCAGGAGTTGTCACACTTACATACATATATCCTAACAAATTGTGAAGATATTGTGGAATATGAAAGGTAAAAAACTTTACTTATGTGAATACAAAAATATATTTTAATTTTTCTTAGATATGTAAATTTAACTAATCATGATTTTTTGTTATTTTACAGCATTCACATGTCATATATGCGCGCGTTCTATCGAGACAAGTCAGAAGAAGAGCTTCAAGCGATTAAGGAGGAGGATTTTATGCCTTGGTTGAAAATTTACGTAAGTGTGTTAATAGTTTACTACTTTGTTATATTTAAAACTTATATTTTAATTATATTAATTAATTTTGTGTGAATCATTTTTATAGGTTGCTAAAGGAATAAGAAGCGGACAAACATTTCCAACATGGTTAACAGAATTTGTTAATGGTCCAACCTACATTGCAACGTCTTATCCTAGGTATTGCAGTCGTGGATATGCCTTTAGGATTCATGACGAACGAAGTACAAGACCAACTGCAGATTATGGAATATCTGTGAAGTCTGGTGATGATGTTTACTACGGCATTCTTAAGGAGATTTTGGAAGTGCGATACCCAGGAATGTTAGACTTGAGGTGCATTGTTTTTAAGTGCGATTGGTATGATCCAGTACTTGGGCGTGGTGTTATGGTTAACAAATTCGGTGTTACGTCAGTTAATACAAGTCGGAGCCTTCAATATTATGACCCATTCATTCTAGCGTCACAAGCAGAGCAGGTATGATATATCCAAATACCAATTGTTTTATTACTAATTAGTATCTTAAAATCGATTAACTAATTGAATGTGTGTTTTTTTTTTATAGGTGTGTTATATTCGTTACCCTCGAGTAACCCGGCGGTCAGATCCTTGGGTCACAGTTACTGCTATTACCCCTAGAGGAAGAATTTATGGAGTTGCTGCACACGATCCGTTACAACCCACCATAAATATTCCAATGGATCCAGTTGAGCCTACTTGTGATCTCGCACTTGTCGTTGATTTCACACAATTCGGTGTAGTTCATTCAGAGTCAGAAGAAGAAGAAGGAGAATTTTTTGAGGATTCAGACGCAAATATTCCATCTGAAGGATCTTCATCATCAGAACCAAAGAACGACAATATGTAATTTTGTTTTTTTCATGTTTTTAATTTTAAGACATTACGTAATTGTATTTTGTAATTTTATTTAAATTTACGGCGATAAGCTCCTTTGCAGCTCTTTATATTTTAGCAATTATTAATAAAATACCGCAGTTTCTACCATTTTAATCGTATTTATACAAATTAATGATGATGATGATGATGATGATGATGATGATGATGATGATGATGATGATGATGATGATGATGATGATGATGATGATGATGATGTTGATGATGATGATGATGATGATGATGATGATGATGATGATGATGATGATGATGATGATGATGATGATGATGATGATGATGATGATGATGATGATGATGATGATGATGATGATGATGATGATGATGATGATGATGATGATGATGATGATGATGATGATGATGATGATGTTGATGATTATGATAATTAAAATTAATAAAAAACAATATTATATTTATTAAAATTAATAATCATATTTATTAAATTTTAAAAAATTATTTAATTTAATTAATTTAAAAGAATAAAAATATCACAAAACCCTTAAAACCACAAATACAAACCCTTAAAACCACCAACTACCCCAATAAGCACAAACCTTAAAATCTATCAAATCCGTCGGAAATCCGTCGAAAATTTCCGACGGATTTCCGACGGTTACCCTATCCGACGGACTTCCGACGGAAAAACGACGGATTTGTGGTTTCATGACCAAATTTCAATCGTTCCACACAAGAAACCCAAAAATGTGTTTTAAAACGTTATTGTATAAGTCAAGTTATAAAATGAACTTAAATATTACCTATAAATCATATTTACAAGATTTGTCATACAAATGACGAAAGTGTTTCATAACGTTTCATATACGATAGCTACTTGTTTGTGTTTTGAAACTTTGAAATGTAAGTTTTCAAGTTTTCATACAATCTGGAAGATATTATTTTGTATTCTTTCATAAAAATCACTAAGAATTACCATACAAACATATCTCACCAGGAACGGATCGAATAAAACTCAAAAACCCCAAATCTGTCGGAAATCCGTCGGAAATTACCGACGGATTTCCGACGGATTTGGGGAAACACGTGGCCTTGTTTAAGGTTGACTGACCAATGACAGACATGTTTTGTTTTGCATGCCGACGGATTTCCGACGGATACGCGAAATTTAAGATAAGAAGAATCTCGAGTCTCGGTGTCATTTATTATTAATAAAATTCCGACGGAATTCCGACGGAATTATCCGTCGGAATTTGTTTTATATATACAACTTCGTCTTCTCCGCGAGTTCATCGCCATTTTTATCAAAAAAAAAACCTCAACATCTCTCAAATTCTCTAAAACTTCCGATTTTCTTCCTATCTTCATCATCATCTCAGCTTCTCCAGAGAACATGTAAGATCTAATCCTACTCTTTTGATTTTGATTTATAGATTTATAGATTTAGGATTTGGAATTGAGTTTAGGAAATTGGAATTGAGATTTTGGAAATAAATTGTTAGATTTAGGTTCATGATTGTTAGATATAGGTTTTGGATGGTTAGATTTAGGTTTTGTATGGTTAGATTAAAATTATAGGTTAGATTTTTGTTAATGTAATTGTTTAAATTTTTTGGAAATTTAAAATATATGAAAACTAGATTTATAATTATATGAAATTGTAGTTTTATTATTTTTAAGATTTTTAGAATTATATATATATATAATAGAATTTTGTATATATTTATTTAATTTCTTATAATTTAATTATCTTTAATTTATACATTTGTTATAATTTATAATATAAAAATTTATACATATATTTGAATTGGAAAAATTTGCTTTAAATTAAATGATTTTCTAAGTTTTTAGGATTTTTAGATTTATATAATTTATTTTTTAATTTTGTATTAGATTTATGAATTTTATTAGATTTTATTGCTTACTTAATTTGTTTTTATTTTTTTAGGGATTACGGTGAGTTTCTCGACGAGCGTGTCGATGAGGGGGGTTCGAGCCGCGGTGGTTCTCAGCAGCGGGTCCGACAGAGACAGCGGACTAGGGGTGGTGGTCGTCGTCGATCAGACTCGGCTCAGGGTTCGTTCCCCCATTCTCATGTTCCGGAGACGCAGTCGGCTCCGACCCAGTCAGCTCCAACACAGATGAGCATCGAGGACTTCGTGTCTCAACCGAACCGCGACCATTGCACGCTACTTCATCCACTATGTCGCGGAGGAGGGACGTGGTAAGTATTTTTTTTTTAATCTTTTAATTTTTTTTGGTTTTTAAAATTTTTCTAATATTATATATCTTCGAAATTCTTTTTGTAGGTTTCATCTTACAAGCAGCGGGATACCCAAGTCCATCAACCGGATGCTGAACTCGATGGTACGACATCCACATCCAACATATTCGTCGATGCCGTTGGAAGAGAAAGAACTTTGGTTTCGACATTTTGCGGTAAACCTTACTTTTTTTTTTTTAATTTTAATATTAATTAATTTATTAAACTTTATTTCAATTTTTTTTTGCAGCAAGAGTTTACATGGGACCCACAGCACACGGCTACGGTGAGAGCCGCCTTTGATGCTAAGGCGGGGTCTCATTACACGAAGCAGATGCACGAGTGGAAGGAGAAGTGGCTGAACAATGAAGTCCCGAAGCCGTTCCTTGGGAACCCGGAGTTGTGGGCTGGATTTTGTGAGTATTGGAGCCGAGACACAACCAAAGCGGCTTCAACAATCCACTCGACTAACCGGAACAGCAACCGCAGTGGCAAGGGCAAAGCAACGCACAACTTAGGAGCGGTGAGCAAGGAAAAACCCGTAAGCTTCAAATGGTAAGTTTTATTATTTAGTTTTTTTTTTTTTTTTCCTAATATGAGAATTTTAAGTTATCGGTTAGATTTAGGTTTTTTGTAATGAGAATTTTTAGTTATCGGTTATATTAAGGTTTTTTGCAATTTAAGTTTTAAGTTATCGGTTAGATTTAGGTTTTTCATAATTTTTTAATATTTATTACTTGATCATTTTTCAGTGTCATGAACTCGGACGTGAGCCTACCGCCCTCGAATTGCTCAAGGATGCCCACACCAACAAACAGACGCACGAAATACAAGATCCGGTGGCTCGGGAGATATGCGAGGCCGTTGAGGTGCAAACGCAAGCCTATCTCCAATCTCAGCCGTTGGTTGACGGAACTCCTCCGTGCACTGAAGCTCCTGTCGAGGTCGTCAACAACTTCGTGTTGCAGGTAAGTAATATTTTGTTTTTATATTTACTTACTATCTAATTTTAAATTCTATTTTAAAATTTTAACGTTTAATTTCTTCCGCAGGCAACTCCGCGGAGCAGAGGTCGCGTTTTCGGTCTTCCCGACGAGTTCCGATCTTCGGCTTCTTCCCGCTATTCAGTAGATGAAGATCTACGGGCCGAACTCGCACAGAGGACTTCGGAGATGGACGAAATGCGCACCAAGATTCTTACATTGGAAGAAAACAACCGCGAGATGGAAACGCGGATGGCAACGAAGGTGCAAGAAGAAGTCCAAGCCCAAATCGCGTCTCAGATGGCCGCGTATTTTGCTCGGATGACGCAGACGCCATCGTCATCGTCACCACCCCCGCCACCGCAACCGTAGATTTTTTAAATTTTTCGTTTTAATGTTTTTTTTTTTTAAAACAACAAAACTTAATTTTTTTTTTATTTTGGATATTATTAATTTTAATTTCATTTTTAATTTTCAGTATATATTTTTTTAATTATTTAATAAATTTTAATATATTTTCTAATATATTCATTAAATTTTTTAATTTACAAAATTAATAACCGTCGGAAATCCGTCGGAAGTCCGTCGGAATTGTTTCCGTCGGAAATCCGTCGTAATTATATCCGTCGGAAATCCGTCGTAATTATATCCGTCGGAAACCCGTCGTAATTACAGCTGTCGGAAATACGTCGGAAGTCCGTCGGAATTATATTCATCGGAATTCTGTCGATAATCCGTCGGTTCCGTGTCCATCGGAATTCCATCGGAAAACCGTCGGTTATATGATTCCGACGGATTTCCGACGAATTTGCCGTTAACGGCAAATTCCGTCGGAAAGCCGTCGGAATTATTTTCGTCACCTTTCCGTCGGAACATGCGACGGCTTTCCGACGGATTTTCAAATTCCGACGAGATAGGCCCGACGGACATATCCGTCGGAAATCCGTCGGAATTGGCCAATTCCGACGGATTTCCGACGGATTTGGCCGTCAGTTTTCGGCCAGTTTTCTTGTAGTGCTTGCCATACCCAGTAGAGTCCTGTTTCTGCGCTCTGCAACTCCATTTTGTTGTGGTAAGTATACAACAGTGAATTGCCTTTCAATTCCATTTTCTTCTAGGAACTTAGTGAATTGCTCTGACTTGAATTCACCTCCCCTATCTGACCTGATCTTCTTTATTTTCTTCCCTGTTTGTGTTTGCACCAGATTTTTAAACTTCTTGAAGGTGGCAAAAGTGTCTGATTTTAATTTCAGGAAATATACCCACAACATATGGGAATAATCATCAGTGAAGGTGAGTATATAGGTGCTTCCATTGCATGATGGTGTTTGCATTGGTCCACATACATCTGTGTGGATTAGACCCAAAATTTCTTCACTCTTCGTTTCTGATGTCTTAGGAAATTCTCCTCTGCATTGTTTTCCTTTGACACAAGCCTCACATACATCTTGGATGACCTTAAAGCTTGGTAAGCCTTTAACCATCTGATTTGTTTGCAGGTTCTGAAGATTGTGTAAGCATGAGTCCCCCAGCCTCTTGTGCCATAAGACAGAAATGTTTTCCTTCTTGGCCACACTCACACTCTCCTCAGCCAGTTGTATTCGCAGCATGTAAGCTTTCTTTACCATTTCAACTTAGCAATTTTGTCTCCCTTTTGACTGGAGATTATGCACTTATTTCCTACAAATAGCACTTGATATCCATTCCTTACCATATGGGGTACACTCAATAGATTCTTATCTATCTCTGACACCAAGAAAACATCTCTAATGACTCTTACCCCCTTCTTGGTCATTACCTTAATGTTTCCTTTCCCTGTGGTCATCAGTCTGGCTCCATTTCCAATCCTGATGGGGGCCTGAAAAGAGTTGTCTATTGTTGTGAAAATTCTTTCCTCTTTAGTCATATGGTTTGTTGCACCGCTATCAATTAACCATGTTTCATCACTTTTGTTGTGTCTTCAGAGTGTGTGACTTCAAACAGGCCATCTTCCTCTTCCAGATGCATTTGTGTTTGTCGCTCTTGGTGACGTTTGGACTGGCAGTCTTTCTCATAGTGCCCAGGTTTCCCGCAAGCAAAACACCCTCTTCTTGGTCTGAACTGCTTGGAGGAAAACTGAGTCTCATACCGTATCTTCAGGTAGCAGTTTTCTTCATAGTGGTTATGTTTTTTGCATATTTGACAGTCTTCTTCCTTCTGCCACTTGACTTAGCATTATATCTCTGTGATGACTTTGTGCAGGTTCTTAAAGTTTGATGAGCACCAAGATCGATGAGCTCTGATACCATGTTCATCTTTTAGGTTTAGCCACTTTGATGTCTCTAATATTTTTCTTAATACATTTTACGTTTTCACCTTACACTTATATATGAGTTTTCTAGTTTAACCTATGGTTTTGTAAAGGGTTTTCTGCTAAAAAAGTATCGAACTTATTAAAATTTGTAAGAATGACACTCAACTAATTATTGTGCAGGTCAACCTATCGAACTCAAAAGTCACCCGCAATATAGCCATCATGTATATTGTCAACGTGGCTTCCGTTTTCCTCTGTTAAAAATGACGGAATGTGTAAAACGACGTCGTTTTGGATCCAGAAAACCTCATGTTGTTTTGTTAATTTCTTGTTGTTTTTACATAGTCAAAACGACATGATTTTTCAATTATCATATATTAGATTGAGAATGGGAAAAATCAATCTGAGAAAAAATTAAAGTTCATCATTTTCTGGGTTTCTTCAATTCTTGTGCTATGTTTCTTCTGGGTTTTGTAAAATTAGAAACAGGAAGAAGAAAAAAAATCTGATGAATACGGAACCTTATGGACCATGACTCATTGCTAATATCTCTATTCCCATCCTTATCATCAGCTTTTTTCTTCTTCTTCATGCAAATTTCATAGTTATTTTAAATCTCAAATATCTCAAATTCTCAATTAGAAGGCCTCCTAATAGAATCTCCAGATCTTCAACCACTTCCTCCTTTAATGAAACGAAGTTTCCGGTTAAATCCAGATGTTGGTTTAATTTCTGAGTTTTAATCAAAACCATTGATAGATTCTGCTTCGATTCTGGGTTTGTAAATTTGTTTTGATTATGGGTTTAAGAGATAAAAGTCTGTCTTCTCTTTCAAAGAATCTAAGCGGATGATGATGGGTTTTGATTGTACAATTTGTGGGTTCAATTTTTAGGTTTTAATCAAAAGATCTCATTTTTACTGTTAATGTCCTTTTAATTGAATTCTGAAGTATAATTGATATGGAACTTCTATGATTTAGACATTAATGTTGTAAAATTAAGGATGTAAGCTTGCAGATCTGATCGACTAAAGAAACAAAATATAACTTTGTTTTGTAAAAATATGATGTAAAAATAAAAGTCATGTTGTTTTAATGAAAACAACAAATAATCATGTTGTTTTACCTAACAAAAAACATTGTGTAGTCTATTGCAAAAACGACGTCGTTTTACATATTCCGTCATTTTTAACAAAGGAAAACGGAAGTCACGTCGACAATATAAATGATGGCTATATTGCGGGTGACTTTTGGGTTCGATAGGTTGACCTGCACAATAATTAGTTGAGTGTCATTCTTGCAAATTTTAATAAGTTTTTTTAGCAGAAAACCCTTTTGTAAACATAACAAAAACCATTAACACTAATGGGCTCACGAGAATGCTGGCCCAACTTCACTTGCTTGTTACTTCTTCTTCTTCCTCCCACACGTTTTCTTCCTTTGACTTTTCTTCTTCTTCTTTTACGATTTCTTCTCTCTTGCTTCCTATCTACCAATTTGATTATTAATCAATAATTGACTTCTAACACTCCCTCACACATCGTTCGATTAATTCCCAAATTGGTACTTAGGGTTTGATTCTTCATCTCCTCTTGATTTCTCATTGTGTCTCCATGCTCCATTTTCATAGCTCCTCTCACGATGTCAGCATAGCTAGCTGGTAAGTTTGTGATCTCCCTCATCATTTTATTTCTCAGATTTCTCTCTGTTGATTTCACTGATTGATGTCAGTTCCGAGATCCTTTCGTTCTTCTTTGATCTGGGTTGATTTGTTCTTCTCTTTCTTGTGCATGTTTGCTTTTTCTAAGGGATCTGGTGTGGAAGCTCTTTCGTTTGTGGCTTTACTAGTTGGATTTTGAATCACACCGAGTTTGAATCAGAGTTCCTCAAACCGCCTTGTTCCGAGGGGCTTTGTGAGTATGTTTGCAATTTGTTCTTCACCACTGCAATATCTCAAGGTAATGACTCCATCTCTCTCTGCTCCCCTGACTACATGATACCGTATTTGGATGTGTTTCGTTCTTTTGGGTTGAACCGGGTTTCTTCCAATTGGAATAGCTGATGTGTTGTCACAAAGATTAGAACTGCCTCGATATTATCATCTTTTATTTCTCCTAGCAGTCTTTTCAGCCACACTGTGTGATTAGTGGCAGAACTCAGTGCCATGTACTCTGCTTCAGCCGTTGATTGAGCAATTGTATCTTGTTTTTTAGTTTGCCATGTAAACATGGCACTGCCTATAGTGAAACACATCCCTGGGGTGCTTCTCATGTCCTCCTTGCATCCTGCCCAATCTGAGTCAGAGTAACCAACCAGCTCTACTTGACTTGTTTTCTTGAAAAACAGTCCATAATCTTTAGTTCCTTGTATGTATCTTAGCACTCTATTTGCTTCTTGTAGGTGTTGTTCTCTTGGTTGAGATAGGCTTCTTGAGAGATATGATGCAGCAAAAGCAAGGTCTGGCCTTGTAGCAGCAAGATACAACAGTCCCCCTATCATGCTTCGATACACTCTAGGGTTAGTGAGTTCTTCTCCTTCCTCTTGATGCTTGGTTTGAGGTAACAAGGGTGTCCCCACGCTTTTGCAATTTTTCATTCCAAACTTATCCAACAGTTGTTGAGCATACTTTCTCTGGCTTAAGAATACTCCTTCTTTGGTGTAAGTAATCTCAAAACCCAGAAAGTATCTTAGTTTTCCCAAGTCCGTCATCTCAAAAGCTTCTTTTAACCTCTCCTTAAATTGTTTAATCATATCCTCACTGCTTCCAGTAATGATGAGATCATCCACATATAAATTGATCACCATAATTTCACCTCCACATTCCTGTGTATACATTGCTGCATCACAATCGATTCTCTTGCATCCTTGTGACATGAAATAAGAATCAATGTTGCTGTACCAGGCTCTTGGAGCCTGCTTTAAGCCATACAAAGCCTTCTTCAGTTTATAGACCTTGTTTTCTGCTCCCTCTATCTCAAATCCAGGTGGCTGTTCAACATACACTTCTTCTGTGATTTCTCCATTCAAGAATGCTGATTTTACATCCATTTGGTGCAAAGTCCACTTGTTTTGTGCAGCAAGAGCTACTTGGATCCTGATTTCACCATAATCCTCTCCATAAGTCTGAGTAAACCCCGAGCCACTAGTATAGCTTTCAGCTTCTGAATCTTTCCATTCTCATCTGTTTTTACTTTGTATATCCACTTGACTGTTATCACTTTCTTGTCTACTGGTCTATCAGTGAGGTCCCATGTCTCATTCTTGTTGATTGTGTTGATTTCATCTTCCATTACAACTATCCACTCCTTGTCTTCCATAGCTTCTTCAAAGGATGTTGGCTCCTCAAATGTGAGATAGCAAGCCTCGTGTACTTGGTTTTCCTCATCCTCATGTATCCCTTCTTCGTGGTACACATCACTTAGCATTTTCACCTTATGTACCAGTCTGGATGAGCTACCAGCTTCTGGCACTTCTTCATTTAATTGGAAAGGTATGGGACTGATATACTGCCTCTCACCTCTTGCCTCTGATTCTGAGTTTCTGTCATCTCTCTTTTTCAATTCACTCCCTGTGTTCAGTGGTACACATATAGTTGTGAGTTGGATTTCAGACTGCTCCTTGGTTTCCTCTTGAATTTTCCAATTCCAACTTTTGTGTTCTTCAAACACCACATCCCTTGAAACTTTTATTTTCTTTGTACTAAGAACATACACTCTGTATCCTTTACTCACACTACTATAGCCCATGAAAACTGCTCTCTCTGACCTGTCATCAAGTTTCTTTCTTTTCACTGCAGGAATTAACACATGACACATGCATCCGAACAATCTCAAGTGGTTTACTGAAGGTTTGTGGCCACTCCACGCTTCAAGTGGTGTTTTTTGAATTCAAGGCCTTGGTAGGAAGTCTATTTTGGAGGTATGATGCTGTAAAGATTGCTTCAGCCCAGAAATCATCTCGCATTTCCTTATCTTTCAACATGCTCCTTGCCATATCCAGTAGAGTCCTGTTTCTGCGCTCTGCAACTCCATTTTGTTGTGGTGAGTATGCAACAGTGAATTGCCTTTCAATTCCATTTTCTTCTAGGAACTTAGTGAATTGCTCTGACTTGAATTCACCTCCCCTATCTGATCTGATCTTCTTTATTTTCTTCTATGTTTGTGTTTCCACCAGATTTTTAAACTTCTTGAAGGTGGCAAAGGTGTCTGATTTTAATTTCAGGAAATATACCCATAACATGTGGGAATAATCATTAGTGAAGGTGAGTATATAGGTGCTTCCATTGCATGATGGTGTTTGCATTGGTCAACATACATCTGTGTGGATTAGACCCAAAATTTCTTCACTCTTTGTTTCTGATGTCTTAGGAAATTCTCCTCTGCATTGTTTTCCTTTGACACAAGCCTCACATACATCTTGGATGACCTTAAAGCTTGGTAAGCCTTTAACCATCTGATTTGTTTGCAGGTTCTGAAGATTGTGTAAGCCTGAGTGCCCCAGCCTCTTGTGCCATAAAACAGACATTTTTTCCTTCTTGGCCACACTCACACTCTCCTCAGCCAGTTGCTTTCGCAGCATGTAAGCTTTCTTTACCATTTCAACTTCAGCAATTTTGTCTCCCTTTTGACGGAAGATTATGCACTTATTTCCTACAAATAGCACTTGATATCCATTCCTTACCATCAGGGGTACACTCAATAGATTCTTATCTATCCCTGGCACTAAGAAAACATCTCTAATGACTCTTACCCCCTTCTTGGTCATTACCTCAATGTTTCCTTTTGTAACACCCGTGTCCCATAAACGGGAAGTTGTATTTATTTTCGGATTAAGAAACTGATTAAGAAACTGAGTTTCTGAGATTTTATTTAAATTAAATAAAAATCTGGGATGTTAAATGGAGAACCGACAAGTTGAGGTTGTTTCTACCATTTCAGAAAATTATGCTTGGTTTAATTGATAAGATTGGAAGTTATAGGGTTGATTTGAAAAGATTAAAAATTGAGAGGGGTTTAAGTGAAATTTGGAAACCCTAGATTATTGTTTTATTAAACAAACCGCACAGTCCTAATCTCTTTTCCAGCCTCGCCACTTTCATAACCAAAACAGAGTCCCCTTTTGTCGTTTTGTTGGGTGAGAGAAGTGGAGTCTTATGAGCTGATTGGTTGAGAGAAAAAGAAATCCAAGTTTTGTGAAGACTGAAGGATGTGTGGTGCTGTGGTGTTGACTTTTGGGCTGTGGGCGTAGTGTGAAAGGAGGAAGAGGTGAGTTTTGTCTTCTTGTGATTTGTATGGTTAAGTTGTGTTATTATTTTTTGGTTAAGTGAAGTATTCACTTAAACCTCTTTACACCAAAATAATTATCACGTGAAATGCTTGGTGGTGGTGTTGACTCGGTGTTGGGACACGTCATGGACGGTTTAAGTTGCAGAATCCTCACGCTGAAGATGATTCAATTATTGAATAGTGTGGTATTAGTTGATTGCTAAATATTTTAGTAAGTAATAATTTATTTTATTATTTTTAGGTTGTGTATTCGGGAAATCTAGAATCTATACTTGGCTAAGGTGAGTGCATGACCATGGGGTTAGCTGTGTGATCCTAAAAACTGTTGACATGTTTTCATGTGTAGAATCGATGGTTGTGAAGCTAAGTATGTGGTTTGATTGGTTGTACATTGGTTTGTTGGTATTATGTTAACATCTTTTATGTTTTGGACTGCCACAAAAGTGTTAGGTCCACTCGCACAACCAAAATCCGCTACACTGAAACAGTCAGAAATCAACTCAAGGTTGAGTTTCGCTGAGATTGCCTCGTTCATCTTGTCTTCATGATTATTTATTTCCTTCTATTATACATGCAAGATTCATTTTCTTGCAAATCTTGAATGATGATCACATGATAGCCAATTTCAGATCTTATTATTCTTTAAAACAAGAGGCTCCATCTCCTACTTTTGATCTTTACTTTGGGCTTACTCTGTTCCGACAAACATTCTTTGACGACGGATGTGTACATGAAAAACACACATGAGTATCTTACTCCTCATGATGCTTACTAGGATATCATAACAAGTGTCTTGTTGTATCTTACTCCTCATGATGGATTTGACTTGCTTTGGTTTTGTTATCCCAGTGTTCTGAAAACCCCTTTGATCCAAGACTAAGGCTGACACTCCTTGCTCCTTTGTTATGCCTAGACCTGTATCAACATCCTTTGGCAAAGACAAGTGTATTATGCTCGAATTGAGAGCAAAACCTAGTTATCCTTTTGTTCACTTTCAGCCATTGGCTCTAAAGGTGTTACTATTTTCCTAGTTGGACATAATTTGGCAAGGTTTCCTTTACCTTGACATCTATAACATATCACATCAACTGAACTCAAAGGATTAGAGGACTTACCTTGAATTGGTATCACTTGCAGCTCACGTAATTGCTTTGTAGTTCGCATAGGAGTTTGAAATAATTGTTATTGAACCTCCTTAGCTCTGACTGTTTGCTTAGCCTCTGGTTGCTTCTCCACAGTTTTTGAAAACACTCTCTTGTGCTCATGAGGATAAGCAAGGTGGTTCTCATGTGTTGACAGCATTTTTGGTGCTAACTTTAGGCTCCTTGGGGGTTGCTTTGTACCTGGATGTTGCCACGTTGTTGCTCTGAGTTTGGGGCTTATTCACAAACTCCTTATACATCCTTGCTTTGAGGTCTCCCCAACCCATTAATCGATTTCTTTTGTAGAAAGTGGCTGTATCTTCTGTAGGATCATGAAATCTGGGATAAAAAATTACGAACAGATCCAATTAAGGAAATGACGAATACGTGGAGACGAGATATTATCTCTTTCCTTAATTTAATAAATCTCCCGCACTGTGGCAGTTTTATGAGATTTTGAATCCCAGGATACAACCGTGTTGAGACTATAATCGCAACACCGGATTATAGAATCTACCAACCAGATCTACGATATACTCTTGAGACTTACTCGCTAAGAAAGAGAAGGAGATTATTATTGTTGCTGGAAGCTTTTGTGTTTTTAAACTCGATTGTATTCGATTCAATTGTGTTTTTTTAAGAGAGAATGAGGCGAGACTCTATTTATAGGGAGAACTGGCTTCATCTCCAAGGAAGAGATAAGCTTATGTGAGATTCGTCTTTATCTCCAAGGAAGAGATAAGATTGTGCGAGATTCACCTTTATCCGCTAGGATAAGATTTTCCACAAATATTCTGTGTATATTCTGCCTTGTTCCGAAATAATAAGGATTCGGAAATATTACGAAAATATTTTTGTCTCAATCTAGAATCTTCTAGATTTATCCGGAGTGAATAATTTTGACTCAGTCTGTAATCTTCTAGATTTATCAAGAACTATACAAAAAATCTTAAGAAAAAAATTAACTCAATTGTTAATTAAAAATTGTCCCAAATAAGAATAATATTTGCATAACGGTCATCCATCTCATACTCAATAGTTCTCTTTTCCCAAAACTAGTGAACTTTATTGCAAGTGTATCACTATATATACTAGTGGGAAATTTTTTAATCTTCCAATGTGGGACAGTTGCTCATTTTTGATACTTAGTCAAAACTACAAGTATTACATGCGTTTCAAGCTAACCATTTTGGATCCTCATTTCTTATTCAAATTAACTTTGATTTTGATATGTAACTACACTATCTATAGTGCTCATTACAAATATTCCAAAGACCCCAAGATCTGGTTATTCCGGTGACGGACTTCACAGGAAAACTCACCAGAAATTTGGCCAAATATACTTTGTCAAAATTTGAGTTCCAACAATCCCCCACATGAATAGAAATGACTCTAAACATATGACGACTCTACAGACTCGATAGACTAGACATACACGACTGACAGACTTTCGAGAGTATAAACAAAAAATCACTGTATATGAGATATTAGCATATTTCAGCCTTGAACCACTCATTGTTAATACATGTCGAGTTTACTTGGCCTGGAGGTGAACATGATGTCTTGAACCACCCTGATTTTTATGTAAACTTAGACAACAGGTACAACCCAGTTTCTTTTCCTCGTAGAACTAAGTTCTCTATTTTGTTCATTGTGGCTGTGAACTTGTCTGGTTAATCATGAGTGAACTTGGAGAATATAGCATGATCTTCATCCTCCAGTCCTCCTAGAAACGACCTCATTTCACTCTCACTAGGTGACTTCCACTCACTCCTATCATATACTAAAGTATCATGTAATACTCCGCATATAGGAAAGCTATGGATTCATTCATTAAAAGCTACGCTTATCCTCTACTCATACAGGAAGCACTGTTTCATCATTCTAGGAACTGGGATGAGACTGGAGTCTCTCAGTGCTCTTACCATATTCAGTTTGATTTAGTTTTCCCTTTGAACTTCCATCTTGGGATCTCCAGTCACGTAGGTAGGGTTTCCATCAAACATTTTCTTTAGATTATAAGCTTTAAACCCATTCATCTTGATGATTTTACAATTTGATATCATGACACACCCTTATGGATCCTAGGTTATCATATCATTTGATATAATCTACTTAGATTATATATATATTGTTATCAATTGTCTAATGGTTTATTTCATCTTTTTAAAGACATAACTAACCATTATACACAAAACTCGTAATCTGAACTATCACAGTGTACATATAATATCGGTACTGGTTCTTTCCACATCGGAATATAATCAGTAAGTTTTTAGTCTAATTGTGATCTTTAAGATATTTGTGTATAAATTTACTTTATCTCTCCAAAGTACATATAGCATATTGCCAATGACTTTAATGTGGTAAGCAACGCTTCCCCCACATTTCCTGAGGTAACTCATAGTTTTACAACATTTTTTTCTAGCATACTAGTGCTCTTAAAGAGATACATCTTCTATTGCCACGTCTTAAACCCAATCCTACCAAAATATTTCTGCATTACTCTTGCGCTTATAGCGCTAGGCACTAACAAATTCACATATGATAGACCACTCCCAAACTGAGGCTGGGGCGTCGACTCACAAGACGTTTTTATGATGATTTCAGAGAATATTCACGCATGAACTATTCTGAAAATACTTGTGGACACAATCTAGAAGCTTCTAGATTTATCCTTTTTTTTAGAATTATCTCCAATGGTTCCATTAATGGATTCATTAACACTGTTAGTCATTCTGAATTTTTTAAATTGCAGAATTTAATTAATGTTTATTTTTGTGTAAAAAATATTAAAAAAAATAAATTGTATAAGTGATAGAATTTAATTTATTTCGCTAAAAAATACGTTCTCTAAAAAACATTTTCAGAATTCGCTTTGAATTTCTGTGGTTATCACAAAAGCTCGTCAATAGTCGCTCCCAGAAACCGGTAAGGTTTTCTTAAACACTATTTTTAAGATCGCGTAGATCTTTTAAGAATGAATGTTTCGTGAAACTGCCAAAGGTTTTTGCGGAAACCGTTATTCGTTCAGCGTATCCGCTGTTTGTGAGATCCAATCCATTTAGAGCTATAAGCAGGAAACGGATTTATTGAATTAAGACTGTAGTTTTTTTTTAGAGCTATTAGGACGGTCTAAAAAAGAAATTGAAGAATGATATTATTTTTCGCAGATTCTATAATCGAGTGTTGCGATTATACTCTCAACACGGTTATATTCTGGGATTCAAAATCTCATAAAACCGCCACACTGCTGGAGATTTATTGAATTAAGGAAATTTTTCGATTTCCAATTGATATTTTGATCCAATTACTAGAATATTGGAAAAATGATATTTAGCTATACTAAATCTTGCTAATTGAAAAACTCTTATAAATTAATATTGTTGAGACTTTAATATTTTATTAATTTATTTTTATATTTTAGGGAGGCCATGTTAGAGTACTCAAAGGAAGTGATGAAGTGGGTGGAGTTAATCTTAGAACTTTTTTCAGAAGCATTAAGCTTGAGTTCTAGCCACCACAAAGAAATGGATTGTGCAAACAGTTTATTGATGCTCAGTCATTGCTTCCCACCATGTCCTGAGCCAGACCGAACACTCAGTGGCACTCCGCATACAGACATATATTTCCTCACTATTCTTCTTTGGAGGACTTCAAGTTCTCTATGATGGATATTGGATCGATGTTCTACAAGCAAGTTGTTGTTCATACTTCGAAATCAAACAGCCTATATAAGTGAAAAAATGGTATTTTGTTTTTGCAGCTTTTAACAAATGACAAGTTTGTAAGTGTGGAGCATAAAGTTGTGGCAAACAGAGGTCAAGAGCTCGCATTTCCATCGCATGTTTCTTTGTCCATCCTCCGACAAGTTTGAGAGTCTATGGACCCATTGAAGAGATTTTGTTTGAATAAAACCCTCCAAAGTACTGAGACACCACTGTGGAAGCCTCTAACCACTACGTGTGGTACAGCCATAGACCGTGAGCTAGATGGGGATAGGTGCGGAGCCAAACAACGGGTGGTAACACTCTCTTTGAATGACGAAGAAGGGATCGAAGTGGATTGGAGTGGAGCCTTTCAAACGGTGGTAGCACTCAGTTTGAGAGAGGCGATGAGATGAGATGGATGCTAGCTAACAAAGGTGGATCGAGAGACGCCACAAAGCTGGTGGATAGGCTTTGATAAGTCTAAGCTTCAAATCTGCAAGCGAGTCACACGCAGGAGATAACAAGCGGCTAGGGTTTCTTCAAGAAGAAAAAAAACGTGGTTCTTTATTAATAATAGGGTAAATGATACAAGCTGAGAAGGAGCTTTATAAATATCTCAGCAGCTGGTGGCTTCTTAGGCCAAAAATACAAATAAGGAAAGAAATAAAACGACACGCTTCCTAGACTCTCTATTACAAAAACACTGGGACTTATAACGACTCAAATAAAAAGAAAAACCCTGCAAAACAACAAAATAAAACTCGTGAGTCTAAAACATAATTCAAATACTCACGTTGCGTTCTTGGTGATGACGAAGAGTGTCGATTCTTGATGTCCTTGTAAAACCGGCAAAAACGCTATTGATGAAGACTTGAGTTGTGCGCGTATAATCTGCTTTGAATCCTCATCTCCTAAGGTGTTTCCCATGTTTGTCGGATCCATTGGAGTCTCTTGATCGATCTCCTTAGTGAGAAGTTTCCCCTTAAGCTCTTCATGTTCCATTAGAGTAATCAAGCTCTCTACGGACTTGTTAAAGTCTTCTCTTACGCTCTTGAGTCCTCCCCTTGTTCTGGGACTTCTCCTTAGTTTCGGAATTGTAATGACACTCTCCTCAGCTCCAGGGGTGCTTGTAGGGATGTCCTCATCATTCCCTCCCTCTTGAAAAGGTTCTGACCTCAGAACTGGTTCATCTGCATTATAAGGAGCTAAATCAGTAACGTTGAAGGTATAAGAGATTTTAAACTCACCTGGCAGCTCCAGTTTGTACGCGTTGTCATTGATCTTCTCCAGTATGTGGAATGGGCCATCACCCCGTGGTGAAAGCTTGGATTTCCTTTGTGTTGGAAATCTCTCTTGGCGCATGTGAAGCCAAACCCAATCCCCTGGTTCAAATGTGATCTTTTTGCGTCCCTTGTCCGCATGTTCCTTTGTCTTCTCGTTCTTCTTCTCCAAGTTATCCTTGACCTTTTGGTGCAGTTTCTTCACGAAGTCAGCCTTTGTTTCGCCTTCTGCACTAGAGTAAACATCTTGGGGCAAAGGAGAAAGATCTAGTGGAGTACTGGGGTTAAAGCCGTAAACAATTTCAAACGGAGAATGCTTAGTAGCTGAATGCTTAGTGTGATTGTATGCAAATTCTACATATGGTAAACATGACAGCCAATTGCGTAAATTCTTACCGACCGTGGCCCTCAATAATGTTGAGAGGGTCCGGTTCACTACCTCAGTCTGCCCATCGGTCTGGGGGTGACAAGTCGTTGAAAAGAGCAGCTTAGTCCCTAGTTTCTTCCATAAGGTTCTCCAGAAGTGACTCAGGAACTTGGTGTCGCGGTCTGAGACGATGGTTCTCGGCACTCCATGTAGACGGACAACTTCTTTGAAAAATAGGTCAGCCGTCTGTGTGGCATCATTCGTTTTGTTGCAAGGTATGAAGTGTGCCATCTTTGAGAACCTGTCAACAACTACAAAGATAGAATCCTTGTGGTTTATCTTTGGCAGTCCTAAGACAAAGTCCATTGATATATCCACCCAAGGCATGTTAAGTATAGGTAAAGGTAAGTACAAGCCATGTGGATGTAACCTGGATTTTGCTTTCAAACAAGTGATGCATTTGGAGCAAAATCTCTCCACATCTTTCTTCAAATGCGGCCAGAAGAAATGATCCATCAACACACTCAAAGTCTTGTCTCGTCCAAAATGCCCCATCAGACCTCCTCCATGAGCTTCCCTGATTAGCAATTCACGCATTGATCCCTGTGGAATGCAAAGGCGCTTGTCCTTGAATAAGAATCCATCTTGTTGGTAGAAAACTCCAAAAGCAGCCTTAGTAGTCTCCTTGTGGATTCCTTGAAAGTCTGGGTCCTCTTCGTATAGCGTCTTGATATGCTCAAAACCCATGATCTTAGCTTCCATTGTTGTAATGAGTATGTATCTCCTTGATAGTGCATCTGCGACAATGTTCTCCTTACCTTTCTTGTACTTGATCACGTATGGAAAAGTTTCCACGAACTCCAGCCACCTAGCGTGTCTTTTCTTAAGTGTCGTATGTCCTCTAAGGTGCTTTAACGTCTCGTGATCAGTATGAATAACAAACTCTTTGGATAAAAGGTAATGTTGCCAAGTTTCGAAACTCCTTACCAACACATATAGTTCCTTGTCGTATGTTGGATAGTTCAGCGAAGCTCCACTTAGTTTTTCACTAAAAAATGCTACGGGCTTTCCTCCTTGAGTTAGTACAGCTCCAATTCCTGTACCTGAGGCGTCACATTCAATCTCAAACATTTTGTCAAAATTAGGGAGTACCAACACCGGTGCATTGGTGAGGCTGTCCTTGAGTTGGCTGAAGGCGTCCTCTTGAGCTTGCCCCCACACAAAAGAACTATTCTTCTTGATCACCGCGGTTAAGGGCGTTGCAATGGTACTGAAATCTTTGACAAATCTTTTATAGAAGCTAGCTAGTCCGTGAAAGCTTCTAACATGGCTGATCGTAGAGGGTGTTCGCCAGTCTTGTATTGCTTTTATCTTCTCCTCATCAACCTTCAGACCCTGTGAACTAACAATAAAACCTAAAAAGACCAACTGATCAGTGCAAAAAGTACATTTCTTAAGGTTCACATATAAACCCTCCATCCGAAGTGTCTCTAGAACCTGTTCTAGATGCTCCATATGATCTGCAAAACATGTACTATATATTAAGATGTCATCAAAGTACACAACTACGAACTTACAGATGTATTCTCGCAAAACATGGTTCATGAGTCTCATGAATGTGCTCGGGGCGTTCGTAAGCCCAAATGGCATGACGAGCCACTCATATAACCCCCGCTTGGTCTTGAAGGCAGTCTTCCATTCATCCCCTTCTTTCATCCTAACCTGGTGGTACCCACTCTTTAAGTCGATCTTAGAGAATATGGTTGCACCGTTAAGCTCATCTAACATATCGTCTAGCCGCGGGATAGGATGCCTATACTTAATGGTGATGTTGTTTATGGCTCGGCAGTCCACACACATTCGCCAAGTTCCGTCTTTCTTAGGAACTAACAGAACTGGAACAGCACAAGGGCTTAGGCTCTCTCTAATATACCCCTTAGACATTAGGTCTTGAACTTGAAGCTCTAACTCCTTAGCTTCTTCCGGGTTCACCCTATAAGCGGGTCTATTGGGCAACGACGCTCCAGGAACTAAGTCTATCTGATGTTCTATGCCCCTAAGAGGTGGTAATCCTGGTGGTAGCTCCTCTGGGAACACGTCTTGAAATTTGTCCAACAGCTTAAGTATTTCTTCCGGTGTATCCTTTTCGTCTTGACCTGAAAACAATCCTTCCTTAAAGATCATTAGTAGTACCTGCTCCTTGGATTCTAGGGATTTCAAAACAGAATGAGATGATACAAATAGGTTAGTCTTACTTACCTTAGCCCCTTTGTCCATTTCTTTTTGCATCTCATGGACCTCTTGTGGAGTAAGTGGTGCTAGACTATGCTTTCGGTTGTTATGGCTGAAACTATAATAGTTGGTGCGGCCACTATGGATGGTATCCTTGTCGAACTGCCACGGCCGTCCTAGGAGTAAGTGACCAGCTTGCATGGGAACTACATCGCATATGACTTGATCTGCATACTTTCCAATGCTGAATGCCACAGTGACTTGCTCCGAGATCTTAAGCTCTGTTTCATCATTGAGCCACTTGAGACGGTAGGGCCTTGGATGCTTTGTCTTCTTGAGATCTAGCTTATCAACCAAATACTTGCTTGCAACATTAGTACAAGAGCCGCCGTCGATTATAAGACTACATACCTTAGAATCTATGGTGCACCGAGAGTGGAATATATTTTCCCTTTGCACGGTCTCGGGATCAAAGAACGAGCTGAGGGCTCTTCTTGTCACTAGGAGCTGTCCCACCTCTGGATAGTCAACTATATCCTCTTCGGACTCCACTTGTTCTTCATTGACTTCATCCTCGGACTCGTACTCTCCATTGTCTCTAAGAACCATAACTCGCTGGTTTGGGCACTCCCTTGCATAGTGACCCTTTCCCTAGCATTTGAAACAAGTGATGTCACGAGTTCTAGTATTTTGAGATTGGAACTTACCTGGTTCGGTCCTGCTCGGTCTCGAGGGTTCCAGAACATTTTTCTTGAATTTAGACTCAGCCTCTATAGACTTTCCTTTGTCTAGGCTCCGCTGGGGCTGGGAAGTCCAAGTAGGCTTGCTCCTACTAGTCTGAGCAGTCTTCCTCTTAATGTGCTGCTCGGCTTGTATGGCTAAGTGCAACAATTCCTCTAAATCTCGTTAGGCTTGCCTCTCAACCTTCCTTGCGATTCTATCATGTAAGCCGTCCAAGAACTGAGCCATTAGAGTCTCCTCTGAGTCCTCAACCTCTAATCTGTTCCTAAGCATTTCAAACTCCTCGAAATATTCCTCTACTGATTTGCTCCCTTGAGTGAGTTTCCTAAACTTCTTTTGCAAATCCCTATGGTAGTATGATGGAACATATCGTTTCCTAAGCTGGTACCTCATATCACCCCACGTACTAATCTGGTCGTGTCTAAGTCTTTTTCTCTCAGAAACTTCTCTAT
Source organism: Barbarea vulgaris (assembly GCA_963667165.1). Taxonomy (NCBI): domain Eukaryota; kingdom Viridiplantae; phylum Streptophyta; class Magnoliopsida; order Brassicales; family Brassicaceae; genus Barbarea; species Barbarea vulgaris. The sequence continues at coordinate 7,422,164 of OY763887.1, forward strand.
CCCACCACGCCAAAGCGTTCTCTGTGAACTGAGCAGCGGCGAGAGAAACTTTTCTCGCATCCGAATACCCATAATACTCGAAGATATTCTCCATTCTCTTCTCCCAATCTAGGTAGGCTTCAGGGTTTACTCTTCCAGCAAATGTTGGTGCAGTCAGCTTCAAATCTTTGCCTTCATGCCTTGGTCTTTCATCATCTAAGTTTCGATCTCTAGCCCTCTCCTGTCTCCTAACTCGAATATTAGGGGCTGGTAATGGATCATCCTCATAATCTTCTGAGTCTTCAACAACTTCGTCCTCTGTTCGAGGTCTTGCCCTGTTGGGGTTCTCTCCCTGTCCCTCTCTAACTGGCGGAGGTCGCGCTTCTAGGCGTGCCAGACGGTCATTAACGGACCTTATGGCTTCCAAGAGCTGGTTCATGTTGACGTGTACCTCCTCTCCCATGTCGAGGTTCCTGTAGTACACTAGCAAACAGATCAAGTGCAAAAGGGAATTGAACAAATAAATCAAACAAGAAATCAAAGTTCCTTCAAGCCAAACACAAAACAGAGAAATTAGCAAAATTTCTGTGTCTCAAGTTTTCGTGAACGAAAAATAGCAAACGAATTTCTAAAATAAGGGGGACAATTTTTATAATTTTTAAAAGGTTTTGAGAAGCTAAAACAGAAGACGAAATATTTTTATGAATTTTTTTGAATTTTATAAAATCGAAACAACACAACAGACGAAAAATTGAAAAACTATGAAACAGATTTTTTATTTGGTTTTTCTTGATAGGGATTGAAACAAACAACCACAGCAAACTAAATAAAGGTAAAAGGGGTTGAAAACAACCTGAGAGATGAGCGTTTAGGCTCTGATACCAGATGGTACAGCCACAGACCGTGAGCTAGATGGGGATAGGTGCGGAGCCAAACAACGAGTGGTAACACTCTCTTTGAATGACGAAGAAGGGATCGAAGTGGATTGGAGTGGAGCCTTTCAAACGGTGATAGCACTCAGTTTGAGATAGGCGATGAGATGAGATGGATGCTAGCTAACAAGGGTGGATCGAGAGACGCCACAAAGCTGGTGGAAAGGCTTTGATAAGTATAAGCTTCAAATCTGCAAGCGAGTCACACGCAGGAGATAACAAGCGGCTAGGGTTTCTTCAAGAAGAAAAAAAACGTGGTTCTTTATTAATAATAGGGTAAATGATACAAGCTGAGAAGGAGCTTTATAAATAGCTCAGCAGCTGGTGGCTTCTTAGGCCAAAAATACAAATAAGGAAAGAAATAAAACGACACGCTTCCTAGACTCTCTATTACAAAAACACTGGGACTTATAACGACTCAAATAAAAAGAAAAACCCTGCAAAACAACAAAATAAAACTCGTGAGTCTAAAACATAATTCAAATACTCACGTTGCGTTCTTGGTGATGACGAAGAGTGTCGATTCTTGATGTCCTTGTAAAACCGGCAAAAACGCTATTGATGAAGACTTGAGTTGTGCGCGTATAATCTGCTTTGAATCCTCATCTCCTAAGGTGTTTCCCATGTTTGTCGGATCCATTGGAGTCTCTTGATCGATCTCCTTAGTGAGAAGTTTCCCCTTAAGCTCTTCATGTTCCATTAGAGTAATCAAGCTCTCTACGGACTTGTTAAAGTCTTCTCTTACGCTCTTGAGTCCTCCCCTTGTTCTGGGACTTCTCCTTAGTTTCGGAATTGTAATGACACTCTCCTCAGCTCCAGGGGTGCTTGTAGGGATGTCCTCATCAACGTGGCTAGAAAACCTAATGTGAATTCTTCATTAAGCCATTTAAGAATCTGAAAAAATGGTGAAGCCAAATCTCTGAGATTTTCTTAAGTTTCAGATAAAAAACTTAGTGCACACCGATGCACCATCTACAAATAAGTTTATAAGAGTATATGCGTGTGTGTTTTTTTTTTAAGTAACTACATGTTGTAGTTCTAATAATATATCTATCTTGAACCTTTTGTTCAATAGTTATTGAGTTGTGAGTTTCCAACATGTGTGTTTTTCATGTACAGACCCGTCGTCAAAGAATGTTTGTCGGAACAGAGTAAGCCCAAACGTAAAGATCAAAAGTAGGAGATGGAGCCTCTTGTTTTAAAGAATAATAAGATCTGAAATTGGCTATCATGTGATCATCATTCAAGATTTGCAAGAAAATGAATCTTGCATGTATATTAGAAGGAAATAAATAATCATGAAGACAAGATGAACGAGGCAATCTCAGCGAAACTCAACCTTGAGTTGATTTCTGACTGTTTCAGTGTAGCAGATTTTGGTTGTGCGAGTGGACCTAACACTTTTGTGGCAGTCCAAAACATAAAAGATGTTGTAGAAGCCAAGTACCTTAGAGAAACCGGACAAACCCCAGCTAATAAAATCGAGTTCCAAGTCTTCGTCAATGACTTTGCAAACAATGATTTCAACACTCTCTTCCTCCAGGCAGAGGATACTATAGTGCCGGGGTTCCCGGTTCCTTATTCGATCGTGTTCTTCCTAAGAAGAGTTTCCACATAGGAGTTATCAATTACGCATTCCATTTACCTCCAAAATTCACGGAGCCCCACTCTCCTTTGTGGAACAAAGACATGCATTGCACCGGGTTTAACCAAGCGGTCAAGAATGCATATCTGGATCAGTACACAATCGATACCAAGAATCTATTGGACGCTCTAACTGAAGAGCTCGTGCTAGGGGGATTGATGTTGAATTTTGGATCGTGTCTAAGAGATGGAGTCAAGATGTCTGAGACCTCCAAAGGAATAGTTATGGATTTCATTGGAGATTCTCTTAATGATCTTTCTCAACCAGTACATTTTAACTAATTGTTTTGATCTTAATTTCTTAACTAAATACCACAATTAAATAACTACTAATTAAAATTTTTGTTAACTTTCTTATTTATTAAAAAAAGGTGTCATCGAGCAAGACAAGGTGGACTTATTTAGCACTCCACTCTACGGTGCGGAGGAAGGTGAGTTGAGGCAAATCATCAAGGAGAACGGAAAGTTCACAATCGAGGCTTTTGAGGATATATATATTTTTACCCAAACGGGGAGTTTCCGCTAGAATTAACCCAAGATCTTAGATGTCTTGTTTAGGGCCTCCTATGGAGCTTTTCTATCCTCACATTTCGGACTTGAAGCAATGAGGAAAGCCTTTGAGCTTGTCGAGGTCAAGGCACACAAAGAGATGTTTCGCCTCCAAACTGCCAAATCAGGAATACAATACCTCAGCGTGTTTCGCAAGAATTGATCGACGATCCATATATATTGTAATTTTTTGTCTTCTTCTTCTCGTTGCTGCTGTTTTAGCATCTTTGTGTTCCAACATATGAATAAATGTCACATAAACGTAAGAGAGACTAAAGCATAGCACTAAAGTGTTGCACTATTCCTACGTACGTATTGAAAGGGCTATTTCGTTTATATTTTGGTGTCTTGGCACGTTTATGATGTTTGTAAAAGATCATATATTACATTTTTTACGCTCTATTTTTTATTTAAATAAAAAAATGACAACTGACAAGTCACAAGAGTGACCAATAAAAGAGATTAAATAGTGACAATGATATAAGCCATATTATAAAAACGAGTACAGCTTGAAATCGGTGAAAACCTGTACCGATAAGAAACTAAAAAATAATGCGATCTAGGTTTTAGGGAAATGTTAAAAACATAAGGAATCTTCTAATTAAAAATGTACTAATAGTGCCAGCTAAAAAGGCTTTATATTATCATACGATTACAGTGCGGAGTTGTTGGATGTTATTATTTATATGGGGTTATATAGAGAAACAATTTTCACATGTTTAGTTTTATAATTTAATCCCAATATGCACTTATAAGCAAGAGTTGGAGGGGTGTATTGAATTAAATATTTGGTGTGATTTGAGTTTTAATGAGTTTTTAGATGATACGGTTAAATTTTTGGTGAATTTGGGCCTCCTATGGAGCTTTTCTATCCGCACATTTCGGACTTGAAGCAATGAGGAAAGCCTTTGAGCATTATACCTTAACCACAAGCGAATAGAAAACACTACCAAGTCCACTTCAATGGAGAGCACCATGAGCAACTCAGAGTCGTATCCGCCGGAGTTTCGACCTCTAATAATGATCGAACCTACAGAACCAGAAAAATCCATCGAACCAAGTCTAAACCAGAGCAAGGATATCCTTATCCCGGTTATCGATCTGGAGCATTTGGACATGCAGAAACTGAGAGAGGCATGCAGAGACTGGGGAATATTCCATTTGCAAAATACAGGGATACCGTCAGAGCTGATGTCACAGGTGAAAAAGATAACGGAGTCGGTGTTGAGTCTGCCGTTTGAAGAGAAACGGAAACTGTTCGGCGTTAACTCTCCGTTATCGTATTTCTGGCCAACACAACACATATGGTAACTCCTTCGGGAAATGCCGTAAAGAGTTCCCCAAGAAATTCTTCCGGTGGCCACTTGTTCGAAGGCATTAACGTTCCTCTTGCTTCTCTTTCTCGTCTTCTTTATGATCCCAAGATTGAGTCTTTCAAGTAAGGTTTATATACGTGTTTTAATTTTATTGAATTTCGTTTTCTTATTACTTCATTGATGGTTCTTCTTTGGTTTAAAGAATTTATCAAATCAATATATGATTCTCTAGCTAGTTTGAAAAGATTAAAATTAGTTTATCTGTATTTCTCCGATTAAAGATCGCCGGCGATTAGATTTATAGAATAGTAAGAGCATCATCATTGCATAGAACTTCTTAGAGTCTCTCATTTTTATATATATTATTTTAATCAATTATAAAATAACTTCATTATTTATTTAAATTTTAAATAAAAAAAGAAAACACAACCAATTATATGAATACATGTATCAATTGAGTCTATAGAGAATCTCTCAAAAGTTCTCAAATGAGAATAGGTCCTCATTTCTCTTTTTTACTTTTTAATATTTTCTTTTATTTTATAACTAAGAACCTCACTTAAAAACCCCCCACTAATCATGCTCCAACTGTGAGATTGATAACACCGAGGAAAAGTCACGAGTTTTACATATGATGATGATCTAGGAAAATGAAAAAAAAAATGTGACATAAAACGACAAAATCAGTTAGATTATAAAAAACTTAATTTAATGAGAAAATTTGTTATACCAAGTTTTGCATTTATTTAATTAATGTTTATTTTTGTGTAAAAAATATTAAAAAATAAATTGTATAAGTGATAAAATTTAATTTATTTCGCTAAAAAACACGTTCTCTAAAAAGCGTTTTCAGAATTCGCATTGAATTTCTGTGGTTATCACAAAAGCTCGTCAATAGTCGTTCCCAGAAACCGGTAAGGTTTTCTTAAACACTATTTTTAAGATCGCGTAGATCTTTTTAGAATGAATGTTTCGTGAAACTGTCAAAGGCTTTTGCGGAAACCGTTATTCGTTCAGCGTATCCGCTGTTCGTAAGATTCAATCCGTTTAGAGCTATAAGCAGGAAACGAATTTATTGAATTAAAACTGTAGTTTTTTTTAGAGCTATTAGGACGGTCTAAAAAAGAAAGAGAAGAATGATATTGTTTTTCGCAGATTCTATAATCGAGTGTTGCGATCTATATATATATTGTAATTTGTTGTCTTCTTCTTCTCGTTGCTGCTGTTTTAGCATCTTTGTGTTCCAACATATGAATAAATGTCACATAAACATAAGAGAGTAAAGCATAGCACTAAAGTGTTGCACTATTCCTACGTACGTATTGAAAGGGTTATTTCATTTATATTTGGTGTCTTGGCACGTTTATGATGTTTGTAAAAGATCATATATTACATTTCTTACGCTCTATTTTTTATTTAAATCAAATAATGACAACTGACAAGTCACAGTGAACAATAAAAGAGATTAAATAAGCCGCCATATTATAGAAAACCTGTACTGTACCGAGTGTGTAAGAAATTAAAAATTAATTTCTAATTAAAAATGTTAAAAACATGAGGAATCTTCTAATTAAAAATGTACTAATAGTGCCAGCTAAAAAGGATTTATATTATCATACGATTACAATGCCGAGTTGTTGGCTGTTATTATTTATATGGGGTTATATAAAGAGAAACAATTTTCACATGTTTAATTTTATAATTTAATCCCAATATGCTCGTATAAGCAAGAGTTAACACAACGAATATTAGTATAAATAAACCTAGAGGCATCCACAGATTATCACAGTTCTCATCACAAATTAAGGATCAAATAAGAAAAGGAAGTGAAAAAAGAAAGAAAGAGATAATGTCTACAACTCCAGCATGGATCATGATTGGAGGAGATGGTCCTGAGAGTTACAACAAGCATTCTTGGAGTCAGGTATATATATATATATATATAAATATAATTTTTGCATTGCCTAGCAATTAAGGTTCTGAATTCATAAAATGTATTAACAAACACATCTTCGATTTGGTTTTCATAGGGAGCCTTGCTTGAAGCGGTAAAGGACAAGGTGAACGAGGCAATCTCAGCGAAAATCAACCTCGAGTTGATTTCTGATCGCTTCAGTGTAGCAGACTTTGGTTGTGCGAGTGGACCTAACACCTTTGTGGCAGTCCAAAACATAATAGATGCTGTAGAAGACAAGTACCGTAGAGAAACCAGACAAAACCCGGCTGATAACATCGAGTTCCAAGTCCTCTTCAACGACTCCGTGGTCAACGATTTCAACACTCTCTTCCAAACACTTCCTCCAGGCAGAAGATACTATAGCGCCGGGGTTCCCGGTTCCTTCTTTAACCGTGTTCTTCCTAAGAATAGTTTCCACATAGGAGTTATCAATTACGCATTCCATTTTACCTCCAAAGTCCCCAAAGGGATCTCCGACCGTGACTCTTCCTTGTGGACCAAGGACATTTATTGCACAGGGTTCAACCAAGTGGTCAAGAAAGCGTATCTTGATCAGTATTCAACTGACATCAAAAATCTACTGGATGCTCGAGCTGAAGAGCTCGTGCCTGGCGGATTGATGTTTGTTTCGGGATCGTGTCTAAGAGACGGCGTCAAGATGTCCGAGACCTATAAAGGAGTAGTGTTGGATTTTATTGCAGCTTCTTTAAATGATCTTGCTCAACAGGTATATATGTATATATTTTTTTTATCTTTAACAAATAACCTATAATGAGATGATTAATATTATCATCTCTAATTTTTTTTTTTTTTTTTTTTTTTTTTTTTTTTTTGACTAACAAAGGGTATCATAGAGCAAGACAAGGTGGACTCTTTTAGCACCCCACTCTATGTTGCAGAAGAAGGCGAGATGAGGCAAATCATAGTGGAGAACGGAAAGTTTATGATTGAGGCTTTTGAAGATATCATTAACCGAGATGGGGATGAGTTTCCGGTAGACCCCAAGATCTTGGCCGTCTCTTTTAGGGCTTGCTGTGGAGCTCTCGTATCCGCACATTTTGGACTTGAAGTCATGAGGAAAGTCTTTGAGCTCGTCGAGGCTAAGGCAAGCCAAGAAGTTTCTCGCCTCCACAATACCAAGCCCGTAATGCAGTATCTTATCGTGCTTCGCAAGAACTGATCCATGGTCCAATTATGATTCTCTTATTTCGTTTCATGGTGCTTTGTTGTCTTCTTCTTCTTCGTATTTTGTGTTCTCTCCTCAATCGACCAATCCCACAAATTAATAAATGGTTTATGATTTTTAAGAATACTATAAGCGTTGTTGAAGAATGATTTTATACTAATGTTGATTTGGATTACAATGCTAACGATATAACAAAAAATGTGTCAACTTCGACTAATTGGAAATTTGAACGAAACAATGTGCTCCACCAACGCCACATATATGTCATTAATTATACCGGATTCAGATTTTTTAGCTAATCAGATCAAATCTCGCATGATTACTTTTATTGACCAAATAAACTCTACACTAAAAGCATAAAACTTGCAAAATATGATATTTTGGAAACATAATTGTGTGTGAGGAATCAATTTCTCCGATATCCTCGTGGGTGATTTTTTTTTCATAAATATACCCAGCTTATAAAAACTAATGGGTAATTATAAAGTATAGCATCAGAGGAACACTTAATTAGTTCTCTCACCTATGGTACTGTTCATAATACTCTAGCTAATGGAAATTTTAATTATAACCCTATACAAAATTAGCGGTTAAGTATTTATTTACTTATCAAAATTTTTAAACTGTTATCGGTTGTAACATCCACTAAATTATGATGAATTATAGATATAAGTTTTAACGATAATTTATATGTTATCATGGTAACTATGTTTATCAGTGTATCATAATATATATCATGTTAACATATACATTATTGATAAAAATTTATCCATTAATATATTCATAATATATTTTATATCACAATAAATAATAACTTAGATGTTAATCCATATATGTTAGATGATATAATATTTTTTATCATGTTAACAAAATAATTACCGTTACAATTATTGTCGATAACAATCTAAATATTTTTGATAGGTAAATAAATATTTACCCGTTAACATTGCGAAAAAGGCATTTTCGTCCAAAAATTATTTTTTATGTGAGAGAACTTATTAAAAAAAACACCAATGCCAAAAACTGAATTATCTGATCCTTTGATGTTATAAATTAAATTGACCCAGAACTAATTTACTTTTGATTTAATTTAATTCAAAATTTAAGATTATTACCAATTTATCCATGATATTTTAATAAAATCAGAGACCCAGTCAGCTATTTCTCCGCGCACCCATAGTAACCGGGTCAAAAGCACAAAATAGATCCCTTTAAAAACAAATGGATAGCGTGACCAAAACCTAAAACTAAAAAAAAGGTACTACTAGGTTAGATTCGGTATAGAAAAAATCTTATTATATAAATTTTGATTGCACTGACAAGTACTCGACACAAGTCAAAAGTATAAGTAGAAGGATTACAACATGTCTTGCTTCATCGATTAGATTCTAACACGTGTATTTTATTATTTTTTTTTTCTTCAATTGATAAAGGAAAACACCGGATAAGAAAATTAAACAAAAAATAAAAAAAAATTTACTTTCATTTTTCTAATAGATGTTAATTTTTATTATTTCAAAAAAATTTAAATTTTCCATTTCAAATTTTGATTTTTAATTTTATATTATTTGAGCTTCGATAATATTTTTTGTTAGAAACTTCTAATTATTTGAACAATAAATTTGACTCAGTATAATATAACCTAATTCATTGTTTTAATTGGTTAAATGTTAAATAAACCTTAGAGTAAATTGATTAGAATAACCCATGAATCTATCTAATTTAATGGATCGAATTAGTACATACATGTATTTAATTTCATGGATCAAATGGTTAAATAGACTGAAAACAAAAATTTGGATCCGGAGTAGGGATTGAAGGTGGTGCGGATTTTGCTGGAGATTGAAGATGTGAATCCGAAGATGGAAAAGAAAAAAAGCTGTAAAAACCAAATAACTTCATAAATAAAGCCCGAGATATATATAAAAATCGAGAGTTGGTAACAGAAGGGTTGATCTAGAGGATGTTGTCGAAAAATGTCAGGAAGTAAGGAATTGCAAAGGACTTTGGCGAGTGAAGGTTCGATAGATAAAGGATATTCGGTTGGAACCAAGATAAGATCTGAACCCGAGAATAGATATGGATCCGAAGATGGGAGGAAGGCGGTGGGGCTTCTACTAGAGATTAAAAATTATGGAGGCTGGGAATATGAAGACGGAAAATAAAGGAAACTGCAAAAACCAAACAACTTCATAAAATAGAACCCGAGATATATTTTTAAAAAAAAACAAGAGCTTGTGATGGAATGACTGAGATAGATGATGTTGTCAAAAAAGACAAGAGCCAAAGAAATTGCGAAGGACTTTGCTGAGTGAAAGTACGATAGGAAATATATATTCGGTTGGAAACCGAGATAAGATCCAAAACATGGAGAGCATATGGACAACATATATCTTTCTGGATTAATGTACCCCCAAGATATGAGTGAGAGCATACCAGATCCGTTTTTCCAGATCTCCCACATTGGCCGGAAAAATAAATAATACGATGAAATCAAAAGCTACTGTACGTAATCTAGATTTTTAATATGATAATAATGATATTGTAATATAAAAATTTATACTAATTTATTTATGTTAAAAAAACAAAATTATTTAAATTACTCTCTTTTGTAACAAAACATGTTTTTACTTATTTCATAAGATAATTTTTAAGATATATCATTAATCACAAATTTGTAATTTTAAGAAACTCGTCCATCGGACGAGTCATAATCTAGTTAATTTAAAATTTTATACAGGGAAACCGACTATTTTCATATATTTATAACCTATTATTAATAGAAACCTTTACCGAGTGGAGGGGAAGAAACAAAAAATGCGATCTTTTTTTTTTTGGACGTCAAAGAGGAATTTTTCATTCAATCAAAGAACCATGCGAAAAGGGAGAGCCTACAGAAGGTAGCCACAATGGCATGGACGTTCTCGCATTGCGGGCGAGAAAATCAGCATGGACATTCAATGCTCTAGGAATATAACGAAGCTTAAACAAAGGAAACTTGCCCTTAAGGGAGGCAAAATCTGCTAATTCTGCGTGATAAATAGGCCATTCGTCCGGATGCTCAGTGATTGATAAAAGTTCTTTACAATCCGTCTGGAACAAAGCACATGAAGAATTGATGTCCACCAAGGATTGCATTGCCCAAATTAGGCTCTAGAGTTCCAAGTGCAACGTGAAAGACTCCTGCGTAAGCTTCGAAGACCAATGAAAACAGGATTATTTTCGGCATTAAAAATACACCAACCCTGTCCGGAGAAAGGATCAGAGTCTTTCCAAGCCGCATCTACTCGACAGACCTTGGTGACATAATTAAAGTCTGAAAATGGAGGCGGTACTGGTTCCGAAAGCTCAGATGTAGGTAATGGCGGATTTTCCTGGATTTTTGCTTCGAACCAGGCTTTACATTCTCGCTGAGCTATGTTAATCGTTTCGTCTGGAGACCTGTGTGCACCATTAAAAACCTTGTCGTTCCTATCTTTCTAAATCATCCAGATTAGCCAAGGGAAACATCGAACCTCTTCTTTATCCAAGTCTTCAACCTTGAGTCTCCAAAACAGAGTGTCTAAATTCGTAAACAAAGCCTCAGAGGGGAAACACGATGGGTTAAACCAAGCGGTACCTGGTCCCACACTTGACGAGCAAAAGGGCAGCTGAACAGCAAATGATTTGTCGATTCCAATTCTTCTTCACACCGCTTAGTATCAATACAGCCTGAAACAGCCTGCCATATGAAGTTCTTGATTTTCCATGTCGTCTGAAGCTTCCAGGCTTGTAATGGCGTGATGCTTGATTCCAAGAAGCTTGCGTTGTAACTCGATTCTCTCTATTTTTTTGCCCACCAATAGCCAGATTTCACCGTATAGTTCCCATTTTTTGTCAAAGACCAACAATAAGAGTCTTCTTTGTAGCCCTTGCTTGGTCGGATGCTTGTGAAAAAAGGTATATCCTCTGCTACTATATGAGCTCGGATTATGGGCATGTCCCAGTCTCTTGTATCTTTCCGAATAAGATCCGATACTGATAAGTGATTTAGGCGGGTATCACCACAATGACGAGCCGGTCGTGCAGGAACAGTTGAGAGCCATAGATCATTCCAGGCCGAGGTCAGGATACCGGAGCCTATTGCCCGGCGGAGTCCGGCTTTGAGGAGGTGATTTGCCAATTTTATACTTCTCCACCGGAAAGACGGGGAATTTGCCTTTTTTCTTGTAATGGTGATCCATACCTATAGTAGCGTCCCATTAAAACTCTTGCAAGTAAAGACTCCGGGAATTTTAACAGACGCCATAGTTGTTTTGCGAGGAGAGACGAGTTAAAATCTATGAAAGACCGGAAGACAATACCTCCTTAACCTTGTGGGCGACATACCTTATCCCAGGCTATCCAGTGCATACCCCGACTATTCTCTTTGGCGCTCCACCAAAAACATGAAACCGCACTGCTTAACTTGGTACAAAGATTCTTGAGGAGAAGGTAGCTAGACATGACATATGTCGGAAGAGTCAGCGCAACTGACTTAATCAAAACTTCTCTACCGCCTTTGGATAAGAATTTGCATGTCCAATTATTGATGCGGTTTTGTAAGTGGTCTCGTACGAAAGCAAAGACATAAGGAATCTTCTAATTAAAAATTTACTAATAGTGCCAGCTAAAAAGGCTTTATATTATCATACGATTACAGTGCGGAGTTGTTGGATGTTATTATTTATATGGGGTTATATAGAGAAACAAATTTCGCATGTTTAGTTTTATAATTTAATCCCAATATGCACTTATAAGCAAGAGTTAACACATGTAGAGGGTGTATTGAATTAAATATTTGGTGTGATTTGAGTTTTAATGAGTTTTTAGATAATACGGTTAAATTTTTGGTGAACTTGGAATTTTTTTATTAAATTCTCTTAAATTTCACCTAAAACAATGAGATTTTTGTCTTTATATTTTTAAGTAAGAAATCCCCTCAAATCTCACCTGAAACTTTTAAATAAAATTATAGTACTGTTTTCAATAACAGTGGATTTGATTGTATATTTTAAAATCATTAATTCAATAACACAGGATTTTATAAGATTTTTTGAAATCTAATTTTCAATAACACATGGTTTGTCCATTTAACTCAAATCTCTCCAAATGTCCGATTGAATACACCCTCCCCTTAGTATAAATAAGCATAGAGACGTCCACATATTATCACAGTTCTCATCACAAATCAAGAATCAAATAAGAAAAGAAAACTGAAAAAAAGAAAGCGATAATGTCTACAACTCCAGCATGGACCATTGGAGGAGATGGTCCTGAGAGTTACAACAAGCATTCTTGGAGTCAGGTATATATAAATATAATTTTTGCATTGCCTAGCAATTAAGGTTCTGAATTCATAAAATGTATTAACAAACACATCTTCGATTTGGTTTTCATAGGGAGCCTTGCTTGAAGCGGTAAAGGACAAGGTGAACGAGGCAATCTCAGCGAAACTCAACCTCGAGTTGATTTCTGATCGCTTCAGTGTAGCAGACTTTGGTTGTGCGAGTGGACCTAACACCTTTGTGGCAGTCCAAAACATAATAGATGCTGTAGAAGACAAGTACCGTAGAGAAACCGGACAAAACCCGGCTGATAACATCGAGTTCCAAGTCCTCTTCAACGACTCCGTGGTCAACGATTTCAACACTCTCTTCCAAACACTTCCTCCAGGCAGAAGATACTATAGCGCCGGGGTTCCCGGTTCCTTCTTTAACCGTGTTCTTCCTAAGAATAGTTTCCACATAGGAGTTATCAATTACGCATTCCATTTTACCTCCAAAGTCCCCAAAGGGATCTCCGACCGTGACTCTTCCTTGTGGACCAAGGACATTTATTGCACAGGGTTCAACCAAGTGGTCAAGAAAGCGTATCTTGATCAGTATTCAACTGACATCAAAAATCTACTGGATGCTCGAGCTGAAGAGCTCGTGCCTGGCGGATTGATGTTTGTTTCGGGATCGTGTCTAAGAGACGGCGTCAAGATGTCCGAGACCTATAAAGGAGTAGTGTTGGATTTTATTGCAGCTTCTTTAAATGATCTTGCTCAACAGGTATATATGTATATATTTTTTTTATCTTTAACAAATTACCTATAATGAGATGATTAATATTATCATCTCTAATTTTTTTTTTTTTTTTTTTTTTTTTTTTTTTGACTAACAAAGGGTATCATAGAGCAAGACAAGGTGGACTCTTTTAGCACCCCACTCTATGTTGCAGAAGAAGGCGAGATGAGGCAAATCATAGTGGAGAACGGAAAGTTTACGATTGAGGCTTTTGAAGATATCATTAACCGAGATGGGGATGAGTTTCCGGTAGACCCCAAGATCTTGGCCGTCTCTTTTAGGGCTTGCTGTGGAGCTCTCGTATCCGCACATTTTGGACTTGAAGTCATGAGGAAAGTCTTTGAGCTCGTCGAGGCTAAGGCAAGCCAAGAAGTTTCTCGCCTCCACAATACCAAGCCCGTAATGCAGTATCTTATCGTGCTTCGCAAGAACTGATCCATGGTCCAATTATGATTCTCTTATTTCGTTTCATGGTGCTTTGTTGTCTTCGATCTTCTTCTTCTTATTTTGTGTACTCTCCCCAATCGGCCAATCCCACAAATGAATAAATGGTTTATGAATTACAACTGCTCCAAGATAGAGAAACAACAAAAAAAGTGTCAACTTCGACTAATTGGAAATTTGAACGAAACAATGTGCTCCACCAACGCCACATATATGTCATTAATTATACCGGATTCAGATTTTTTAGCTAATCAGATCAAATCTCTCATGATTACTTTTATTGATCAAATAAACTATACACTAAAAAAAGGTACAACTATAATAGATTAGGTATAGGGAAAATCTTATTATATAAATTTTGATTGCAGAACTCGACACAAGTCAAAATTATAAGTAGAAGGATTACGACATGTGTCGCTTCATCGATTAGATTCTAACACGTGTAAAAAACTATTGTGTTATTTTTGTTTTCTTCAATTGAAAAAGGAAAACACCCTAAAAGAAAATTAAATCAAAATAAATAAATATTTGTTACTTTCCATTTTTCTAATATAGGTTATATTTTATTATTTTAATAAAAATTAAACTTTCCAATTCAAATTTAGATTTTTAATTTTATATTATGTGAGCTTTGATAATTTTTTTTATCACATACTTCTAATTATTTGAATGAAAAATTTGAATGAGTATAACATAACGTAATTCATTATTATTATTGGTTAAATGTTAAATAAATCATAGAGTAAATTGATTAGATTAACTCATGAATCTATCTAATTTAATGGATCGAATTAATACATACATATATTTAATTTCATGGATCAAATGGTTAAATCGGCTTGAAACAAAAATTTGGGTACGGAGGAGGAATTGAAGGCGGTGGGGATTTTGCTGGAAATTGAAGATGTAAATCCGAACATATAAAAGAAAGAAAGCCGCAAAACCAAATAACTTCATAAATAAATCCCGATATATATATATATATATATATAAATCGAGAGTTGGTAACATAAGGGTTGATCTAGAGGATGTTGTCAAAAATGTCAGGAGACAAGGAATTGCAAAGGACTTCTGCGAGTGAAGGTTCGAGAGATGAAGGATATTTGGTCGGAACCGAGATAAGATCTAAATCCGAGAATAGATATGGATCCGAAGATGGGAGGAAGACTGTGGGGCTTCTACTAGAGATTAGAAATTATGGTGGATGGGAATATGAAGACGGAAAAGAAAGGAAACTGTAAAAACCAAACAACTTCATAAAATAGAACCCGAGATATATTTAAATAAAAACAAGGGCTGGTGACGGAATGACTGAGATAGAGGATGTTGTCAAAAAACAACAAGAGACAAAGAAATTACGAAGGACTTTGGCGAGTGAAATTACGATAGAGAAAACATATTCGGTTGGAAACCGAGATAAGATCCAAAACATTGAGAGCATATGTACAGCATATATCTTTCTGGATTAACGTATCTCCAAGATATGAGTGAGAGTATATCGGATCCGTTTTTCCAGATCTCTAATAGTGGTTGGAAAAAAAAACGTCACGATGAAACCAAAAGGTACTGTACGTAATCCAGATTTTTTATATGATAATAATGATATTGTAAAATATGAATTTATATAAATTTATTTGTGTTAAAAAACAAACATATGTAATCATTCTCTTTTCTAAAAAAAATGTTTTCTACTTATTTCATAAAAAAAAATTAAGATATATCATTAATCACAAATTTTTAATTTTAAGAAACTCGTCCATCGGACAGATCTTAATCTTGTTTTTTTTTTTTTAAACGACGGGTAATATATTAAAAGAAGGAAAAGGCCTTCAAATCTAGAAAAGTTCGATAATTAACAAAATACATTTAAACTTTCTGAAAACTGAAAATAAATCATAATCGGCTATCTTCCAAAATACGTGAATGCAAGCAAGCTGGACCACCAATCGAGAGGTACGATAGAAGATTCCGGCTATTTTCGTATATTTATACCCTATTATTAATGGAAACCTTTACCGAGTGGAGGGGAAGAAAAAAAAATGCGATTTAGGTTTTAGGGAAATGTTAAAAACATAATGAATCTACTAATTGTGCCAATTAAAAAGGTTTTATATTATCATACGATTACATTGCGGAGTTGTTTCTGTTATTATTTATATGGGCATTTATATAGAGAAACCATTTTCACATGTTTAGTTTTATAATTTAATCCCACTATGCCCTTATAAGAAAGAGATCACAAAAAATACTTGTATAAATAAGCGTAGAGGCGTCCACAGATTATCACAGTTCTCATCAAAAATTAAGGGAGTGTTATTGGAATGAGATTTATGTATAATTGTAACGATTATTAGAATTGCAGAATTTAAGAAAATTTTTAGAGAATATTTAAAATATTTCACATATTCTCACTGAAAGTCTCTGAGAATATCATCCTAACATGTAATATTTTGAAAGTTTATAAAAGTTGTTTCAAATGAACAAAAATTTTAAACTCAATCAACCAATAACACTAAATTTTAATAAACTTTAGTATAATTTACAAGTTAGTTAAAGTTATTATTAATCCAATAACGCACGATTTTTAACAAATTTTTATAAATATTGAACTAATAACATATGATTTTAATAAAGTCTTTGTAATTCAAAAATGAATAACACTAAACTCTTAAAAAGTTACAATTCTTTAAAAATCATAAAACCAATAACACCCTCTAAGAATCAAACAAGAAAAGAAAAGTGAAAAGAAGAAAGAGATCATGTCTACTACTCCAGATTGGATCATGATTGGTGAGAGTTACAACCAGCATCCTTCGTATCAGGTATTATATATGTATGTATATAATTTTTGAATTGCCTAGCAAGGATCTGAGTTCATAAAAGGTATTAACAAACACATCTTTGATTTGGTATTTATAAAGAGCCTTGCTTGAAGCGGCAAAGGACAAGATGAACGAGGCAATCTCAGCGAAGCTCAGCCTCGAGTTGATCTCTGGTCGCTTCAGTGTAGCAGATTTTGGTTGTGTAAGTGGACCTAACACTTTTGTAGCTGTCCAAAACATAATAGATGTTGTAGAAGACAAGTACCAAAGAGAAACCGGACAAAACCTGGCTTATAACATCGAGTTCCAAGTCCTCTTTAACGACTTTGCAAACAAGAGATTTCAACACTCTCTTCCAAGCACTTCCTCCAGGCAGAAGATACTATAGTGCCGGGGTTCCCGAATCGTTCTTTGACAGTGTTCTTCCTAAGAAGAATTTCCACATAGGATTTATCAATTACGCATTCCATTTTACCTCCAAAATCCCTAAAGGGATCACAGACCGTGACTCTCCCCTTTGGAATAAAGACATGCATTGCACCGGGTTCAACCAAGTGGTCAAGAAAGCATATCTTGATCAGTACTCGATTGACACCATGAATCTATTAGATGCCTGAGCTGAAGAGCTCGTGTCCGGGGGATTAATGTTGATTTTTGGATAATGTCTAAGAGACGGAGTTAAGATGTCTGAGACATCTAAAGGAATAGTCATGGATTTTATCGGAGATTCTCTTAATGATCTTGCTCAACAGGTACATTTTCACTAATTTTTTGGTCTTTACTAATTATCTACAATTACATACTTAATAATATTATGTTTTTAATCTAAAATAAAGGGTGTCATCGAGCAAGACAAGGTGGACTCTTTTAGCACTCAACTCTACTTTGCAGAAGAAGTCGAGATACGGCAAATCATTGAGGAGAACGGCAAGTATACGATCGAGGCTTTTGAAGATATCATTCACCCAAGTGGGGAGTTTCCGCTAGACCCTAAGATCTTGGCCGTCTCTTTCAAGGCTTCCTATGAAGCTTTCCTATCCGCACATTTTGGACTTGAAGCCATGAGGAAAGCCTTTGAGCTCGTCGAGGCTAAGGCACGCCAAGAAGTTTCTCGCCTCCAGAATGCTAAACCTGGAATGCAGTAATTCATCGCGCTTCGCAAGAACTAATTTATTATCCAATTATATGATTTTATATGATGCTTCATTTCTTTCGTCTCATGGTGCTTCGTTGTCTTCTTGTTGTTGTATTTGCGTCTTTATATTCTCACAAATTGGCCAATCCCACAAATGAATAACTAGTTTATGATTTTTTACAATATTATAAGCGTTGTTGATGAATAATTTGAATCGACAAAAGTGATTAGTTATGTTTATTTGAATTAGAATGTTAACGATAATTAACTGCACTTTGATAGAGTTTTAATTTTAAGATTTCACATTTAAACTCTATCTATGTAGTTGATAGTTTAGTCATCATTTCTATGTCACCAAAAAAACAAAGCTTTCTCTTTTGATTATTAATTTCATTTAATATATTAAAAAACAAAAATTGTCATCTTCTTCTTTGTTCTTCTTCTTCCTTATTGACCTATTATAATTTAAGCAGGAGAGAGAAAAAACCTCTTCCTTCTCTCTACTTTTTCTTTCGATTGAAATTTATCTCCGGCCGATGGAGTGGGCTTACACAGCCACCGTCGGTCCGGTTTGGCTCTCCATGTTGCTTTTCTCTTTAGTCTTTGTAATTTTTATAGCTGTTTTAGTTTCGCTTTCGTCAATAAGCAGATCTAGATCTAGATCTTCAGATCTTAAGCGTGTGGTTGAGCGGCGGTGGTGTTTCTGTGGAAATTTCTTGGGTAAATCCCAAAGATCAACTAGTAATTTTTTCGCCAGCAATCTCTGGTTCAGATGTGAGTTCACCATGTGCATCTTGATCTTCAACCCTTTCGGTAGATGCTCCCCCTTGTCCCAGAGATTGATAAACTCCCCCAGATCCCTTTTTATTGCCGCCTCCTCCTTTGCTCCAGAGCTCTCATCTGGCCTCCCCATCCTCCAAACTCCGGCGATGATTCTGGTACATCCGACCATAGGCTAGTCACAGGCCAGCCGTCACAGACACATGGGCGTTTCAACACAATGGGAACTAGGGTTCTATGATTTGGGCTTTTTCGGCCCACAATGCATCCCCTCTTGGTCCATTATCTTTTGTGGCGGCCCATCTTCTCTCAGGCCCAGGTTTGTCTTGACTTTTAGTTTGACTTTTTCTGGTGTTTATCTTTGTCAATACTTTACTCTGCTTGGTCTGAGACTCCTTACAGAGTTAGTGTCGACAATGATACACAGTTTAGTCTACTATTATCATATGGCCATTCTTTTACGATTCTTCTTCGGCATCATCTATCACTCATCACGCTTTGGTGACCTCGAGGTTTCTTTGAGTCCGAGTATCTCCAGCTTTGGCCACCGAAGAGGTTTTTCTCCCAAGACACCGATGTTTTACTATCTTCCACGTTACCAAAATTCCTCCTGCCGTGGACAGGAGAGAACCTTTAAAGTCTCCTCTAAGTCCTTTCCTCCAAAAGAAAGGAACTGCTCACTATTTGCCGCACCCAAGAAAGGAGGCTTCACATTGGGTTATCATGCCCTTGATTACTACGACTTCGAGACTTTGTTCAGCTGTGGCATGGATATTATCTTTGTGAAGTCGGATACATTGATACTAACATGTTCCTCCCTATGGGAGAGATCCTTACCTCTCTCCATGAGAGTCTTGTTTCTGTCGATTGAGTTATCGATGAAAAGTTTTTATCTCCTAACTGCTTTGCCTTCTAGTGTGATGGTCTACACGGGACCGGTAGAGGCAACGAATATCACTCCGGTGAGAATTGAGGTTAGAGAGTATTCAAAGTCACTACTTATGTTGACTACACTAAGGTCAGTCGAGTTTTATGGGTTGAAGTTTGTTTCTAGTTCGGGTATGCTCGATAGTGACATCCTCAACACCTCTCCTGACGGTCTATCAAGTTTCATCAAGCTTGTGTCTTTATCTTTATCTTTTGCTTGTACTAGTTTATGTAGTGTTTATGTTTGCTATTCGGGACTGTCCGATTATGCTTCCTATCATGTAATCGTTTAGCATGGAATGAAGAATTTGTTTGAAAAAAAAAAAAAAAAAAAAAAAAAAAAAAAAAAAAAAGAGATCTAAAATTGGAAAAAATTAATTTGGAGAAAAATTTAATATCGTAAAGAAGATTTGTAATTAAAATTAAAATCAATTTGTTTTATCTGGAGAATTTAAGCTTGGCGAAGAGGTAAAAATCTGGGGAATTTAAGTTGTTTTGAGTTTGAGATTTGAATTTTGTTTATCTTCTTGCTCTGTACCCTTCACAAAAGATGATTCCGAAGACGATTGAGGATACTAGAAAAGCTGATCAGACTGTTTGCGGACCTAACGATGCGAACTAAAGTGAAGATGCAAATGGGGGAAGCTGAAGAGTGAATAATTTAAGATCGAAGTGAGTTGTCAAGGATTTGAAGGAACTCTTCCCAAAGATAAAACTCCAATTATAGCAACTTCCAAAAAATCAAAGTGTAAAGTCTGGTCTGAACGTCAAGGTCTTGAAATGGATTTTTGACGGGGGGGGGGGAATGAGAATTTAATTATTTCACAATTTAAATTTGGGAAGTGAGTTCCATGATGAGATAGATATTTGATTTGGTCGCATCGATCTTTCTGATTTTTTTTTCGTCTGAGAATTGTTCAATCTTTATCATGTAACAAGAAACTCAGAAAATGATGAATCCTAATTTTAGTTTTCTCCAGATCGATTACAATTTCGCTACAGATTTTTAGATTATCCCAAATTCATTTTTTCTCAATTGTAAAAAGAAATACCATGTTGTTTTTATAATAAAAAAAAAATCGTGTAGTGTAGTATACAAAAAGACATTGTTTTAACTTTATTTTAGTTTTTTAACAAAATGAAACGATGTCACGTCGAAGATACACATGATGGCTATATAGCGGTTGAATTTTGAGGTTGATAGATTAACCAGCACAGTTTTGAAATGAGTATCATGCTTGCAAATTTTAAAAAAATTGATGGTTTTTTAGCACAAAACTCTTATTCTTACATTTCGGGTTTCCATATTTTATTTATGTTTAAATACTTCGATTGTGGTCATAATATTTCCTTTTTGTAATCATAAAATTTTCACCAAGCCTAATTATAGATTATTCACAAAAACAATCATCACTATGGAAAAAAAAATGTTACATCAGTTATTTTATGTATTTGCATTACTTATAATTGATGCAAACTAAATTTGCATCACTTAATTAAGTAACTCTAGATGCAATGATGAAAATATTTTGCATCGGTTGGGATAAATATTGCATCATTTTTGTAATTGATGTTAATATGCATCATTTAACAAATACTATTAATTTTACATCAGTTACAAACAAATAATATAATATTGCATTATTTAATATAAATGATATTAATATTTGTTACAGTTCTAAAAGTTAATGCTACATAGTTGTATCATTTTTTTAAAATTGATATTATAATTGCATCGGATATAAAAATTAATGCTAAAATAAGTTGATATTCATAATTAAATTTAATTAATCAAAATATTATTAAATTTATATGATAATATGTAAATTTACTGATAAAGTCTCACATATTATTTACTATTTAATTAAAATAATATGTTAAAATAATTACTTGATGATGAATTTATTTATAGAGGAGTATTTTTTCTTCCCAACTTTTTTAGGCAATGTGGGAAAAATGTAAGAAAAAAAATTGCATCATTTTTAAAATGAGATAAATTTTTATCATTTAAATCATTGTTGTTAATTTTTGTTTTTTATCTTCTTTTTCTTAAGTAACACAAATTAAGATTAATTAATATATATTTTATTTAATTGATGTCAAATAATTATTAAAGATATCACTTATTGTAATTGATGTTAATTCATAAATTTTGTATCGATCATTAATAAGTAACTCAAATTAGTATCTTTTATTTTATTGATGAAATTTAAGTGATGCAACTGATCATTTTTTTGAAGTGTTTCGATTTTTTATTTGCATTTGTTTACTTGCATACTTGTCATATTTCTTAAGATATCGAAATATTAATGGATATTTTCATTTTTGAATTCTGATTTTATGTTTCTGTATAAGCGAAAGTAGCATTCAAGGATTGATCGACTGACTTTTCTAAAGTGTGCGCAAGAAATGTTAAATTCTAACTGTAACTGTATTTCCCAGAAACGATTGATTCATACTTAAAAAGGTATGCTTAGAGATCGCCTCAAAAATTTTAATACTCCCAAGGATGCAAGGTTCCCACAGTTATATGAACAAAAACCACCACATTCGTATGAAGACAATTCAACCAAAAGTCAATAAGAAGAAAAACCAAAAGTCATAAATGTCCACATTTTTATTTTTATTAATATATACATATATAAGACTAATAAATTTTTAAAAATTAATAAAACTTTAAAAAATGGGGGAACATTTCAAAAAATTGATAAAACTTTTTCTCTCGGGCACCATTATCGAGGGCCATTGTCTGAACAGTGGTTCCGGCGCTGGTGGAGCTGTTTCTCACCGGCGTCGGGAGATCTCCAATCTTCTCAACTTCTCTGCTCTGTTTACGGATCTGCTCATTCTTTTTGAATCTTCGTTTTTCCTTCCCGAACACCACTGCGCTTCTACTCTGGTTTCCTTTTTGGTGTTCGGAGATCTTTGTATCTTGTACCCCAGAGATTCATCGCCCCTTTGGTCTTCAATACTGGTTAAGATTTCCTCCGATCTGTGTTTGACGAGATCCAATAACTCCAAATCTGCCTCAAATCATGAAGCAGAGACTATCTTCACATATGTTTGCCGTGAGCTCGCCCTGTGTACCTTGTTCCGTATTCTCATTGGTAGAAGCTCCAATTTGCATCATATGTTGGCATTCTTAACCAGCTCCTCTTCCACACGCGACCCCGTTTTTGATACCACCGGTGTTAAAACCCCCGCCGACCAACGGAACTCCCAGTTTGCAATACCTGCATATCTGGTTTTGAAGATGGTGGCCAAAGGGTTGAACCGGAGCCATCTCACTTCCTCTGCTCCAGAGCTCTCAATCTTTCTCCTCATCCTCCTTTTTTCGGCGCAGTCTCCTCCATCTCCGATCACAAGCTCGCCGACGGCCGCCGATCACCGTCGAAGTGGTTTCGATACAAGCCAAAGGAAACTAGGGTTTACTCTATTGAGCCTCTCCAAATCAGGGCCTCTATGTGTCTCCTTTGGGCCCATTTACAGAAACGATGGCCCACTATCAGTTCCTACTAGGCCCAAGTCCTTTCAGAGCTTATGTGCTTTAACGATAAATCTGTTGTGTTCTCTGTTTCTCCGAGAGTCTCGACCAAGCTCTTCACCGACATCTCTTCCGCTTGCTTTAGATCGTCTTCCAGCATTTCGAAATCAGTTGCAATCGCCAACCATCTCCCGTTTTATCGCTTGGATCATGTTTTTTTGCACTCTTATCTCTGATCCATTTAGTTTGTTTGCTCGAAATTTCGCTTTGTCAGGTAGAAGACGCTTTTCAAACGTGATGTCGGCTACACTAGATTGGATTCGGAACATTAGAGGTCAGTCCCTGGGTCATAGTGTTTGTCGGATTGGTTGGTCGAAAATTTTAAGAGATAGGCTTCTCGGTGGGTTTATTTATAGGGTGGATATCTTCTTTGGTTGGTTGAGCCGACACAAATCTTCACATTGCCAAGGGCTCACTTTGAGTAAGAGAGATATTCTGCCATTTTCCTCCTTCAAGGAGAGATCGCTTCCATTTTGTTTCTTCTTTGAGGAGATAACCCTTTCACCACTTTCCCTCTCTAGGAGAGGTGAACCTTTACCGGTTTCAAGACCGGGACTGTTTTCCTATGCCTTAACTGATTTGTCTTCTAGTGTAATGCCTCATTCGGTGCCGGTAGAGACAACGGAGACCATTCGTTTGCGAACCGAGGTTATGGTATCTTCAAAGTCATTTGGCATAATGACTATTTCAAGGTTAGTTGATGAGCTTGTGTTGAAGTCAGATTCTTTCATGTTGTTTTCGTGTTAGAGATCTTCAATTCCTCTCCTAACGATCTATCAAAAATTTTAAAGTTTGTATCTCTATCTCTAGCATATGATTGTTTTAATGTTTTTGCCGTTTGGCTTGCGCATCGGGTTTGTCCGAGTATGCACAACTATCATGTATCATGTATCCGTTTATGCTTTAATGAAGTAATTGAGTGACAAAAAAAAAAAAAAAAAAAAAAAAAAAAAAACTAATAAATTAAAAAAATATTGTATGCACTCCAAGTGCACTTTACATAAATATGATAATATAATTGTCTACTTCAACTATGTACTGTCTACTTCACAATGTTAGATGTGATCTCGGACCCAAAAGTTGAAAGAAAAAACAACAATCATTGTAATGCCCAAATCTTATATATATAAATGAGATTTTGTTATAATTTTCGAACCCTAAAACTCTAACCTTAAATGTAATACAAATAATCGGCTAACAATTTGAAAGTGTCATCATTTATGGAGTCTTCTGCTTGATTAAATTTAATAATAGTCTTCAAAGGATTTTTTTCCTCCATATATATTTTTTGCTTATCCTTTAGAATTATCACCATTTCATTATATATTATTATATATAGATCAATCTATAATATAAGAAATTGTATTCCATATCATGCATATTGTGAATGGAAGTAAAAAATAATTTAAAGAAACTTACTTATAAATTCCATTTCTAATTCAAATTTTGATCCAATGTTTGTTGTTTGACGAAATAGAATCAATAGCCTGTTGAACGGCTTTAAAATTACATATACCAGACTGATCTACTACGATTGTTTTTACAATTACATTGTTGGTATTGTTTACTGTTTGATGTTCAAAGAAATCAGTATCATCATCTATTGATGTTACTATTTGATTTAAAAATGATGTATGACATAAGGGAATAATGTATACTAAGGATCTCATTTTGTTTTCATGTATATTTATTCTGTTGTTCTTTTGTTAATATATATAGATCATGCATGGTGAAATTTTCTCTGGTTATGGTAAGACATGTCATAAAAAATTTCACTAGACATTTATTAGTTGGGCACACCTATTTTAATTATAGAAAAATGATAGTATCTAATTTTTTGAGCTTCAATGTTCCCTCATATAAAATCATTGTTTGTAAAAACAAACTCTAAAGACTAATTTGATATCCAACAAATGTTCTTGTTATTTTTTTTTCCTTTCATTCTAATAAGAAATAATATCTAATATTCTTTTATCCATTGCTTGATATGGTTTTTCTCAACTCTGAATGTTATTTTTGAGTTCTCTTATTCATGGATAGGGACGGATCTTGACATTAATTTTACCCGGAGCAGAACTAAACATATGATATAAAATAATATAATAATAGAATGACAATATTGCACCTTCTTTAACAATTTAGACTAATATTAAAAATTTAGGGGGAGGGGACAATTGCCCCTCCCAAAATACATGTTGCATCTGCCACTATACACGTAAAAGAGATTTGAGAAAAATAGATTTAAGGTGGTCTACGATGTGGAACTAACGGTTTAGTCTCTTAGGTTGATGATATCCTTGATACAAAATTGGAACGGCGATTCAAGCTAGTAATGGACAAAGGAACTCTAGATGCCATTGGTTTGCATCCTGATGGCCCTATCAAAAGGTACCGGCACTTGCTTTCTATTACCAAGCACACATTTTGGTCCTCGGATAGATTTGGTAACTAATGACACTCCCACTTATCTGTTTTAGAGTCATGTACTGGGATTCAGTATCGAAGCTGGTTGCCCCTGGTGGACTATTGGTAAAACAATCTCCGACTCCTGAAAATTATTTAGTTATAAGCTGTTAGAAAGAAACCCAAAACTCGGCCTAGTCCACCTTAATAGCTTAAACAATTGCCTCTTTTGCTTCTATTAAAGGTCATCACATCGTGTAACCACACAAAGGAAGAACTGGTAAAGAAGTGGAGAATTTCAATATCAGAAAATCCAACTTCTGTAGAGTAGATGGAAATGACCCGACCAATGTGGTTCCCTCTGGCTCCCTCTGGCTCTGAAGCTGCAAGTAGAGTTGATCAACATCCCATCAATTAAATTTAGACATTACATGTTTTATATAAATATGGTATAATATTGCAGGATTAAAGTATAACTAAATTTCACTACATTATTTTTCAAGATTTCTAAGTTACTTCTTTAAGATTATAGAAATTTTTTAAAAACAAATAAGTAAATTTTTTTAAAATTTTAAAATTTTTAGTTTTTTAATTTTTTAATTTTTTAATTTTTTCGTTTTATAGTTTTATTTTTTATTATTTTGTTTTTATTTTTTTATTTTTTTATTTTTTTTATTTTTTTTATTTTTTTATTTTTTTTTATTTTTTTATTTTTTTATTTTTTTATTTTTTTATTTTTTTATTTTTTTATTTTTTTATTTTTTTTATTTTTTTATTTTTTTATTTTTTTATTTTTTTATTTTTTAAAAACGTTTTTTGTTTTTATTTTTATTTTTTTTATTTTTTTTACACAATAACAATATTGTTATTTTGTTAGATGGAATAGATAATATTGTCTTTTACCCATTTTTTTAGTTAACCCTTTAAAAAAAGAGTCATTCTAGTAATATCATATAAAATGAGAGTCCTTCTAGACAAATTTCACTTATTAAAATTGGAAAAAATACTTATCAAGAATCAAGTTTTCCTATCACTCATTCAATCCTTTTTCATTTTCAAGAGAGAAGTAATCTGGTTGAACTCTTGACTCAATAATATAATTTTCAACCGTAGTGATCCAAGCATTTCCCGTTGCATTTAGAAACAATGATTTGTAGACATTACATGCATCAGAAATATATGAGCTTTTTTACTTTTCAGGACAAGATAGAACTCATATGTTTTTCCTCTATCCTAATATCAAACTTAGCAATCGAATTATTATGTTGCTAATACAGTAGTATTTTTATCGGGAAAAATGTCAAAAAGTTCGCGAACTTTCAAATTGTGGACGTGTAAAGCATGAACTTTCAAAATGCCATTTTAATGCTCAAGTTTTTTGTTGACTCGTAATTAAATAGCAAACTTTTGTTGACTAGACCATTTGAGGCACGTCGTTAAATTGACGTTTACGGCGTTAATGATTCTGTTAGCAACTTCCGTTTAATCAAACGACGTCGTTTCAAGTTTTATTAAAAATCTTCAAGTTTCAAATTGTGGACGTTTAAATTCTAAACTTTTTTAAATATCGTTTAAATCCCTAAGTTTTCATTGACTTCATAATTAAATGCCTAACTTATGTTGACTATGACATTTGAGGCATGACTTTAAATAAAGTGACATCATGCTTACATGGTTAAATTGTCTGTTAGCAGCTTCCGTTTGATCAAAACAACCAATGTTCCGGAAACTATTTATCATTTATCTTCTCTTTCTACTCTAGGTCACTTCATCGAGATCCAACCATAATCAATAAGTGAAAAATCTTCTCAAATTAAAATCTTTCTTTGGAGAAACATAATCCAACAAAGTCTTTGCCACCTATATTCTCCGAAAATTTCTCATGGAATTCTCAAAAGCCCCTAAAGAGATTGAGTTTCTTAAGCGTTAGTGATAACCGATTTGATTTCTTACACTCACCATTTTTTTAAAGCTTTACAGAGTTAAAGCTTTAACATTCTTTTATCGGTTATTTGACTTCCTGAAACGACCGCCCTCGTTTTTTTTTTTTTTTTTTGCAAAACCAATAATTAATATTCCCATAAATATTAATTACTTCCCCAAACAAATATTATTCAACTAATCATGAATAATATTTACTCACACCAACAATAATAAACCAATAATTAATATTCCCATAAATATTAATTATTACCCCAATCAATTAAAATGCAACTACTCATGCATAATAATTAATCAACACCCCAACAATAACAAAACACTTTTAAACAACCGAAAGAATAATAGATCGTGATCTTTCCAGATTACGACGACTTGAGTTGAGAGTCGAAGTTGGTCTGTATAGCCACCTTGGTTTTCATAGATAATTTCTGTTGTCTATAACAGTTCTCGATAAACGAGAAACCGGACTCGAGATCGATCGATCATCATTCAACAATAAAAACACCTTTAAATGCTAAACCGAAAACATTTAAACACACAACGAGTTTAGATCATCCCCTCTTCCTCGCCTTGATTCCACGGACACACAAACTCTTTTCCTGCATCAAACAAAAGAGATGCATAAGTATTTCAACAAATACTTAGTGAGGCAATCCTCCCGTCTACAAGCTATACACACAAACGATTAAAATTATTCAATGCATTAAACACAAAAATACCGCAAACAAATCAACCATCTCAAGAAACACTCGATCTAGATCCACCAGAGATCATACGGCCTACAATCATGCAAATACATCAAATAACTCAATCGCTTAGATAAGCTTACGGTCATGCACTCACCTTTAGCCACGCACAGAAATTCCCAAAAACTTTCCGGAATGAATAAACTTCAATCCCCCAACCGCGTGCCTAACAAAAAAACCAATAAGAACCTTAAAACACAAGAAACGAACACGGGAAACACCAGATCGATCGATCTTGCCTTAGATCGATCGATCCCAACTTGCGTGAACTCCTCAGATCGACCAAACATAGCTAGATCGATCGATCCTGGTCAGATCGATCGATCCTGACCAGATCGATCGATCTACACCAGATCGATCGATCTACACCAGATCGACCAATACGATCACCTTCATCACTTACGCGCCTCGAAACAAAACATGAATAAATCAATAACTAACCGTTGAAAGCTCAATCCCACCGTTGAAACTCAACCCCCAAATGTCCTGAAGCTAACTTCAAAGTTTCAAGATGATCCGTCGACAGACGAACTCGCGATTGCCCTTTGAATCCACGTTGGTCTGGTTCGCGTCTTAAACAGAGCGCCTCACGGAAACGTGAATAACTTTTAGAATATTAACTTAAATCCAATTCCGCAAATTGGTACATCTAGATATAAGACTTAACTACAACTCCACAAAAATTCACTACCTTTTCAAACGATTTGCTAGGTAAAACGCCTTTTTCCTTCACACCCACGAAACAGCTCTCCAACTTACTCCTCTCGAGACTCACACGCCCACTCAGCCACCAAGACTCACCTCCTCCCTTGCTCTCCACGCCCTCACACACAGCCACAAGACTCACAAGTCTCAGCCTCACTTGCTCTCCACACCCACACCAACACAAGCCCACACTCTTTTGGCTCTTGCTCACCACACCACACCACACAAAGTTCACACCTTTTTCCTCCTCCTTTTCTCCTACTCTCCCTTTTCTTTCCTTTAACTCTTTTCTTTTCTCTCTGCAGGTGAAGTGAAGTGTCGGCCAAATGAAGAAGGAAAGGAAGCTGACTTCAGAAATAATGGAGAGGGTGGGTGAAGGTGGAGGCTGCTTTGTAGGGGATAGGTGTGGAAAAATAGGAGCATAGGTGGGGAACTCTACAAAGCTAAGGGAGGCTGCAGGTGGAGAGGAAGGTTGGTGAAAACTGATTAAAATCAGATTAAACTTAATTAGGATTTGGTCCCTGAACTCTCAAAAGTTCACGAATGGAACCCAAACTTTCCAATTCATCCCGCACACCCCTACGGGAAAAATGCGGCGTAATTTCCCAATTACTCCAAAAATTCCCGGAAATATTTTCCAGAGATTCTCCGCATAAATCCCGGATGCAATTCCAAAATTTCTCTTTTTCGGAACACGGGCGCTATTTTAGGATTTGGGTCCCTGAATTCCCGAAAAATTCACAAACTGACCCCAAACTCCTAAATTAGCTCCGAACACCCCTTACGGGAAAAATGCGTGTAACTTTCAAATTACCCCAGAAATTCCCTGAATTAAATTTCCCAGAAAAATCTAGGCATAAATCCCGGTTTAATTTCCAAAAAACTCCATTTTCGGAACACGGGCGTTACACTTCCCAATGAATATTTATAAAAAAAAAATTAGTTATCGCCAACGCTTAACGCTTAAACCGATAAGCGAGAAGAGAAATTTGAAACAATTAAATATTTTTCTTAATAACCATTTCGGTGGATGCGGATCGAATCAGTTATCACCAACGCTTAAAAACTCAATCTCTTGAGGGTTTTTAGAGAATTCCGTGAGAATTTTCTGGAGTTTCCAAGTGCAAAGACTTCGTTGGATTATGTTTCTCCAAAGGTGGATTTTAATTTGAGAAGATTTTTTACTTTTTGCTTAAGGTTGGATCTTGATGAAGCGACCAGAAGTAGCAAGAGAAGACGAATGATAAATGGTTACCGAAGCATTGGTCGTTTTAATTAAACGGAAGCTGCTAATAGACAATTTAACACCGTAAACATGCTCCGTCACTTGATTTAAAGGCATGCCTCAAATGACATAGTCAACATAAGTTAGGCACTTAATTATGAAGTCAACGAAAACTTAAGCATTTAAACGATATTTTTGAAAAGTTGAAGAGTTAAACGTCCACAATTTAAAAGTTGATAATTTTTAATAAAAATTGAAACGATGTCGTTTTGATTAAACGGAAGTTGCCAATGGAAGATTTAACACCGTAAACGTCAATTTAATGACGTGACTAAGATGACCCGGTCAACGAAAATTTGCTATTTAATTATGAGCCAACAAAGAACTTGGGCATTTAAATGACATTTTGAAAGTTCATGTTTTAAAAGTCCACAATTTGAAAGTTCACAAATTTTTTGACATTTTTCCCTATTTTTATCTCCTTGTATTTGTCAACATAAAGTTCACACACCATAAATTAATATAAAGAGTATGATTAGTGATTGTCTCTCACTAAATCTCTTAAATAATATTTTAAAGGGCAATTTTCAAAAATAGCACAAATTATAGTTTTTGTGACATATTTATCACACATTCTCATTTAGGACAAAAATAACATTTTTACTAATGAATATTTTTAAGCTCACATTTTTAAGGTTTAAGATTTAGGGTTTAGGGTTTAGAAAACCCTAAACCCTAAGCCCTAAACCTTAAATCTTACCCTCTACCCCCTAAAAACTATATCGTAAATACTAATATAATCAACCCAAAAAAAAATATTAAATTATAAACTTTATAAAATGCTATTTTTGTCCTAAATAAAAATATGTGCTAATTATGGAACTTATGGAACAAAAACATCATTTGGTGTTATTTGAGGGAATTTCTCTATTTTAAATATATATATATATATCGACAAATAAAATATATTTGATAGATCATCGACCAAAAAAACACATTCTGTAACTTTGCTTTCTATATAATATTTTTTGTTGTATTATTCCTCGGGAAAACGGCCAAAATCAACCGAAACTATTTGCAGAATGTCTTTTCCTACCCAACGTATGGTACCATGCATTTATCAACCTGAACCATCTAAAAATTCAAAATTTAAACCTAAACCATATGAATTTTAGCCGATTTCAACATTTACCTAAACGGTGTTACTTAGCCATTTAATGGTGCTGAATCAGACGATTTGTGGCGTACACGTGGCATCAAAACTTAGTATAACGACATCGTATTGAGTTGAAAAATAAATGGATATGTCGGATACATCAAATCGAAGGATCTCTGTGTTGCTATCTCAGTTTGAATTCAGGTTTTATCGATGGAGTTGTAGGAGAGCACTCGCTTGGAAGAATAAGATATATTGATTTTTGGTTCACATGAACCACAAAAGTCAATGTGTCCTAGTGGTTTAAAGAGATGGACTCTAAATCCAATTGGTTTCGCCGGCGCAAATTCGTTTCCTATTCTTTGACAATTTGTTTTAGTTTTATTAACTCAAAATGGCGTCGTTTTACTTAGTTTTGATGCCACGTGTACGCTACGAATTGTCTGACTCAACACCGTTAAATGACTAAGTAACACCGATTAGGTAGATGTTGAAATCGGCTAAAATTCATATAGTTCAGATTTAAAATTTGAACTTTTACATAGTTCAGGTTGATAAATGCATGGTACCATAGGTTAAGTAGAAAAAGACATTATGTAAATAGTTTAGGTAGATTTTGGCCGTTTCCCATTATTTCTCATAAACACTATTATATGTAATGGTTTTTGTAGATACATTTTTTAGATAAATAGAATTTTTTAGATTTTAAAGAAAATATATATATCCGAAGACGAAGAGCAAAGTAGGGATTTCATTTTCCTTCATCGACTCCGTCAAAAAAGGAACCGTACTTTTCTTTTTTTCCCCTTTGGCGTTGAATCTGTGATGGCGGGAATCAGATTGCTACCGGAAGAACCTGAGACGACTCCTCAACAACAAGCCAGAGCCGCCGCCGCGACGACAACGGATAGTTTAGCTTCAGACGACGATCGATCTATTGCAGCAGATTCGTGGTCAATCAAAAGCGAGTATGGAAGCACTCTCGACGACGATCAACGTCACGCCGACGCCGCCGAGGCTCTCTCCTCCGCTAATTTCCGCGTCTCTTCAGATTATAGGTTCGTATCGGTTTCTGATTGTTTCTCGGAAAATGAAAAATTGTTGAAAAATCTATGGATTAGAATGTCGAATTCGCAGATCTTAGGGTTTACGATGTTCTAAAATTCGCTATGCGCTCGTTAACATGATGATTCATTGAGTATATTGATGATTTTGAAATTGGTGTGTTATAGTTCTGATAAGGAAGAGCCAGATGCTGATGGAGGTGGTCAGTCAATGCTTGGTCTTCAAAGCTATTGGGACGCTGCGTATTCGGATGAGCTCACTAATTTTAGGGAGCATGGTCATGCTGGAGAAGTTTGGTAAACTTTTCAGATCTCTTTATAAGATCTTTGATAATGGAACTTGAGAGAGAAGATGGATTTAAATTGTTTTATTTGGTGTAAGTTTAGGTTTGGAGATGATGTTATGGAGATTGTTACTTCTTGGACAAAAGATTTGTGCATTGAAATTGAGAAGCGGAACGTTTCCGAAACTGGTGTGGGAAATGAGGTGAATAATCAGTCTGATAAGTATTTGTCTAGTTGGAACGTGCTTGACCTTGGTACTGGAAATGGCTTGCTTCTTCATCAACTTGCTAAGGAAGGGTTAGTTTCTAAACGTTTTCCCGAGCTTTGGCCTTCAAATGCTTAACTATGTGCTGTTACTGAATGTGATATTTGTCTTTGTTCCCTTTTCCGTTGGGTGCTATGTCATTCGTCATTTGACATTTGACATTTGACATTAGCCGGTTGCCACTACGTAAGTCTGAGAAGTTAGGAATCATGTAGCATTTATAATTAAACTACATATCCTACTGTCTGTGTACTGGTTTTATCTTCTGGCTAGATCTTCTATTGATTTTTTTTCGTTTACTCTACCACACAATTCATTTTGCGTGAGGTTGTTTTGATCAAATAGTATTAGAGTCAAGTTTATGAATTCAAAGTTCTACAGAGGTTCCTAGTCGGGGGCCATACAGCACTGGTCTTTTGGAAGTCTTTGTGGCCATAGTAAACTTTGATGATTTTAAGACTCAAAGTAGATTGAGAATAGAGATCAGAAGTCAGCCTTTCTCAAAGGCAAAGGCTTAAGTCCCTCTATGTAGTGAAACAAAAGTGTTACTATATTTGAATACTTAAAAAGACATTTCACCCTTGAGATTACTTTCGTTAATGTTATGGAACCCCAAACTTTCCTGAACGTGACATTGTAGTTAAGCTTTATCATTCGTAAGTTTGACTTGAACAGAACATTACATTACACACTGGTGCATATCCCACTAGAATCTTATGCTTAGACTCTACTCTTTTCCTAACATTATTAATCTCATTGTACTTGCATTTTATCTGGCACAGGTTCTCTGATTTAACCGGGACTGATTATAGTGAAGGGGGTGTAGAACTTGCTCAACATCTCTCCCAACGTGATGGCTTTCCAAATATCTGTTTCATGGTATGACTCTATTATTTTGCTTCAATACCGAAAAAAGATTTCCAGAACCTACCAAATGCTATGGTTCGCACAATAACACAGTTTTTTCTGTGTATTAAAAATGGTAACTGATCTTGATCAAGCAATGGGATATGTTGGTTACATACAATTAGCATCTAGTAGTACAGAACTACATATCATAAAATCTTCTCTATGAACTAGTTGCACCTACTGTAATGAGCATCACAAGACGTAAAAGAGATTTGAGAAAAATAGATTTAAGGTGGTCTACGCTGTGGAACTAAGGGTTTACTCTCTTAGGTTGATGATATCCTTGATACAAAATTGGAACGGCAATTCAAGCTAGTAATGGACAAAGGAACTTTAGATGCCATTGGTTTGCATCCTGATGGCCCTATCAAAAGGTACCGGCACTTGCTTTTTATTACCAAGCACACATTTTGGTCCTCGGATAGATTGGTTACTAATGACACTCCCACTTATC
The DNA here is from genome assembly GCA_963667165.1 of Barbarea vulgaris. NCBI lineage: Eukaryota > Viridiplantae > Streptophyta > Magnoliopsida > Brassicales > Brassicaceae > Barbarea > Barbarea vulgaris. The sequence continues at coordinate 7,456,621 of OY763887.1, forward strand.
TGTTTCAGAGTCATGTACTGGGATTCAGTATCGAAGCTGGTTGCTCCTGGTGGACTATTGGTAAAACAATCTCCGACTCTTGAAAATTATTTAGTCATAAGCGTGTACACATAAGTCTAAGCTGTTAGAAAGAAACCCGAAAACTTGGCCTAGTCCACCTTAATAACTTAAAAACAATTGCCTCTTTTGCTTCTATTAAAGGTCATCACATCGTGTAACCACACAAAGGACGAACTGGTGGAAGAAGTGGAAAATTTCAACATAAGAAAATCTAACTTATGTAAAGTAGATGAAGATGGCACGACCAATGTGGTTCCCTCTAGCTCTGAAGCTGGAAGTAGAGTTGATCAACCTCCGTTTGAGTATCTAAGCCATGTTAGGACATACCCGACGTTCATGTTTGGTGGTTCTGTAGGATCGCGTGTGGCAACCGTTGCTTTTCTACGGAAGTGAGAATGAAGCTGTTAAGGTTTGCATAACATATTGCTCAAGACATTTATCTCATCTTTTCTTCTTTCTTTTTTTTTTTTGTCCACCAGACTGTTGATGTGCTTTTGGAAGCTCTTAATAACTTTTAAATTTCTTTGTAGAAACTTTTAGTATCTGAAAAAAAAAATTGATGGGTTGGGTCATTTATCAGTGTTTATTTTTCTTTTTTTGAGGTTCAAGTATATGACAGATTAACACTCCGGTCTAATCAGAAACCTTACTACAGTAAAGTAATTTGAAAGCTAAATCAAGTTTAATATGTTTTAAGTAGATTCACTTGTTTAGATACATATTTTAAACCGAAAAATAATAGCTAAGCAGATTGACACTAGGGCCATGAATGTTTGTAGGTTGTAAAGTGGTTTTTGGATTATGGTTTTTAGTTTTTAGTTTTTAGATTATAGTTTTTGGTTTTTGGTTTAAAAAAGGAAATAATAATAAATAAATATATAAATGAAAAATAAATGAAATCTCGTTTAAAAAGTGAAAAACCAAAAAAAAATAGTTTTTTGATATTCAAGTGTAAATGAGTGAAAAGATGCAAAAAATTAGTTTTTCTATTTTTAAGAAAATTTACTTTTAAGAAAATCTTGAATGGATAAAAACTTACAAAAAACAAAATCTAAAAACTATTATAAAATCTACTTACCATTGAAGGCCTAGATTTCATATTTTAAGGGTGTTTATCTCGGTTTTAGTTTTGATTTGAAGTCGGATTTTAATCAAATATATTTTTAATTTTTAAAGAAGTTTAGGTTAATTTGGTCAAATTCTGGTTCGAAGTTCTTTTGGACGTACATTTGAAATGTATTAAAATTGTTTGGTTTTGGATTGGTTATTTTGGATTGTTTATACTACAGTAAAACCTCTATATATTAATAATGTTAGGACTGGAGAATTTTATTAATTTATAGAGATTATTAATTAATCGATAGAGAGTTTTTCCGAATTTTAAAAAATGTTATATAAAAAGTAGAAAAATGAAGACAATATTTTGATGTGTTTTAATGCATTTACACATTAAAAAATAATCATTGCATATATAGTTTTTCTAATGATTTTGGATGCAATTTGAGAAGATAATATCATATATTTTTAATATTTTAAGAAAAATAGAGATAAACTTTAATAAAATTATAAATTTACGAATATATAAACAACATTAGAATCATATTTTACTAAAATATCTTATATATATACAATAAATTTATCTGATTATTAATTTATGTTATTAATGGGACCATATTTACATAGAGATTTCAAAAAAATTTATTATCTTATTATCTTATCGAAATGTGTCAATTATTACATCGGCCCAACTCGGGAGCAGGATAATTTATTAATTTAGAGAGGTTATTAATTTATCGAGTATTAATTTATAGAGGCTCTACTGTAGACTGATTTGTCTGGTTTAATTTTTTTTTATTTTTTTTTTTTTTTAAACATCATTTAAATCTACAAGATCCAATCCATAACTCAATGCCTATTTCGTGAGATAACACGATTTACTAAAGTCGAATTCTGATAGAAAAACCGTAAAGATGGATTGCAGAAATGGACTGTCTAGATTAAAACTTATATTCTTAGTTTTTAGATAGTCACTTTAACAAGTTGAAGAAAAAGAAACAAAATCCAAAAATTGTTTGAATTGGAATTTGGAAGTTAGTCCCTTCACCCTTGAGTTTGATGTTTTAAGATTGAAACTTGTTAATCAATAAGAGAGTAGAAGAATCATACACGTTAACTACAAAAAAGATTTACAATTTCGTATTTGTCAATACGACAGCGTTTTCCAAACTTAGCCTCCATCAGTTATACTTCATCCTCTTCAACAAAAATCTCAGAACTCAAAAAAAAAAAACTTCAGAAACCCAAAAAAAAAAAAAAAAAAAAAAACAATGGAGATGAGTTTGCGTCTGTCATCATCTTCAACCTCAAACCCAATTTGCCTTTTCAATCCATCGAATAAGCTTAATTCCCCAATTCGTCACCAGAGAATCCCTAAAAATGCAAAGCCCTTTTGTATTAGGTCTTCAATGAGCTTATCTAAACCCACCAGACAAACTCTATCTAGTAACTGGGATGTATCTAGCTTCTCCATTGATTCCGTTGCTCAATCTCCTTCACGGCTTCCCAGTTTCGAAGAACTCGATACCACTAACATGTTGCTTCGTCAAAGAATCGTCTTTCTCGGTTCTCAGGTTACTTTCTCAAAAAAAAAAAAATTACCTTTTTTTTTTAAAAAAGTCCTAATTATTGTAGAATTGCTCTGTGTGGATAATCAAATTGGTGATATGTATATGAAATTGAAATTTTGATTTTGTATTGTATAAAGAGAGATTGACATATTCTTTTGCTCTCTTTGATTTAGTAGACATGAGCTTATTCATTAAAGTTCAGTTTTTTTTAGTGTTGTTAGATTGATTTTATGATTCTTAATAGCAAAAAGATTGTTTTTTATTTATTAGAAAGATTTTTATTGGAGGATTTTGATGTAGTTTAAGCAATTCTTCAACACGATGAGTAGTAGAATGCACGCGAATTTGATTAAGTTGATAAATCGTTTGATGTGACTTAGAGAGAGTAGAGTTTCTAAGATTTTGTGCTACTGTGACTCATTCGTGAATTTGATGTTTTGTGCAAAGTTTTGATTTTTAAGCATAAAGATTGGTTTGTGCTTGTAAAAAGATTTTTGTTGGAGAATTGTGATGTAATTTAAGCATTTCTTCAACATGATGAGTAGAAGAATGCACGTGAATTTGATTGAAGTCGATAAATCGTTTGATGAGACTTAGAGAGAGTCGAATTTCTGAGATTTTGTGCTACTGTGACTCAGCTTTCTTGATTTTGATGTTTTGTTCAAAGTTTTGATTTTTAAGCATAAAGATTGGTTTGTGCTTGTTAAAAAGATTTTTGTTGGAGAATTTTGATGTAGATTTAAGCATTTCTTCAGCATGATGAGTAGAAGAATGCACGCAGATTTGATTGAAGTCGATAAATCGTTTGATGAGACTTTGAGAGAGTAGAGTTTCGAAGAATTTGTGCTACTGTGACTCAGCTTTCTTGATTTTGATGTTTTGTGCAAAGTTTTGATTTTTAAAGCATAAAGATTGGTTTGTGCTTGTTAAAAAGATTAATGGAGCATTTTGATGTAGTTTAGCTGAAAATTTTTTTAAACTTGATAAATTGTTTAATCAAATCGCTAAATTTCTACGGCATCCAGGTCGATGATATGACAGCAGATTTGGTTATAAGTCAGCTCTTGTTACTAGATGCTGAGGACTCGGAGAGAGACATTACGCTGTTTATCAATTCACCTGGTGGATCTATTACTGCTGGTAATGTTCCCACATCTTACCATGTTATATGGTGTAGATCTCGAGTTTTCGGTTATTTTTAAATGGTTTGGGTTTTGTTTTTAATAAGGGATGGGAATATATGATGCAATGAAACAATGCAAGGCGGATGTATCGACTGTTTGCTTAGGTTTAGCCGCATCTATGGGTGCGTTTCTCCTTGCTTCTGGTTCGAAAGGGAAACGATATTGCATGCCTAACTCTAAAGTTATGATCCATCAACCACTTGGTACCGCTGGAGGCAAAGTACGATACTTTTGATCTATGTTTTATATGCTTCTCGAATGGTTCTTCTCTTCTTACTGAAGATAACGCAAAACCTTGAATGTTTTACTTTTCACAGGCAACGGAAATGAGCATACGCATAAGAGAAATGATGTACCATAAGATTAAACTGAACAAAATCTTCTCTAGGATCACCGGGAAACCTGAATCCGTGGTAACTTACAATATATATATATTGAACGATAATTTTAATCGGTTTTCTTCTACATGATTCATTCCTTAAACCTTATACTACTAACCTTTCACAGATCGAAGGTGACACAGACCGTGATAATTTCTTGAATCCATGGGAAGCGAAAGAATATGGCTTAATCGACGCTGTAATCGATGATGGGAAACCGGGACTAATCGCTCCAATTGGAGATGGTACTCCTCCACCTAAAACCAAAGTCTGGGATATGTGGAAAGTTGAAGGAACCAAGAAAGGTAACAAGAACTTACCAACCGAGCAGTCGACGATACAGAATGGTTACGCCGGCAGCGAATAGACTTTGTTTGTCTCTTTATAAATTCTTGTTTATGTTAATGTGGTAGCTGCAACAACCATAACATCGCATTTCCTATGTTTTGTCGCATTTTCTCGGATAGATTTTGGAGTAATTTGAAGGCAAATATAGATTTGTTGTAACACAGAAGTTGCAGCTTCATTGATCAGCTTTCACAAGAGGCTACAAAATCAAACTTTTTTACAAGCTATCTCTTAGTTTTGAACTTGACTCGGTTGGTTGTATTTTATATCCAAATAATTTATAGATAGCAACAAAAATAACATCTGCAATTGGTATCATAGGATGAAGTTTATTGTTTGATAAAATTAAAAAATTATTGGTTTATGGAGATTTTATTTTGAGTGAGAATCGTGAGAATAATTCACAGAAAGTGTATGAGATTTAGTTTATACATAAATTAAAATGACTCTTTCTGTCCTAATTTATTAGATTTTTTTAGACATTTTATTCTATTTTGTAAGGTTTTCTTAAATATTTATACAGATCTTCAAATTTAATGTAATCAAAAAATAATTAAAAAAAGTTATATTTATTTACTGATGATTTTTGTTAAATTATATTCCTTGTATAATGCAAATTTCTCAAATAGCTTATTTAATAATGAGTATTGTTAAAAACAACAATAAATACTCTTTTAGTAGAAAATCTTATAAATTGGAACAAAAAGAGTATTAAAAAATAAATAAAAATAACAAAATTACATTTCCTTTAAATAAAAGGTTAATTTGAGATTTGTTTTTATCACCAGATAGGTTTCACTGTTTCAGTGAGAGAAAAAGTAAAAAAAAAAAAAAAAAAAATCAGCCGTCGGAGGAGAAGAGGATTCTGAAATGGCGAGTTCTGGAGCAGACAACGGAGAAAGAGCCGGCGGCGACCATCGTTCATCTAAGAGGCAACGACTTCCTTTTCTCAATGAAGAAGAAAGCGAAAGCGAAAGCGAAGAAGAATATGAAGAAAGCGAAAGCGAAGACGAAGACGATGACGATTTCGAAGATCTTATCACAGATGAACAATCTGAAAGCCCTAAATCATCTCAATCCGTAAAGCTTCAGAGCTCTGATGTTCTCGATTGTCCTACTTGTTGCGAACCACTCCACCGACCTATCTATCAGGTCCTCTCAATCCTTCTTCTTCGATTCGATTCGATTCATCATTTTCGTATTTGCGATTTTCAATTCGTCGATTCATAGCTTTGTTAGGTTAATGATATTTGCAAAATTAGAACATTTTAGGTCACAGCTTCATCAATTGTATAAATCTCTGAGTATGAAGCTTTATAATAAGTCTATAATATTGTTTGATTTGGCTAACTCTATGGTGTTTATTGTGTGTTTAGTGTATTAGAGCGTCATCAATTGTATAAATCTCTTTGTTTTAAACTTTTATAATATTGTTTGATTTGGCTAACTCTTTGGTGTTTATTGTGTGTTTAGTGTGTTAAGCCTCATCAATTGTATAAATCTCTTTGTTTTAAGTTTTATAATAATCCTATAATAATGTTTGATTTGGGTAACTCTTTGGTGTTTATTGAGTGTTTAGTGTATTAAGCTTCATCAATTATATAAATCTCTTTGTTTTAAACTTTTATAATAATGTTTGATTTGGCTAACTCTATGGTGTTTATTGTGTGTTCAGTGTTATGTCTTCAAGTTTCAAATCTCTTTGTTTTAACTTTTATAATAAGTCTATAATATTGTTTGATTTGGCTAACTCTATGGTGTTTTTTGTTTTATTGTGTGTTTCAGTGTAGTAATGGGCATTTAACTTGTTCGTCGTGCTGCAAAAAATTGAACAAGAAATGTTCGTTCTGTAGATGTCCCATCGGTGATATACGATGTATAGCTATGGAGAAAGTCATTGAAGCATCTATAGTTCCATGTCCAAATGAAAAATACGGGTGTCAGGAAACCACAATGTACGGAAATCAATCAAGCCACGAGGAGCTCTGTGCTTTCGCCCGATGTTTTTGCCCTGTACCAAAGTGTAACTTCGTTGACTCTTATGCGAATCTCAAAAGCCACGCTCGTGCTGCACATTCTTGGGAAGAGGGTGTTTTACACTCGTTTGTGTTTGACACTCCTTTAATCTTTGGTATGAACCTCGGTAGAAGGAATATGGTGATTTTTCGGGAAGAGAAAGAGGATGATTTGATTGTAGTTCAGGCTTTCAAGGGATCGGAAGGTGTCTATGTGACTGTGAATCGTATTGCACCTATGGCTCCGGGAATACAAAACCTTTCGTGTAGTTTGGCTAAACTTAGCGAGTTTAGCACGATAAGGGTTGGATTAAGGGTGAATAAAATTCGGAAAGTGAGAGCGCAATTGAAGAAGTCTGAAGCTGATATGTTGATTCCGCCGAAAATGTTGATTGGTGAGCATTGGAAGATGCAGATTTGCATTGGTAGAGAGAACAAATATACTCACATTTGAAGAGTCCTCTCAATATCTGTGCTCAGTTCTTAGAACCTTCTATGTGTTCCATTTCATAAGATGTTTTAGCTTTTTTTTCTTATTGTTTCATTTTTTTGTTTAACGTTATGAAATATATTTTAAAAAAAAGCCTTAAAAACCTTTAAACGTGAGATAACAAAACCAAAATAAAACAGCCAAAAAAAAACGGTTAACTTCATAATCATCTCGATTTTTCTTCACAAGACGAGAATGCAACCAAGACGAACTCCTATCGATAAATATGACCGACAACGACCATCTCTAGTAACATTTCTAGCAATATCATGCGCCACTGAGTTAGGTTTGAAGTAAGAAACACCATATGAGATAACAAAACCTCCTTATCAATCGCCAAATGCAATCAATATGTTATCTAAATCTAGGCCACTTTGTAGCATCCTTAATTGATATTAACGCAACAGAGAAATCAGACCACAAATTCCACATCTTGTAACCTTAGATCCGCCTCCGTAAGGACCATTCAATGATTATAAGGTTTGCCTCCAAACGAGATGGAACAGAAACAAAATCGTCTCTTGCATGGAAAACCACTTCTCCTCCCCCATCTCTTACGATCCAAGCACCACCGATCATTGAAGAAGCATTAAACCAGGACGCTGAAACATTGCATTTAAGAAAACCATTCTTAGGTCGAGACCAATGAGACACTAACCCTGAGTAAGCCACTGCTTTGTTCTGCCTCGGCGACTTCTTATCTTTAACCTTTTTTCCATAATTCAGCTTCATCAAGGGCATAGGAAATTAAAAAACTCACATCTTCATGCTTAGTTTCAAACGGAAATTCATTCTTATTTTTCCATATCCCCCAAATAATTCAAGGAATCACTAATAAAAGTGGGGCTGGAGTACTCTCAATGAGATCCAGAACATACCTCATGTTCTTATTGTTTCATTTTATTAGATGTTTTGCAAGTTTTTTATACAAAATTTAGATTTTAATTAGTTGAATAAATTTAAAGTAAAACATTAAATGATAATTTTGTAAATTAATATGGCTTATAGCCAGGACGGTATTGTGAAAGTGATGATGCGCACGTGGTCCATATATTTAATTAAATTACCTAAAGCTTTTAGTACCCTAAATATATATATATATATTGCAAAATAGGGTCCAATTTTTTAAATTCATAACAAAAAGAAAAATTTAACATTGCACATGACCATTAACATTTTTTTTTTAGGTATCTAAAAAACAATTAACATAGAAATCGTGTGGTTGAGAGAAAAGAAGCACATTGAAGAGTTTTGTTTTACACTCAAATAAAAAGGTAACTCGATCAGTCACAGTAACTTTACGCCGAGAGAGATGACGAAATTGCCGAGACGCAACAACGGAGAAGAAACAAGCCACCGTCACTCCCCAAAGAGGCAACGGCTTCCTTCTGTTTCCACCGGCGAAGACTCTAACGCCTCAAGTTCCGATGAAGGAAACGAAGAAACGCTTGTGGTGCTAAGTGATGATAGTGATTCTGAGGAAGAGAGAACACTCGGAGAACATTTAAGATCAATCAGACACAAAAGGTTCTCATCACCCAAATCTGTAACTCTGCCCAATTCGAATGTTCTTGATTGTCCCACTTGCTTTGACCCATTGAAAAAACCAATCTTTCAGGTTCGTTCCTTTTTCTTAGTGAATATTTTAGCTAAGTTAAAAAAAAAAAAGGTCACAACTTTATCTCAAACTGGTTATTATTAAGTAAAAGTCTTTATTGTTTGATTTGACTAAGCTATAGAATAATAGAAATTTCCATGCTTTTTGTTCTCTAGTGTTGTTATTTCTGTGTTATAAGTGTTATTTGAGTCAATGAGTTTAGTATAAAGTGGAAAAATTGATTCTTTTCACTTGTAGTAACTCTTTGGTTATTATTATCCTTGTATGAAATGTATGAGTAGTAAAAGTTTTGATTAAGCTACAGAAATTTTCATGGATTTCCTCTCTAGTGTTGTTATCTCTTTGTTACAATTTTAGTCAATGAGTTTCACTAGAAAATGCAAAGATCGATTCTTATCGTTTGTAATAACACTTTGGTTATTATTATCCTTGTATGAGTTGTGTGAGTTTTTATTTTGTTTTGATAAAGTTACAGAAATGTTCATGGATTTCCTCTCTAGTGTTGTTATCTCTTTGTTACAAATGTTATTTTAGTCAATGAGTTTCACTAGAAAATGTAAAGATCGATTCTTATCGTTCGTAATAACACTTTGGTTATTATTATCCTTGTATGAATTGTGTGAGTAGTAAAAGTTTTTATTTTCTTTTGATTAAGCTACAGAAATTTTCATGGATTTCCTCTCCAGTGTTGTTATCTCTTTGTTACAAATGTTATTTTAGTCAATGAGTTTTACTATAAAGTTGAAAAATCGATTCTTTTTTCGCTAGTAATAAATCTTTTTGGTTTTATTGTGTTTTAGTGTAACAATGGACACCTAGCTTGTTTCTTGTGCTGCATCAAATTGAAAAAGAGATGCTCGTTCTGCAAATTCTCTATCGGGGATATTCGATGCAGAGCCATGGAGAAGGTTATAAAAGAAGGCTTAGTCTCATGTTCAAATGCAATGTATGGGTGTAAACAGAGCACCATGTATGGAAATAAGTTACTAAGCCATGAGAAAGTATGTGTTTTCGCCCCGTGTTCATGCCCCGTAAAAGATTGTAACTACATTGGCTCCTACAAGGATCTCAACAACCACTTCCGCGCTGCACACAAATTGAGTATAGGTGAAATCATGCCATTTGTGTTGAACCGGTCTAAAATCTTTGGCTTGGAGCTGGACATAAGTGATAATATGGTCATTTTTCAAGAAGAGAAAGAGGGAGATGTAATTGTAGTTCAAGGTTTCATCGGATCACACGGTGTGTATGTGACTGTGAGCCATATTGCACCTATGGTTCCGGGAGTGCGTAAATTCTCCTGTAGTCTTGCCAAACTCAAAGTGTGTAGCACACTAAGACTGGGATTGCGGGTAAAGAATATTAAGAAACTGAGGTCGCAAGAAGAGCAGCCTGAAGATGACTTCTTGTTGGTTCCATCTTATATGTTGAGTGGTGATAACTTGAAGATGCAGATTTGTATCGGCAATGAAGATGACTATACTCGTATCTGAGATATATTTAAGTGGAGTTAAAAGTTTCGTTTTGTCGTTAGGAAGGATCATCTTTAGGACTCTGGTAATGAGTGTTAGAATCTCATCCTTTAGTTAATCATGCACAAGAGAGTTCATCTATTATCTAGTATGTATTTTGAGTATGTTTTAATCTCTTTCTTTGCTTGTAAAAAACTTAGCTATGATCTAATCACGCATATTGGAGGTAGTTATTTTGGCACCAAGCCCGGCAAGAAATATCATATTTTTTTTAGAAATATTTTTTTTGGGCTATCATTATTTACTAAGTATTATTTAGTTTTAGGTTTTGTTTAACTTGTAATTTAAATTTATATATTTTTCCTCTATGATTATGGATTTTTATTTTGGTTTTAATGTTTTATGATTTTTTTATCATTATTTTAGAGTAGAACTTATATTTTTTAAATTTGAAGTTGAAAAATTTAATATTATATCTGAAAAAAAAACTAATCTTGTTTAGGGCCATCGATATCGTTGCACTGGCCCTGTTTTAGACTCAAGTAGAGAGTAACCCGCGATTGCTTCATATTTTGTTAGTTTATATAATTATAAATTATTAGCAGTTTTTAGATTAGATTTATTTTATGTTTTTAACATCTTATTAATTATTATTATATGTATTTTATGTTGTGTTAATTAAAGTTACTTATATATAATTATCTATGTGCAGTATTAGGTTTGTAAACATATTTATTGTATCATTTAAATTATAACATAATTTGGTTGTAAAAGTTAAGTGGTTTTATGTATATATTTTTACATCATTCAAAAAATTTATAACAGTTTGATTTAGTCCAATATTAATTATTATCGATGATTAAAAATTTGATCCGAGATTCGTTATCACCTATCTTTATCTGCTATGACCCGTCTGGATCTATTGACCCGTCTTGATTCGTCCTGATCCACTGTAAACTATATTGTGCATCGCAAATAAATGTATGCTTCATATTTTGTTAGTTTATATAGTCATAGATTATTATTAGTATTTTAAATTATATTTATTTTATGTTTTTAGCATTTCATTAACTAATAGATATACTATATGATTTAGAAAGATCGAACTGATAGAATTAATGAGTTAAATACAAATTATATCTAATATATGTAGTGAACTAAAATTATCATATTTTAAATGTTAAACTATTATTAGTAAACCAAAACTATTATTTCAATGATATAATAATATATAAAACAATTCATGTCCGTTTAAAACAAATCAAATCATAACATATATAGAAAAATATATATAATTTTTTATTATAAAAACTATATGATTATTTAATTATTTATTAAACATAGAATCAAATAAAAATAAAAAAGGAAAAAATATTAACAAATAATTAGTATGATTTAATTGGAGAGAAAATAGGAAGAGAGAGATTAATTAGTTAAATTAAATTTAAATTTAAATCTAAATTAATTATATAATATGACTAATAATGTAAGTCCAATGGCAAATGATGTAATATAACACGGAAATAAAGGTTAGTCTTGTTTTAACATTGCTTAAATAATAGTGTAGAGATGTCTTGTAATAAGGAGAGAAAAAAAAATTATTTCTTCTATATATATATATTAGGAAATGTTGGGTAAGTTTATGCGCCTCATCTTTCTATCTAGTTCACTTCCATATCAATCTAAGTTAAAAATAAAATGGTCACAAGACTCACAACTTTATCTTCAATTGGTGAATATTGAGTAGAAAAAAATCTTTATATTGTTTGGTTAAGATTTTTCCATGGTTTTGTTCTAATGTTGTTTTCTCTTTGTTACAGACTTACAAACTTGAATAACTAAACGTAAAGCTTGTACATATAACCTGAATAGCAAATTCGTTAGTGTGATTTTTCAAATGAGTATAATTTTCAATATAAAATAAATTGTTATTACATGCTGGCCAAAAAAAAAAGAAAAAATAGTTATTAAATATTCAATATGTTGATAAATAAACAAACTATGTATAGAATTTCAAATCCGAAAGGCACAAGTGGGCTAATAGTTGTTCCACGTCCGTGACTATTTCGCTCAGAAAATTGTTTTTTTTTTTTCTAACCAGATCGCGTTTTGGGCTTTCGGCCCATAATTTCACCATGTGCCAGAGGCAGCCTTTTGAACAATATACCCGACATTTAAATGGATGAATATTGCAACCCCTCCTAAACGTCACTTGAACCCACCACCTCTAAGCCTCTCTGCCTAGGGTCGGTACCATCCAAGCTATTGACCTTGGTTAAGAGAAAGTTGTTCCTCTCAAGAATTGGACTATTGAGTCAGACCGTTATAACTTAGTGATTGAAAAAAAAAAGAAAAAAAGTAAAGTTTTCGTCGATATGGAATGATCATATTATATATGCGTCAAAAGCATCATATATTAATATATTATAATCATTGTTTCATTTTTTTGCCTTTGCTAAAATTCATAAAACAAAAGTGTCAAAGTAAGATAACACAAGTTCCTACTTAAAACAGAGCATGAAGCTTAAAAGAAAGCATAACATAAAAAAAAAATTATCTGTCTACTTTCATCAATTTTTTTGTTTGGTTGGACTAAGCTACATAAATTTCCATGCTTTAAGTACAAGAAAACAGCCGTAAAATGACGGTCAAATCCATCACAAATTCGTCGGAAAATAGTTTTCTTCGACGGATTTCCGACAAAGATCGTTGTCGGTTCTAGAGCATCAAAAAAAATATTCATCGGAAATCTATCGTATTTTGCTATAGAGATTTCTGACAGATTTCCGACGGATTACTGCATCGGGTTAGTCTATCGGTGTGCCGTCGGAAATCCATTAGGAATGTTACCGACTAATATATGAGAGTTTTCCGAGCACTTCTATTCCGGCGACATTCCGACGGATATTTTTTCCTTGTCACAAATGTTTTTTTATTTTTTGAGTCAATGAGTTTTAATATAAAGTGGAAAAATGATCGGATACTTTTGGAAGGAAACGTATGCATCTTTTCAGATTCGCTTGGCAATATAAGCAGAAGATAAGTAACTCTAATTCTCTTTTTTTCTTCCTTTTGTATTCCAGCCGCCACGTTTTCAGAAGTGTTAAAAGTAAGATTTCACAATGTCAATATGCATGCACTTGCACAAAATTTTTAATAAAAACATTGGAATATTAATTTATTTCATATTTTAAATGTAAGGTATTTTTTCAATCAATAAATTATTTCATAATGATTATGTTGAAAACATTGAATGAAACATTTTATTGATTAGAAAAAAATATCTTACATTGAAAATATAAAATAAATTAATAATGTCTTTTATTAAAAAAAATTCGTCCAATTGCCTGCATATAGATACTGTAATATGAAATCTGACTTAATTTACACTGATGGAAACGTAACGGCTAGAATATAAAAAGAAAAAAAAAAGAGAATTAGGGTTCACCTTATCTTATGCTTAAATAGCCCAGAGAATACGAAGCGCTAAATAGACTTAACATAACACTTCTATAATTTCGATAGCTAGAAGAAACACATACATTGGATGAATTACACATATCCAATTTTAGAATTGTATTATGTTATTTTGTTTTAATTGCTCAAATAAGTTAATTCATATAGAACAGTTTTTCCTTTTAATTTAATCGCAAACGAGTAATGTGAAATATTGCTAAAGACAAATAATGGATGAATTGCGTACTTGTTTGTATAAGCTTGTAGTTTGTTTCGATTTCATTGGTCTCCTTTAGGGCCACTTATTAATGCTTGTGGACCATATGTACCCAACCATCTGGATGACCAATATTCTTAGAAAAATGAAAAAAATAGAAAGATTTTTTTTTTTTTTTTTTTTTTTTTTTGCTGAATGAAAATATGTGCAAATATTTAGATTTTTAAAAATATAAATTGACATAATAAAATACTAAAAACTAGACTTTGACAGTAACCCCCTATAATAAATAACATGGTAAAATGGAAAAAAAATTATTCGGATTTGATTTATTCGGATATAAAAACTAGCTAAAATAACTAATAATAATAATAATAAAATACAAAAAGAATTTAATAATGCTTTCAACTATAGTTTTCAAAAAAAAATTAAAATTTTAAATTATATTTATTAGGATTATTCTAAAGAACCACACATTTTTATTTTCTTTATAAATATACCACATAAGATTTTAAAGAATTATATTTATGATACATCTATTTTAAAAAAGGAATATTATCTTTGAAGTAGATCCATCAGATCCATATGTCCTAATTTTAAGCTCAAAACATCTGGATCTAGATCTATGCCTTGAATGGTGGTAGATTTTGAAAGAGTTTTTCATTTATGTTTTTTAGAAACTCATTAAACCACCAATCAAAATTTTAGAAAATTAGTTTTCCTAAGATTTTAAAAACTATTTTCTTCAAATCACCAATTCAAGTTTTTAGAATTTTAGTTCTTCTACAATACAAAGAATCACCTTTTTTTTGTTTTTTTTTTCATATCTTCGTTATTTCTCTCAACTTTTTTTTGGGGTATTTGAAACAAAAATCTAACAGCAAAATTTAAAAATATAATCTAAATTCCAAAAAACTAAAACCATATCCAACACCTGAATAAAAACTGTGCATCCATTCATGGCCTATATCTTTCATATCGGATAACTTTGTATCTCAGATCATTTTTTCATCCCCTAAAGATGCTATATATCTATATAAAAAAACAATCTTCCAAAGGCTTTATATGAGATTTAAATGATTATTTATACCAAAATTTGAATTATTTTATCTTTTGATCTATAAACTTATGAATTTTTTTTAAAAAATAACACATACACAGAGTAAAAATTATAAAATAATCAGAGAAATTCAATGATAAAGAAATATTAACAGAACTGATAAATGCTTTTTATCACTTTTAATCATATAAATGTGATGTTTGGACACATACCTGAGTTGACAGATTTTATTACATCGATTAGTCGATCCTTTGAGTCGCCAGATTTCGAAGATATCAGATGGGCGATCAGTCCAAGACTCATGGCATTGAATAGTCACCAATGAGAATTTGGATCATCAGAAAAAATCTCTTAAAATATTTGAAAATTAAAATCAAATCGAATGAATATAAAAAATTTTACACAGTGGTTGATTAGTACATACCTCTTGTTAATATTGAATTGCATTCTGGTATCTATTCACAGATGCAATAGAAATCTAAAAGACTACGGCGGAAATGAATACATAAAGAACAGTGAGTTGAAACCCTTTATATATAGAAGAGAAAAATAACCTAGATGACGCATAGATTAAAACATTGTAAACGATGTCGTATAAAATATATTAATTATAAAAAAAAGTTATATAAGCAACACAAAGATTGAACATATCAAATTACATCGTATAAAATATTAATTATACAATATCGTTTGACATGTTTCAATATTTAGAGTTTTTTTTTTGGACAATAATATTTACGTTTTCTAGGTTAACTTTTTGGTTCTGTATATAAAAGAGTCTAACTCAAAAAGTTAGATTCATTTATATTATTTGTGAAAAAAATCAAACATTTGAAACTTATTAAAATGAAGACAGTACTAGAGATAATATGAGTAATTTGGTCATGATATATAAAAAAAGAAAAAATGTTATTCATAAGACAGATTCTGAAAATAATCCAATCTATTAAAAGCGTTCCAAGAAGAAAATGTAAACGACTTATCACCTCAATTTTTTCTTTTTCTTTTTGGTTATTCCTCAGAAATTTCGATAGACATGGTAAACATATAATGCTCTAATACATGATAGAAATTCATGCCTCACAGATCTTAATTTAATAACATATAATAGTGATTGTCCTTCCCATGAAAGTTATATATTTGTTTCGATATCTCAAATTTGAGTTGTTAAGGTTTATATTTTTGTTTTTTAATTTATAATTCATTGAGTTGATATGTTACACTAGAGACGCTCAAAATCCATTTGATGTGTTTCTTTTGTTGGAACTTGTTTCTCCTCATTATTGCTCCAAATAAACTTTGAACGCTTAAGCTTTATAGCCATGGTCATCGGCTTCCCATTCTTGACATCGAACACATAACATAATATGTTGAACACATCTGCTGTGTGGAAGCAATCACTGTCCCATGCTCAAACGCCGAACATGGTTTCAAAAAGTTCTCTTTGTATGATGATATGGTGATGAAAAGAACTTTGATATGAAGAAGGAGAAGTGGGATCAGAACCAGACAAGTCTACAGATCCAGAAATAATAATCTCTTGTCTCCTCTCTCTCGTCAACTCATGACCCCTTCCGACCAAACCGTAGACCTTTTGAAGTTTTCAGAAATTAGCCAATCTTACGAGACTCAATACTTGAACTCTCAAAATATGCGATCACATATGTCGTCTAGAGTTGTTTTCCTAGACTATCTGTTTCTCGCAGTTGGACGAAAACTAGAAAATATGGTGCTGCAAGAGGGGAGAAAAAAGTGAAGGTTGGACAAGCTTAAGGATCAAAAGGCAAGTTGAAGATTTCTGGGGCAAAAACCAAGTTGACGTTTTCTTGGGCATTATACTTGACAGAGGAAATATCTATGCCTTAGACGTAAACAGACCAATTTGGTGGATTAGTTTATCACAGCTCAGCAGTGTTCAATATGCACCTTCAACTCCATTGAAATACTACGAGATTGATAGTTGCAAGGAAAAGAAACTCGTGGAGTATTGTGGAGATTTGTGAATTGTTCATCGTTTATGTGAGGGTTAACAAGAAATGGCAGATCTATTCACTCTATCAATAACCGAGCCGGATCTGGTGTATCATAAGGGATTTGCCTTTTCTATTGATTCCTACGGATTGGATCAAAGACAATTCTTGAAGGAGGTTTTCAACTCCAGGGATGAATCGAAAAAGAAATCTTCTCACCAATGTTTGCGTTACTCAAGCCGACATTCTCGCTTCCGCTTCGTCCACCGCCGCTCGCGCGGTTGCTTCCCCCTAAGTTTAAGCTTAGTTCCTTGGGAGACAAGGCATTGATTATGTCGAGCCAAACGAATGAACGATTCAGTGTCGTGACATTCCGAGCAGTGCTGGATTGGGTTTAAAGATTTGCGGTTTGAGTAATGCATGGGCTTATTAACCCAATAATTTTTCTTATGGGTCCAAATTAGTTTAAGTTGTATGGTTGATTATGTCAATATTATTTTTAAAGCAAAGATAAACACTTATTTTAAAATTTGGAATAGAAATAAAGTATTTTATTTCATGAGAACAATGAACACATAAATAATATGTCAACTACTATAGTGATATCAAACAAACACAAACATACACATATATATATATATATGTATATATATATATATATATATATATAAATATACGCACATACGTACATCTATATATATAAAGTTGGCTTTTTCTCTCTTCTACTTCCGCCACATCAGCGTCAAAACTAAATTTTTATTTTATTTACTCACTCATAAATCATAATATTAACTACAATTAATTCATCAAACATAAAAATAATAAAACTAACAAATTAATAAATTAAAATAAATCATGGAAACAACAAAGCAAAGAAAAAAAAAAAAATATAAAAGAAAAAAAGCTTAATTATAAGTTGGCTTTTTCTCTCTTCTCCTTCCGCCACATCAGCGTCAAAACTAAATTTTTATTTCATTTAATCACTCATAAATCATAATATTAACTACAATTAATTCATCAAACATAAAAATAATAAAACTAACAAATTAATAAATTAAAATAAATCATGGAAACAACAAATAAAAGAAAAATATAAAAAAATATAAAAGAAAAAAGCTTAATTATATATGAAATCATTATATTAATTAAAACTAATAAAAATTATTATATTACACTAAGTACTCATAAACAATCAGCGCCCACATCATCATCAAAACTAAGGGGGGTGTATTCAATCAGACATTTGGAGAGATTTGAGTTAAATAGACAAATCATGTGTTATTGAAACTTGGATTTCAAAATATTTTATAAAATCCTGTATTATTGGATTAATGATTTTAAAATATACAATCAAATTCACTGTTGTTGAAAACAATACTAGGATTTTATTTAAAAGTTTCAGGTGAGATTTGAGGGGATTTCTTACTTAAAAATACAAAGACCAAAATCTCATTGTTTTAGGTGAGATTTCAGAGAATTTAATAACAAATTCCAAATTCACCAAAATTTAACCAAATCATCTAAAAACTCATTAAAACTCAAATCACACCAAATATTTAATTCAATACACCCCTCTAAATTTTTATTTCATTTAATCACTCATAAATCATAATATTAACTACAATTAATTCATCAAACATAAAATAAATAAATAAATAAATAAATTATATAGATTAATATAAACTAATTTATCAAACATATAAATATGACAATACCAACAAAAAATAAATTAAAAGAAACCGGATGAACTACAAATAAAGAAAGATAAAAATGGAAAAGAAAAAAACACAACACTTAATTATATCTGAAAAATCAACAGCCACCTAAATACTAATGAAATAATAATATTAATTATAACTAATTCATCAAACACACACATATATATATATATATATATATATATATATAAAGTCAACACATAAATAATTTAAAAGAAACTATGAGAACAACACCACAAATAATATTAAAAGAAAATTTATTAAAATAAAAGCAAAAATAACAACAATTGATCATATATGAATCTTTACTAACTACCTATGTAGTCATAAATAATCATTATATTAACTAAAAGTAATTCGCCAAATACAAATATGACAATTCCAACAAATAAATAAATTAAAAGAACTCATGGGTATAACAAAACAAAGAAAGATTAAAAAAATTATATAAAAAAAGAACCACATAACCGTATCTTAATAAGCCACCAAAAAAACTCATAAACCATCAATATATTAATTAAAACTAATTCATCAAACACAAAATTCTAAAACCGACAAATATATTAATTAAAAAAAATCATGAGAACAAATAGCGAAAGAAAAATAAAAGATAATCTAAAGAAAAAAATAAAAACTGTTAATAATATATGAATCCTCACTACCTATATAAACAATTGTAATATTAACTATAACTAACCCATCATACAACTGTATAAAAAAAACCACATAACCAAATCTTAATAAACCACAAAAACACTCATAAGCCATCAATATATTAATTAAAACTAATTAATCAAACACAAAATTTTAAAACCGACAAATAAATTAATTTAAGGAAATCATGAGAATTACTAAGGAAATAAAAAAAAATATATTTAATAATATATGAATCCTCACTACCTACATAAACACTCATAAACAATTATAATATTAACTACAACTAACTCATCATACATAATAATGATCAAACCAACAATAAACAAAATAAACGAATTCACCGGAACAATAAAGCAAAATAAGATGAATGAGAAACTAAAAAAAAATAAACAAAAAGAACAAAACTTAATCATATATGAATAACACTCCCGCGCTAAGCGCGGGTAAATTACTAGTAATTATATATTAGTACGAATTAAGATAACACGAGTTTCCGTAATTTGAAACTAACAGTATTGAGGAAACGCCCTACATAATATGGAGGACATCCTATTATTTATTGGAGGGACAATCATTTCTTCATGCTTGATTCCATGTTTGTTACAAAGTATTTTGCAAGCTTCTTCACAAATTGTAGGATTAGGGTTTTTTGCTGCTTTCATGCATTGATTCGGGATGCAATGTTTGACACACATTTCTACATTGATTGAATGAGCAATGTGTGCTGAATACAACATCATAAATATAGCTACAATCATGAAAATATTGCATGTTTTCTTCAACGTTTGAATCGCCATAACGTACGCTTTGAAATAGTGATTGCTAGCACAAATGCTAAAATGGGTATTATATCTCGGTTATAATTGTGAACAAGATGATTTTGGTGAGTAAAGTTGGGTTAGTCTAGGTGGTTTATATAGTAAAAGTAAAAGTAATGATATCTACTTTTAGCAATTGTTTTCTGTTTGAACTAACTGTTTTGTTTTGTTTTTTTTTTTGTTTTTTGTTAAACTAACTTCGCAAATCTGTTTTGTTATTTTATTTCTTTTTGATAATGCATCAAACATGTTTTGTAGAACTTCGTTGTACTTCACAATTTTAGCTGTCAAAACAACTTCTTGGCATGAAAAAACAGAAATTAATTATTTGTATTCCAAATCCTAGCTTACCGATATATATAAATATGCCATTTTGGTTTATTTTGTAACTAAATGGTTTAATAACATATGAGAAATCTAGAAAATGCTTGATTACTAACTCTATCACTACTTTCACCAGAATAGTTAAGCTTAGTCACCAGAATCTCGAGCTCAGAAAGAGATAATCGTAGGATCTCTATTGTTGGGACCGGATTCCGAACCGAGAATCCAATATCTGGAGGAGATGAACACGTGTCTGCCATATCATCAAGACAAAAAAGGAAGGGCTCGAACCCAAGGAGTCAAAGACGGCGAACCATCGAAGAGTTCGGAATAACCGAAGCGAAGGTTCGCGAGGAGATAGTCAGTAGCGAGCCCAAGGAATGACGGCCCAAAAAGAGCCCAATATGATTCCAAATATAAAGACGTTACAACAGTTAAATTAAAGAGAATTAAAACCGACAAATTTAAAACAAATCATTAAATTAATTAGCAACATTTAATTTCTACGATATATAAATATAGAAACCTGTAGCCTTTAAGGGGGGGGGGGGTGTTCTTCTTTTTGGGAGATTTGAGAGAAATATACACAAAGACTTTTGAGCATTCTTATTAAATAAAAATAATACAGTTTACATTGCTAAGAGACGGTTCTTTTTATAAGCGATGGGAATGCTCTAACATGATTGTATTTACATTGATTGTTGGATCATGTATCCACATCTATCACTACTGTAGTATTATCCTATTGTTTTTTAATCTTTCCCCATGTGATGCTAAAACATGAATTGAAATCATTTAACAAATAAACCTTAGGATTTATATAAATAAAAAACTCAAATCAAAAACAGAAAAGTGACCCACAAATATAATACCCATACCATTAAATCCCATAATGGGAACATGACTTGAATCCTACCCAAAGATTCTCCATTCCTCCCATGATGTGCTCGTTCTTTTCTAAAATTTTGTTTCACTTCACTTTTTATTATAAAAAGGTCATTTTTGTTTGTGTTCTATAGATAACATTGTATATTGATCGTATAATTACACGGATAGGATCTGAAAATGACAATCTGAATATCTTATCAAGAAGTAGATTGAACAAGACTTTGACCAAATTAAGTAAACAACAACCGATTGAAATCATTCCGGAATCCGGCATAATGTTGTGTTTAATATAAAATAGTTTATTTATTACCAAAAATGGATCTGTTTCTAACACATATACGAAAACCTGCAAAAAGACAACAATTCTGAAAAATCCTCTTAAAAACAATATGTAGCAAAGTTGTGAAAAAGTTTTGTTTCTAACCTTGTAAAGGGGCTGCAAGAAAAGGTCCTCGTCAAATCAAGAAAAGCTGTGGGGGCAATGATAAATGTAGCAAAATTACTTTGATAAAAATATACTCACAGTCACAGAATCCTAATCTCGACTATGGCCCATAGGATTTTAACGTATTTAAACTTTATCATCTTATATCCCACGCCATCATCTACGTTTACATTAAAATTCCAAATTGATGGTTTGGGATCACTAATTTTTTTTTGGGAGATTTAGTAACTCATGCCGTGGATTCTCATTATAAAATACAGATGAGGCCTAGAAAAAAAAAAAAAAAGAATATATAGAAACGTTTTTAGTGTGTTCTTGTGATTTGTTTTGAAGTGACTATACATATCCTTGCGCAAGCCCTTATAGTTGCAGTTTTGTACAGGACAATTGCGCGGAGTGAAACCGCATTCCTTCTTATGTAGTAGTTCTTTGCTATAAGGGAACTTTTTGGTGCAACCATATTTTGCGTTTGGACATGGGACAATGATTGCTTCAATAACTTTCTCCAGTATTCTGCATCGATATTTACCAATGGGACACATGCATAAAGAACATGCTACATGTCCATTGGCACACTGAAACGCAAAATCCACACAGTTAGTAATTATAATTACCCAAGTTATGATGAAAAAAAAAATGTAGCAAATGTAGTTTTAACTACTTTAGTGCAACTCCTTACCCAAAAAAAAAAAAAAACTTTAGCATAACAAAAATATTAAAATTCAATACCGATTTAAGATTATTTGACAGAGGATACAGAGATAACAAAGGAGACGTAAAGACCGAAAACTACAAAAAAAAAAAAAGCAATGAAACAAGAGAAAACAAATGACGGACCACAGGATACAAATGCAGCAAGACTGAACCAGGCAAAAACGAAACCCGCTAGCCACAGTGAGCGGGAAACGAAAGCCCAAGAAGCACGAGATAAACTCGATGAAGTGTAACTTATCAACTCAATGAATTAAATTTGAGCAATCCAAACAAAATACAAAACTAAACTGGTAATCTATATATTATGTTATTATGTGTCTTGGAGCAGTATTTTCACATGACTAGTTTGCGATTCGATCAAAAGGAAAAAGTGTAATTTGAGCAATCATAAAAAAAAAAGGCAATTCTAAATTGTGATATTTTACATTGAGTGATATTTTATATGCGATAATAAGAAGCAAGATAAATATAAGAAGAGAAGATTACATGAAAAATAGGAACTGAGAGTGCGTCGCAGCATACGGGGCAGTCGAGAAGATCTATAACTCGAACAGTGTCCCTGATCGTACCACCTCATCTCCTTTATTATTCACGCCTTCTTCTTCTCCAGAGACATTCGTGTCACGCACCATATGTAGTGATAAATATTATACGTTCCTGATATTGAGCTGTTGATTTGATAAAAGACATCAGACATATATATATATATATATAGTGATTAGCATTAACATATTGCTTACAAATAACACCAAATAATGTAAGATTAGATCAAAAATATCTCTAATGATGATGTAATAGAGAGAAAAAACACACTAAATAATATAAATCTTCCTAATCTTAAAAAAACCTAGATAATATGGAAATATGCTAAAAATAATATCGAGATCCACGTCTTGTTCTCTAAGTCTTTCCATTTAAGCTTTACGGGTTTGATGAGTTTTGTTTCCTAGACCGGTTTTAATAGCGCATAATATATATATATTATGCGCTATTAAAACCGGTCTAGGAAATATATATATATATTTTTTGATAACTCGGATGATCCGGTTCAACGGACATCATGAGCTCTGAGTTAGGTCGCGAAAAAATTTACTCCCTAGCTGATTCTTGGGTCAACGGGCCATGAGATCCGACTAATCGCGGGGCCCGGAGATGCCATGTGAATGCTCCGGTGGCTAAGTAGAAATAAATAGAGAGTTTCGCGCTTGAGGGGAATCGATCCCTACCCTAGACCAACATGGCAACTCTTTCTCAAATAGAACCACTAAACCACCACCACTTGGTTATAGGGCATAATAATTGATCCACAAGATACACATCTTACTTCTCAAGTTATCTCTAATATTTAGCTACTGGAATATCAATGGTGTTAAGTTTATGCAGCTCTCAAGATTCGCTTGCCTATTTAAGTAGAAGATTAGGTGATGAGTAAACCCTATTATTCTATTTTTCATCATATTCCGGCAGCAACTTTTCACAAATATTATGTTTTATTTCGATACTTTAATCTTTCAAAAATACATTCATAAATATCAGATTTTTTTAGATTTCTTTTTGGTTCATAAATATTATGTTTTATTCTTTAAAAGTTTTTAAAAGTTTCAAATATTTTAGATATTTCTTTTTGTTTCAAAATATTTATGTTTTAGCTTTACATGTAAAACATAAATAATTCAGAAAAATATAAATTTTAATAAACTTTTAACAATTTAAAATTTGAGTTAGTTTAACGGAAGTAAAGGTTTTAAAATTTTCATGATCTGAATTCTGAGAAAAAAAAAAGAGGTTAGATTAGAGAGACTCGGAGACTTAGGGGGGCTTATTCAATTATGAGTTATATAGAGTTTTAATGACTATAAAAATTTGAGAATTTTGTTAACTCATGCATACTCTAGAATATATGTAAATATTTTATCAAAGATTTTTCAATATTCTCAAAGATTTTAAAATTATATTATAATAGAGTTTTGGTAACTTTGTAATTAAAAATACACACAGAGGCAAACAGAGGAACGGCTACAAAAAGCTCTTGCAAGAGTGAAATTTGTTCTTCCGCGTGTAGAGTCTCTCTGGAACTGAAGTTTCTCAAACAGCTAGTTATCAAACTGTTTTGTTCAATATCAAGGCTCAGATCTAGAAAAGTTTTGTCTCTTGCTAACACTGTCTCACACCAGAGACACCTTGTCTCGTTGGTAAGGATACCCTTTTATAATATGTGATGTTCACTTTTGTGATTGGGTTCGTTGTGGGGACTAGAAAATGGAGAAAGTTATATTTTATCTGGAATGTCATTTCTTACTTCATTTATTTTTTTCCTCACAATGATGCACCATTGGTAAGGAATGCTGAATTTCCGGAGAAGCAGGTGAGCCATTAGAAGAATCAAGATTAGAAACAACGACTAAATATCTGATGAAAGAGACTTTCCGGTGGTGCTACGACATGAAGCGACAAAGATCTCGTAAGCAATGAAACAAAGATTGGAAAGCTCAATAGCTCTGAAAGTTGAGAGGATCTGTAATTTCAAGAGAATGGAAAAGCTTGTCGGCATGAATGACCTTAAGAACAAGAAACTGAAACAATAACTAAAAAAGAAAAACAATTGAATTATTCTTAAAAAGAAAATAACTTTGAAATCTGAGGGTAACCCCTACTATTTTGAAAGACTCTTGATACGAACAAAAATCATCCAACTCAATTAACCAATAACACTAAACTTTAATCTAATCATAAAGTCACTTAAATTCATTTTGTTTAAATAACACATGACTTTGAATGAAAATTTTAAATCTTCAATCGAATAACTCATGACTTTCAATGATTTTAAACAAAGTTTTTAAATTACCAAAACCAATAACACAATATTTTAAAAGAGTTTTGGAAACTCAAGATTTAATAACAGTCAAGTTTTAAAGAGTTTAAACTCTTTAAAAGTATTAGAACCAATAAACCCCCCTTAGTCAAGTTTTCATGAGATCAGTAGTCCAAAAAAAAAATATTTGTGGAAACCCTAATTAGAACGAGACGACGTTCGAATGTCTTAAGTATTCTTTTAATCGCTAATAGAAAACTTACCACTGGAAAACGAAACAACGTACGCGAGGAAGTTCTATGAAGCTTTACTTAGGAGGAACACAGGTCGCAAGTAAAAAGGGGTTTAACGATCCATGTTTATATAACTTGTTTTCGTTTCTTATTTTCTTAAGCGTTTATATAATTTATAATTCCTAAAACAAATAGAATTACAACATACTTTTGAAATCTACAACTACCTAAGATATATTTTTCCTGTTTCAAAAAATAAATCCTATGATAAAAATTATAAAAATTAGTTATCTCATCTTAATCGGAAAAATCCTATGATAAAAATTAGTCAAAAAATAAAGCGATTCGTAAACTTTTGGTTATCTCATCTTAATCGGAAAATTTTTGCAATGACACGAAAAGTAATACCGAATATATGTTGACGGAAATTGCTTTGAATTGGTTTATCCACTGGATAATAAATTGGGAAGCATGAGAAAAGCGGTGTCATATTTTGAATTGGTGTCATAGTTTATGAAAAGCATTTTACGTTCAAGCTGTAATTAAAATATATCATGACTTGATCGGAAACTATAGGGAATTAAAAAAGAGAGGAGGAAAACATAGTTAAGTCATATTATTCTGCTTCTTGGATATGGCGTCATCTGCTCTCTATGAGACCTATAGTCCAGCGTTTCCTTAAATGCAGTCTTGGTAATGGAGTTCGAGCAAGCTTTTGGTTCGATAATTGGGCTTCTTGAGGTCCTCTGTTCGATCTACAGGGTGAAACAGGAACTACCTCTGTGGGAATTCCTATCATGGCCTCAGCAGCTGGTGTTGCATCCTCTAATGGCTGGAAGTTACTTTCGGACAGATCCAGTAATCGTTTGCTTCTTTTGATGAGAAATACCCTTCTTTCAGAACAGGCTCCGAATGAGGATAGATGTCCTGATGGTGGAAACAAAAGTTTTTCAACCAGCAGAATCTGCCCCACCATCAGGCCATCAGAGTCAGGAACGCCCTAATAAATAGAAAGGCATAGTGCCAATAATTAAAATATGGTCCTCTTTAATATTTTTTTTTTTTTTTTAATTTTGAGCCCTTAAACTGACAAAAATAACCAAAATTTTTTTGGGCCCTGGGCATTTGTCCCCCTTGCTCATGCCGAGGCCCACCCCTGATCAAAGTCAAAGAAAGAGTGGGCAAAGGCTATTTGCTTTAAAGGTTCAGTTCCAAAAACAGCTTTTACCTTTTGGACTGCTCATCTGGATCGCCTACCGGTCCGAGCTTGTCTACTTCAATGGGGGATGAATGTCCCAGATTCCTGCTGCCTTTGTGCCCTTCAGGTTAAAACTCGGGATCACATCTTCCTTCACTGCGACTAGTCAACTGAGGTTTGGTCTCTGATTCTTTACAAGCTTGGTCTTCCAATGCTTCTCTTCTACAGCTGGACTACCTTTATCAATTGGCTTATAAGCTCCCCTCTTGGAACTTCTAAGCTGTTGAACCGCTTGGTTTGTTAATAAACCATTTACCACCTTTAGAGGGAAAGGAACAATCGTCTTCACGACGAGGTCTCCTCATCAGCCACAACCCTCTTCCGTCTTATAGACCGCAACATAAGAGATACTCTACTCGCTCGCCATAAAAAGAAGGCCGGTAGAAATCTCTTGTCTATTTGGTTTAAGTATATGAAATCTATCTATGAATAGCCGAAGCTTGTAAGGAGTATTTTTTTTTTCTTTTTTTGAGCCCCAAGCAGCTTTTTAGCATTAAGCTCCTGTAAGTAAACTTTCGTTCCAAATTTTGGTAATAGAATTCACATTTTATCCAAAAAAAAGAAAAAAGAAAAAACATAGTTAAGTCCTGCTCTAGGTTTTGCCTCTTCTATTAGCTTTAAATCTAAATCTTCGACTCAAACGGCATTTCATTGTAAAAACTAAAAAGATTTTTTATTTTTGTTGCAATACAATTTCATATTCCTAATTGATGGTTAATCAATATTCTATTGCTTTTGGGTCACTTTTTCAGTATGTGTAAGAAAAAATTAAACCAACTAAAAGGAATAATTAACTAATACAATATTCAGATAAGGTCGAGTAGGAATAGGATTGAGTAACTCATGCGGAAATGAACATGTATTATTGTCATGGATTATAATTATAATATATAGAAAAGGCTTAAAGAACAAACATAAACATAATTAAATCAACGGTTGAGAAAGAAACGTTTCATTGTCTTCTTATGATTAGCTTTGTAGTGACTATAAAGATCTTTCTCCGAGCCATTGTAGGTGCAGTTTGGTGCAGGACAGTAGCACCGCGGGAAACCGCATTCCTTCTCATGGTCTACTTCTTTGCCATAAGAGAACTTCTCGGTGCAACCATGCTTGGCGTTCCGACAAGGGACAACCATTGCTTCAAGAAGTTTCTCCATCACTCTACATCGGTTGTTACCAATGTGCATCTTGCAGGAAGGACATTTTTGGCTCATTTTAGTACAGCAGGAAGAACATGCTATATGTCCATTCCGACACTGTAACACAAAACCCACAGAGTTAGGTATTATAATTAACCCAAGTTATAATGAGAGAAAAAAAAACTTAGCAAATGCATTTTCACTACTTCAGTGTAAATTTTTTTTTTTTTTTTTTTTTTTGATAACATATTGCAACTAATCAACCCAATGAATTAAATTTGAGCAATATAATCGAAACAAAATACAAATCTTTTTTTTTTGTGCAACTTGTAATTTATCCATTATGTGTCTTTGAGCAATATTTCACATGACTTGTTTGTGCGATTCAATAAAAGAAAATGTTTTGTATACGGATCAATGTAAATTTGAGCGATCAAGATCTCATATGCGATTATAAAAAGAGAAGATCACCTGAAAAATAGGAACTGAGAGTGGATGATAGCATACAGGGCAGTCGAGGAGATCTAAGTCGAGCAGTGTCGCCGATGGTACCACCACATCTCCTCCACTACTCTTGCCTTCTTTTTCATCAAAAAAGGAGAGAAGACGTCGCCTCTTTGTGCGGCTGCTCGATGCTTTTCGAGAGATGATTTTGTGGTTAACAATAATTATCATGTCCATCTATGATTTTTCAGAGGCGTTAGGTCTATGAAGCTCTCCAGATTTGCTTGGCTAGCTATTTAAGCAGATCAGATAAGGTGAGTCCCGTAAACCCTAGTCTCGTTTTTTCCTCATATTCCCGCCTCAACGTTTTCTTTTGGTTTCACAATATGCATGCACTTGAGTGGATATTTTGACTAAAAATCATTATTAATTTATTGTATACCATAAATGTTAGATATTTTTTTCTAGTCTAAAATATTTCATTGGTTACTTTAAAAATCTTTAGAAATTGCCACAAATGTCAGTCTTTACATATTAATTTTCACAAATATCATTCCTTTTTGGCAATTTTCAAAAGTACCAAATATAAATATATCCTTCTTATCATTTACATAAAAACAATTTATCATTTTAATTCAATAAATACAAAAATTATGGACCACATCTTTTGGCGGGAAGATTATGGATTCATTTTTGGCGGAAAAATTGCAAATTTTTCATTTTGGCCGAAAAGTACGGATGTACAGTTTGTAAAGAAAATTATAGAGTCGAGCTTTTTTTTTTCGGGAAACGAGTCAGTTTTTTGCGGGGAAAATGCAAATTTTTCATTTTGGCGGAACAGATTTGTAGCTTGTTAGGAAAATTAGGAATCGAGGTTTTGGCGGGAAAAGAAACGGATTTTGGCGGAAAAACTACAAAAATATTATTTTGATGGAAATTTACGGATTTTCATTTTGTTAAGAAAATTACGAAATCTAGTTTTTGGTGAGAAAATTGCAAATTTTTCATATTGGCAAAAAATTACGGATTTGCATTTTGTTAAGAAAATTATACAATCTAGTTTTTTTTTTTCGCGAGAAACGGATCAAATTTTTGGCGGAAAAATTGTAAATTTTTATTTTGGAGGGGGGGGGGGAACTACGAATTTGCATTTTATTAACAAAAATTACGGAATTGAGTTTTGTTTTTTTTTTTGCAAAAAAGGGATCAGTTTTTGGCCGAAAAAAATACATATAAGACCTTATAAAAATGCTTATAAAGCCTTATAAAACTGTATAAAACATTTTTATATGGTTTTAGAAAGACAATATAATCTTATATAGTTTTATAAATTTTTATAAGGGCTTATAATGATCTTATAAAAAGGATATGAAGGCCTTATAAAACATTATAAAAATGTTTTTATTATGTTTTAATTTTTTATAATGCCTAATAAGGTTTATAAAGACCTTATAAAAATATTTTTATAAATTTTATAATGTTTCTTATAAACCTTATAGGGTTTTATAGGATTTTATAAAGTAAATTTACGGTCAAAAACTAGATTATGTTATTTTTTTTTAATTAAAATGCAAATCCTTAATTTTCTACCAAAATGAAAAAAAATTTCAATTTTCTCGTCAAAAACGGATCCGCAATTTTCCCGTCAAATTTTATTCAGCAATTTTCCCACCAAAAATACATCCATAATTTTCTCGGCAAAAAATTATTCTGTAATTTCGTACTAAAAATTAACAATGTAATTTTATCAAAATAATTAATCATTATATTCATTAAGGACAATGTAGATAAACTATATACCCAAAGTGGTTGAAAACTGTCACACCACCAGTGGTATTTATGAGATTCTCCCTTTAATCTTTCCAAAAAGACTCATATATTTTAGATATTTTATATATTTTTTTTTGTTTCAAAAATATTTATGTTTTTAGTTTTACATGTAAAACATAAATAAATTCAATAAAATATAAATTTTAATAAATTTGACAATTTTGAAATTCATGATTTAACTTATCATGGAAATCTGCATCTGGATTTTCTTATAATGGTTGAGTTGCCAATAAAGCTGAATACATACGTCAAATAAACGTAGAAAGCAAGACAACAAAGACTAAATAACCCACTAAATTAAGTCGGGACCTCAAGAGACAAGAGCCGTAAAAAGAACATACGAGACTAAGAGGGAAATACAAAAGTACGCACTAAAATGAGAATAAGAAATCCACAACCTTCTAACTTCCAAACCCAGTCTAAACTCAAGAACTGAAACTGCTTTAACGAAAAGTGAAAACAGCAAACCACGACTTTTTTTTTGTCCTCACTTGGAATTTGTAAACTTGAACATTTGGGAATTTGCTGTACCTTAGAATGGCAACGTGGAGACAACAAACATTCAGACCTCGACCAAATCCAAAATAGACTTCTAGTGCCGGAGGCTAAGAGAGCCGCTTAATCGACTCACCAAACACTTCAGTAGGAAGGAATGATGGTGGATGCAATTCGATTAAGGGCATGGGAGTCGCCGGTAATGGAAAAAGGATGATGGAGCAACCTAAAGTCAAAATCAAAGCAAAACACTAACCGATCTAAACCCGAATCATAGAAATAGAGATGAAAATGTTTTATTACCGGCTCGCACATCCTAAACGCATAAGGTAACCGTGGAAATAGACCCTAGCTATACCACTACCACTCTTGTCAAGCCCAATCAAGCGCAAAAACAAACAAATCAAAACCAAATGAAACTAGTGTAGAACCATGCACGAGGAGTCGAGTACCCAACATATGAAGCAAAAACTACAGCACACCAATCACTTGCCAAAACCAGACAAATCTACCATAAACAAGGATGAATAACAAACATTTTACGTCAAAAATTCGGAGACCCAAGCCAGAGATGCCAGACCCATGCCTCAAAGAACAAGACACCACAATAACTAACATAGAAACTTCTGAAATCAACAGCTCCAACGCCTAAAGCAAAGCAAACACACCATATCCAGCCACTCCTTCGCCTAAAACCTTGAGAACTGACACCGATACCACTAACACAAACCTAAAACGTTTGGTTCGATCCACTAATCCACCACAGACAACTAATGAAAGCCAAAACAAAGATCTACAGCCCTTCCACAACTCATGCGTGAAGCCAGGCAGCCGGGGAGGCTAAAACGAAGATCACAAAAAAAAAATTCAGAGGTGTTGATCTAATCCTTTTACTTTTGAGATTATTTTGCGAATATTCTGAATTTAAATAACGAAATAAAAAAAATCAGGGAACAAACCTCGACCGTGGCCACGGAGATAACAATGATAGAAGCAAGATTCTCAGCCTCTGTCAAAGAATTTTGAGAAAGATATAATTACCAACGATGAAGATGAAAATACAATGTAGACCTCAATTCCAGAGTCTACAGTTACGTCTTTCTTTGTCAGCATCGGCGAGACGTTAAACTTCATCTCGATGCGCGTTCGTCTCCATCTCCTCTGGAAATGACTCCGACAACACCTTAGTGAATGACTAATGATAGTACTAGGAGTGCCCATCGTAACAGCGTGATGGGAAAGATTTAAATGTAGAATCTAGAATTGATGTCCAAGTTTTTTCTTGCTCCTTCGCCGTTGATCACTATATCTTTTCCCAAAATCCTTTGATAGAGGCTAAGAATCTTGCTGCCATCATTGTTATCTTCGTTGCCGCGAGGTTTGTTCCCTATTTTTTTTTTTTTTTCATTAATTAAAGTGGGAATATGCACAAAATAATCTCAAATGCAAAAAGATTAGATATACAACTCTAACAAAGTTTTTGGCGATCTTGGTTTTAGCCTCCACGGTTGCCTGGCTTCATGCAGGGGTTGTGGGAGGGCTTTAGATCTTTCTATTTCTTCTATGTTCTGGCTTTCTTTAGTTTTCATTGGTGGATTAGTTGATAGAACAAAAGGTTTTATGTTTTTGTCAGTGGTCTCTTCTTCAGTTCTCAAGGTTGTTCAGCGAAGGAGTGGCTGGATATGGCGTGTTTGCTTTGCTTTAGGCATTGGAGCTGTCAATTTCAGAAGTTTTGGTGTTGGTAATTGTGGTCTCTTGTTCTTTGAGGCAAAGGGTCTGGAAACTCTGGCTTGGGTCTCGGTCTTTTTGAGGTAAAAGGTTTGTTATTCATCTTTGTTTATGGTAGATCTGTCTGGTTTGGGCAAGTGATTGTTGTGCTGAAGTTTTTGCTTCATTTTTTGGGTACTCAACTCCTCATGCCTGGTTCTACACTAGTTTCATTCAGCTTTGGTATGTATGTTTTTGCACTTGATTAGGCTTGAGCAGAGTGATAGTGGTATAGCTATGATCTATTTTGACGGTAACCTTGTGCATTTAGGATGTACGTTTTGGTAATAGAACCTTTTCGTATATATTTCTCTTATTTGGGTTTAGATCGGTTAGTGCATTGCTTTGAGTGTGAGTTTAGGTTGCTTCATTGTCCTTCCATTACTAGTGACTCCCATGGCCTTAATCGAATGGAATCTGCCATTGTTCCTTTCTCCTCAAGTGTTTGGTGAGTCGATTAAGCGGCTCTCGTAGCCTCCTCAACTAGAAGTCTATTTAAGATTTGGTCAAGTCCTGAATGTTTGTTGGTTCCACGTTGACATCCTAAGGAAGCGGATGTTCCCAAATTTTCAAGTCTACAAATTTCAAGTGAGGACAAAAGTATCAGAAGTCGTGGTTTGATACTTTTCGTCAAAGCAGTTTTAGTTCTTGAGTTTAGACCGGGTTTGGAAGTTAGAGGATTGTGGATTTCTTATTTTCATTAGCGTGTACTTTTTTCTTTCATCTTAGCCTCCATATATTCTTTTTATTGCTTTTGTCTCTTGTGGTCCGAGCTAATTTAGTCGGTTCTTTAGAGCATCACCAATGGTTATTTGGGAATGAGGTCTTTAAATTTTTAAAAGAATAAAAAAAATAAAACATAAAACATAAAACTGTCTTTAAATTCAATGAAGTGTCTCTACATGGACATTTTATATCCCCAAAAGTGTGGGTGTCTTTAAATTTTAATATTAAACTATATTTAAGACACTCATAGGAGTATGTGGGATAAAGATGGTCTTAGCATTTGTTTTCTTGCTTTCTAGGTTTATTCGGTGTATGTATTCGGCTTTATTGGCAACTCAACTATTATAAGAAAATTCGGATGATAAAAAAATAACTTTAACAAAATAGTGTCAAAGAGAAAGACAGTCACCACGCTGAAATTCGCATCGTGGTTTTGACGACCACGTCAATACCACCATCACGCAGCAATGATGACCACATTGAAAAAATAATTACCACTCACATTGGAACACCACCACCACTTCTGCATCTCCGGTGAGAAAATATGAGACTGTCTTTGAAATTGTGGTGGTGAATCAGTGAAATGCTATTACTTTCATATGACACGTTAATTTGACATAATTCATTCTAGTTTGTTAAATCAGCGGGATCTTCCACTTTCCTTTTTGTTGCATTTTCTTTCCCTTTGTGTTGACCAATATGGTTAATTGATCAATGAATTCAATGATCAATAGAACAATTGAATTTGATTGATCATCAATGAAAGGTATGTTAGTTGATTTCATATAATTATTTTTTAATATTTGAATAAAACAGTGTGCTGGCATATTTTATAAAATTTCGTGTTAGGTTTGGATACATAAAAAAGAGATCTCGAAATCGGTTAACCATTCACAAAATTTTTGCGTCAAATTTTCGAATGAATAAAAGTATGTTCATTTGATTTCATGTCAGATTTTCAAATATTTGACTAAATTTTTGCGTAATAGAAGAATATATCTCAAATATGAGAAGTGCAATAAAATCATGAAATACTTTTATAGATAGTTTACGCGCCAGAATTTGCTAAAAACTAGTTCAAAAATAAAACTTTTGCTTGAAAGTCTGTTGGAATAAGAAAAAAATCAAGCTATAAAACTTTTGAATATAGATCTACTTCTCACGTCACATCTAACATCCTACATCATAATATACCATCACACATCACATCTAGCAACCTAGCATTGTCATTTATCACATTAAACATCACATCTAACAACCTAACATTTTGTTTTCTTTTTATGAAGTTAATTGGGTAATTAATAGATACAATAGGAAGTCAATCTCTAAGCGTGTTATGCTCAAGGTGAAATTTGGAAGGAGTTCGACTTCGTAAAATGGGACTCTTATCCTTACTATGAAGGCTAAGAACTTTCTAGATTTCTTTATCAGACTAGCTAGTGCATCAACAAGCCTCCAATCTCTCTAATTTTGGCTTCTCACTTGGTTCTATTCCAATTCAGTATCTTGGCCAAAAAGCTACAGTTATTAGACTACAGTTAATCCCTTACCAGCAAGTTCAACAACAACTCATGGGTGTATGCATGCATTTCAACTGCCAAAAGGTGGTAAAAAAAAAAGATACAAAGCTTATGGCTTCATTAGGTCAGGTGGTGTTTCTAAAGCAACTTTTGAAAAGGTATTTGGTCAGGTGGTGTTTCTAAAGCAACTTTTGAAAAGGTTTTAATGGGTAGAATCTTGCCGTCGTAGGGATAAAAGAGGTTTCGGTTTGAGGAACCTTGTCTTGTTGAATAAACTCCAACTCTGTATGTCTTTTGGATTGTTTGGTCAAAGGTTATATAGCCTCAAATGGATAAGGTTTTGGGCACACTCTGACCATAAACAGCCCTCTAAAAAACATGGACGTTTCTTCTAGCTAGTTTCTGGTATGATAAAGTTCGGAGACAAAGAAGCAGAGGTAAGTTGAAGAAGAATAAGAAAGTCACGTACGTGTTTGAGATGATGATGTGGCATTGGAAAATCCAAGTAGAGGAAACACGTTTTTTTTTTAAGAGGAGGAAACAAATTGAAGACACTCGCATCAAAAATTGTAGAAAGTAACATATATATATATATATATATATATATATATATATTAACATTACTTCACATTTGATTTCGAGTTATAAAGTCATGATCTAAGGGCCTGATTAATTTAAACGCTACCACGGGCTGTAGTTGTGATGCGGAAGTTTGTGGAAGCAAGTGGTTGTTATAAGCATTATTAAACGATTTATACGACTGGTTGACAAAGTTGCAATAGCGGTTTAATATTATCAAATATATTTACAATATATAATTTCTATATGTAAATTTTTTTTGAATATAATAAAAATAAAATTTCTGATTTTAAACAAAGTTTAGAATAACTAATTAAAATTATTTATTTTAAGAGCTCTGAAACAATTTTAATATAAAATATATTTTACGCTTATAAATATATTTTAGTTTAGTTAATACATATATAATACATTTAAATATTCAATATAATAATAATTGATAAAAGAAAATATGTTTGTTTTTAATATTTGGTAAAATTTTATTAGTAAAATAGATATCAAAAGAACAAAAAAAAAATTCAGCAACCACAATCGCCCGCAGCCGGATATGCTGGCATGAATGACCTTTTGAAATCTAGCAATTTCAAGCGGCTTAGAGTGATCTATAGGAATTTCCATGATTGTTGTTAAACGATGACAACCGCAAATACTGCATTTGCGGATGCTTACGGGTGAACCAATAAAATTCTAAGTATAATAAAACTGAAATTTCTATAAATTAATCATCTAAGATTCGGTACTGTTATATTTTATTAATTTATAGAGGTATTATTTTATAACCATTGATTTGTTTTTCTAATTTTACCTAATTAATTAACTAACCTTTGGTGCGCAGAGGTTTTGATTGTTTTTTGCCCATATTTCTTCCAGTTGAGGCTGTCATCGGGGCGCGGAGCTGGAGAATCGTCAATACTGTGTACCTTCTACTCCACAATTCCTTCTATAATGTTTTATTTGAGCAATGATAAAAAATAATTGAAAAAAATACTTGCATCAAAAATTATAGGAGACATAACATATGCAATGAGAGTTTAGCTTTTTCTTTTGGCAACTTACTTTTTTGATGATGTCTGGGGCACACGACATGCCGTGTTTTGAGAAGAAGACTCATGGTGGGTAAAGATTAGGAGAATCCATAGAAGACAGAGCAAGAGCAAGTGAGAATGATTCAAGAATGGTGTTGATGAGTGGCTCTGTTGAATCTGAGCTAATTTTTTTTTTGTTTACGAGGAGTGTCTTAAGGCTGTTAGCACATTTTTTTTGGCCATGGAGGAGTGCTGCCACAGCCATGTGTTCAATGTTAAGAATTCATTTTTTTGTGTTTGAGAAAATATAATTTGATTTTTTTTTTGCTTATACAGTAATGTATGTAATATACAGAAAATGAAACTTCTCTTGTCACCAATATGGGATTTATAGATTCGTTCAAAAGTTTGACTGCCAGCCATTTTTTTTTCCATTTTGTGTATAATGTGTGTGGCAACGAATCTAATCTATAGATCCATTATCTATCCAGCTAGCTAAATTCACCAAAATCTTTATTGGATAATGATATATCTTAATTATACGGACATTGAAAAACGATGCGTTTTGCTCAGCATTCCAAATTTAGATTATATTCAATTCGAGTGTGAAGCTAAGGTTTGGCTGAAGACAATCTTGGGGAGAGTGAAATCACCTTCGTATACTTTTTTTAGCTGCAGATTGGTATCATAACGGATTCGCCAAGATGGATAAAGAACGAGTCAGGAAACGTCCTAAATTATCTGTCAAATTCATGGTTTTGACTCTTTTTGGTATTTGGTTGAATAATTGTATACCAGATTAGTTACAATATCTACTGTTAAGATTTATAAACAGAAGATGTAACTTATTAAATTGTAAACTAATCTATATTGAGTTTACAAAATAATTATCTAAACTTTAACCGATTTAGTAAGAGCTTAATGACTTTAGTTTCCGAAGTATCGGTTAGTTGAGTTCTGATGACATCTCCCAATTTTCTCTAGTTATGTTCTATGTGAATCCTTAGCTGTGTTTCCGTGATATATAGATCTGTATAATGTGTTTGGCTAATAATCGGCGTTTTCTTTTTGGTTTTATATGCTCTTCCTTGGGGATATTGGCATTAATTAAAGTGGTTCGGTTTCAAATTTCTGAATTTTGAAAAATAAATTTTACTCATCGCAGTTTAACAAAATAAATTACTCATTGCTTATAAGGTTTATTAATCTGGTCTGCCATATCTGCTTTCTTTCTGTGTAATTGCTTCTTTTCAGCAAGTTAAACCTCTCGTAAATATTTTGACCAAATATATCGCTTTAAAATTCGCATGATAGACGTAAAATCACATTTAAAATACTTCATTTTGCTTATTTGAAACTTACAAAAAATTGAGAGAGTATCACTAAGGATATATGAGTATATGATAAAAGTTAGAAAGTTTGAAAATGTTATCTTTGTTAACATAAGAAATAGTTTCTTGAAAGCGTTCCAGCAGGAAAATAGAAAAAGGGAATTAGGGTTTAGGCTTTTTTTCTTTTGTTTACATAGCAAAGCGAATCTCATCAAATCACAATTTTAAGACCTTTGGGATTCCGATAGACATGGTGAACGACGAACCCGCTGGATCGAGTAGCCGCCGAAAGAGACAACGACTTCCCTCAAATTGTTGGAGAATAAGGCGAGAATGGTACAATGAAGTAGATGTGGTAGCATGTTAGGGACATTGTTAGAGCTAGATCTTCTAGATTGTCTCATTTGCTGTCATGCACTCACCGTTCCTAACTGAGAGTGCATGATAGCATATGGAACAGTTGAGAAGATTCAACTCGAATAACATCCCAAATCGTACTACCACATCTCCTCCATTATTCTCGTCTTCTTCTTCAACAATAGAATGAAGTTGTGGTCTCTTTGGGCTGCTGCTCGATGCTTATGAGCTTCTCCATGTCTAGATATGAAATTACAGAGGTGTTAAGTATAAAAAGATCTCCAGATTCGCTTGGCTATTTAAGCAGAATATGAGGTGAGTAAACCCTATTCTCTTTTTCTGCATATTGCCGCAGTACCGTTTTTAGAATTTAACGTATATATGCAAGCATATGTGTGGATCTTTTGACTAAAAAGATTATTAAAATATTCAATACTATAAATGTAAGATATTTTTGCTAATCTAAAATATTCCATTCTATACTTAATCTTTCTAAAAAATTACATAGATTTTTTTTACTAAAAAAATAAATTTACATACATTTTATATATTTTGAAATTTCTTTTTGTTTCACAAATATTTATGATTTATTCTTTAATCTTTCAAAAAAAATTCTAACATTTTAGATAAACAAATATGTTTTATTTTATTTTACATGTAAAAATAAATAAATTCAAAAAATATGTATACTCAATTTTAAAATTCAAAATTGAGTGAGTTTAAGGGAATATTTTCCTGAATTAGTAAAGCGCACCTACTCTTTACAAGCAGAAATATTTTTTTATGTGTTGACAGATATTGTTGGTTGTAAAATTAAATAAGGTCGAGATGTCAATATATATTTTGTGTCTTTATGGTATGGATGTTCAAAATTTATAATCTAATCTAGAATTATCTGAAGCGGAGAAAAAAAGAAAAAAGGAACAAATTGACTTAAGTCCGACGTCTCTAACATTATGATCTTCATAACCTGTTGTGTCTGTATGCATTGGTTTGAATCGATCTCCAAATGTGTAGAAGAGATTATAGGTGAACTCCTAAAAATCATAAATTGAAGCCTTATAGATGCTAATTTCATTTGCATCATAGGAGATGAATAAAATTCAGAAAATAAGCTTCCAATTTCCAAACTCCTGAGAACTACATGTTAATTCCTTAATTACTTACATTAAAGATGGATATTTGCATTAAAGATAGTCCCGTTTTAAGATCAAGAGATTCATATTCATAGCTCGAAAACCATTTACTTAGATCAAGAGGTTCTGAGAATCAAATGGATCAAAACCAATAAGGTTTAAAACAAATACATAAACAACCGCATAATTGAAGGAGAAGGGAAATAATACTTACCAGAAAAGAGTGTATCATATTGACTCGTAACTGAGATCTACACAAACATTAGAAACAAATATAAAAGCTACATAAGGACAACAAGTAAAAAAGGATGGCATCACACAATTTTTTAACTTGGCCGGTTAACAATTTACCTTGTTTATGGAATAATCTCTAACATGCTTTTCTTTAGCTGTAGACAAATCACCAAACACAAGTTTAAAGAAAAATACTAATTTCGAATGAGTCAATCACTGTCTTTGAGTAAATGTTAAAGCATCAATCTTAGTAGTAAGCAATTACAAGTACCTGATGGGTTTAGATTTTGTTGGCTTACTAATAAGTTGACCTGATAAGCTTCTTCCATGTTCTTGTATATGCTCACCAAGCTATCCATATAAAGAGCACGTCGAATCTCTAAAACATTACATACTAATCAAAATCAAGAAAGATAATGAGATCAATTTAAAATAATGGAAAGTACCTCTACGATAGTATGAGATTTTGCATAGTGGACAAATAGCGTCTACTTTCATAGATTTCAAAATACAGCCACTGAATTCAGTAGAAGACAAACATTTGTTAATACTTAAACATATATTATTACACAAAAACATAAGGAGAGATTCGTCTGGTCGGTCTAAGAGGAGAGTTTTACTCGCAAAAGACATGATTGCAAGGAAGTGAAACTGCAGAATTGAATAGACTCAAGCTACAAATGCATGAATTTAAATTGTGTGGGTTTTAAATTGCAACACAACAATACAGTCTAAGAATAAGAAATTAGCACAGCAAAACGTGATTTACCAAATAGAGCACTTTAGTGCTATTCCCATCCTCTCCAATTGACTTATCTCCGTCATAAGACAAAGCTTCAAAGTACCACGTACAAGAGGAAGCTTTTTATGTGTCTTCGTTCAATGCTATTATATCAAACAAGCTCAACCTAACTGACAAAAAGACTTGATAAACCAAAATTTTCAATTATTCTGAGTTACAGAGGCAAAAAAAGATAGATTGCGGAAAGCAAAAAGATAAATAAGAATATAAGCTTAAAATGAAAACACAACCTCAAATTCATGCTCCTGGCCAAGTCTCCAAGCCAAGGAAGATAAATTCTGCATAAATATATCCAAATATGCAACTTAAAGAACAATTTCTTATCATCACGCCATCATAATATTGATTCAGAAACTAAGTCTTAGCCTATGGAAAAAAATATATGAAATAGAAATCGATTCCAAAAAACAAGCTGAATGACTTTGATTCAGATAGAAAATAAAAAAAAACTAATTGAAAGCAAAGAAATAGAAATCGATTCCTGATTTTGAAATTGCAGAAAGTAACCTCTAATTTTTTTGAGATTACGCCAAAGCCCGAATCACAACGAAACTCGGACACATAGATCTATAGATATATAAACTAACAGACTTAACTCAAGATGAAGGAGAATTTAGGTCGAATCAGCCCAATTAGGGTTTAGAGCACGAAAGATAGTGTTCACGGTTTAGTGAAATATTTGACTAAGTATTGGCGGAATAAGTGATTTTGCCTTCCCGCTCATAGATTTTTTGCTTAGCGTTCATTAAATGCTATTATAGAGTATCCAAAATCGAAAACACATCTACAATAGCAAAACCGAATTTTTCGCTATCGTCATCTGCTATCAATAGTGGTTTTTGTTGTAGTAATTAATAATGTGTGCAGTTAAAGAAGACAATGGTTACAGTCAAGATTAGTGTAGATGAGATTGTTGTGGTAAATGAGTGTTATTATTGTTAATGTTAGAATTATAGGATAACAAATCCAAAACATATATGACTTGAAGCAGAGAATCTACTATTTTATTTTGTGTTTGCCTCTTTGCCGCATATACTCCATATTTTTTTGTTCGTTGATAAAGGAGCATTACTCCATATTCCATCATTCATGTCACCTACATTGAATTCCGTTTTAAGTTGAAACATTTTCCACTGAAAAAATATGTTATGTATGCTTTAAAAGGAGCTTCAATCCAAAAATCAATATAAACTAAAATAAAATGAAAAATTCGGAAGGGAATCATATATTGTGGAGATTTGGAATCTTTCTTTTCAATATTTCACGGCTGTAAATATGTCAGCAGGCGTGCCTCATGGTTTAAAATATTTTCTATGTATTGCCTCGTATTTGGAATCTTTCTTTTCAATATTTCTTGGTCTTGATCTCCACAATCGATTCCTATTTTTGGTTTAAAATACCATTTCTCATATTAAAAATAGTATTAAATATTTATAATATTTTACAAAAATATTTTAAATTTTAGTATTTTATAAATTAAAATAATGTTAACTAAGAAAATAGTATAAAATTATTTTTATAGATTGTGAAATAATATTAATTTTCTTTAACTTAGTATTAAAAATATGTAAAATTTTAGTTATACATGTTTTATTATGAAAATATATAAATAAATTTTTTTTTTTGCCTTAGATGCTTAAACTCTAGGCACAGTTCTGTATGTCGATGCTTCTACGGCCAACTTTTTTTCTACTTTACGGTGTAACAAGAAAGAAAAAAAGAACTCACATGGGAAAGAATATAAAGAAATATGATACACATGGGAAAAACAAAAAAAATAACTAACACTTGAGCTGTTGACCAAAAAAAACAAAAACAATAAATAAAACTAACACTTGAGCTGTGGAATCTTTCTCGTATGTTGTTTTAGCATACAACTAAATTCGGACGTATTAGTATAACGTTGAATTTTATTCTATGGTTGCATAATCAGTGGGTAGATTAAAAATTATATATTAAGACTTACAAACCAACAATATAATAAAGCATTTTATATAATTACAGGTCTATTAAATGTATTTGATAAATGCGATTAATATAGCATAATTAACAATTTAAAATGATTTGAGCTATGATCAAGAACTGATTCCAGACAGCTTTGATCGCAAAGTTGGACTTAATTGTTTATTAAAGTGGGGTTTGCATAAAAAAACTTCTGCGTATTTCATAGACTAATTAAGTTTTGCGTTACATCGTAGAGGCAATACATAGAAAATGTAGTGTAAACATTGGTGAACCATATACGGCTGCTAGGTCC
The DNA here is from genome assembly GCA_963667165.1 of Barbarea vulgaris. Classification (NCBI taxonomy): domain Eukaryota; kingdom Viridiplantae; phylum Streptophyta; class Magnoliopsida; order Brassicales; family Brassicaceae; genus Barbarea; species Barbarea vulgaris. The sequence goes on from OY763887.1 coordinate 7,499,027, forward strand.
ACAACAAGAATATCTGCAGACGTTATAAAAACCCAACTCTTCCTCTTCCTTATGCTCAAAATAAGAGCTTCTACTTAAAAACATTTGCTTGTTTCTAATTTTGAGAGTAAGAGACAATATGGGTGCTAACGTTTTTTCTCCAGACAAGAGATTTCAGGTAAACGACTTCCGTTCGAGGAAGCCATGGACACCTCGAGTAGAACCTGAGATTTCTCCTTTCAAAGTCAACAGTCCCTTTATTGTGGAGATCAAGACCAAGAATGAGTGGAAATCTCGGCTCAATGCTCTTAAAGACACCAACAAGCTGGTAATATATTAATTAATACCCTTTTTTATCTAACTTAAGCCATTTTTTCGTGAGACATTTATTACGGGTCAAGATCATGCATTATTTTTATGGGGTTTAATTTGGATTCAAAGCTAATTGTTTAATGAATAGTTTGGCTCATCTCTATTGTCTATTATATATAAATCTAGTCTCATTTCATTTCCTATTTGTGAGATTTTTAGTACGTCCTCATGAAATAATGGCTATTATATATTTTATATATATGACTCATCACAAACTAAAGCTCACTCTAAGTTCGACGACATACATCCTATTTGTGTCAAATATGAGTAGGTTTTCCCATGTAACATGTTGCTCTAGGCGTAGGCCCCATCTTATTTTTAAAGTGAAATTCTTAACGCAATGCAACTGACCTTTCTCTTAGGTTTAATTTAATAGTGTAATTAATAATGCACATTCGTTTTTTTCATGTTTGTTTATATAGCTGGTGATCGAGTTCACAGCCAAATGGTGCGGACCGTGTAAATCGCTTGAACCAAAGCTTGAAGAGTTGGCGGCTAAGTACACCGATGTTGAGTTCGTGAAGATTGATGTCGATGTGTTAGTGGTAATAAACAATCAATTCCTTTTATCCTCATGTTCTTACTCAAAGTTTAAAGAATATAATGAAAATGTAAATTGTGTTTGCTTGAGTTATAAAATAGTGTTTGGTTGTAATACAGAGCGTGTGGATGGAGTATAACCTTCATACTTTGCCTGCGATTGTATTCATAAAGAGAGGCCAAGAAGTAGACAGAGTTGTGGGTGTGAAGGTTGATGAGTTACAGAGGAAACTCCACAAATACACACAATCCTTCTTCTGAATAAATATGAAGCTTTTAATTACTTACACGCCAATAAACTCTTCATGATCACCTAATGCCAAAAATAAATAGTTTACTACTATATATAAATAAATATTCGGACCAAAATAAAACTAGTTGTGATGATGTAAAGGAATTGGAAGTTGGATTTACTATATATCTGTCTTATGTGTTTTAAATATATGATTTGTGATTTTTATGGTTTATTATTTCTTGTCCTCCCCCACACACACTTAATTTATGCAAATGAATACACGAGCCATTATTTTATTTTATTAAGTCTGTGAAAAACTGTTGGATGTGTAGTACCACGGGGTGTGATTAAAGAAATATGAAGGGAACGTAGACTTTCGTAAAAGAAGATAGATCGAGGATGACTTGATGAGATCGTGAGGTGATGTCGGATACTTTTCCGAGGCGTCAAGGGGCGAAGTGTAGGGTTGAATCTTCCATCGAAGTCGTAACTCGCAGTTGAATTTTTCACTGAGCCCTTCTTTATTTTCTTAGTATGTAGTTAATTAATACTCTGTAGTTAATGTTCAACCCCCTTTCTTGGTGATGGGGGTTATGTATTTATAGTTTTCACTTATCCACCTAATCCCTCGCTTAATACTCTTCACCGGGCCCGCATCAAACAGTAAACGCGTGGTAGTTAAGTTCACTTTTCCGAGCCGTACCTATTGGAGGTAGGCAAACAGTGAAACGCGGAGCAGTTGGGAAGCATGGGGCGCCGTATGAATCGTGGGTAGATGAACAGTGAAACGTATCTATGATTTTTCAGAGGCGTTATTAAGTCTATGAAGCTCTCCAGATTTGCTTGGCTAGCTATTTAAGCAGCTCAGATAAGGTGAGTCCCGTAAACCCTAGTCTCGTTTCATATTCCCGCCTCAACGTTTTCGTTTGGTTTCACAATATGCATGCACTTAGTGGATCTTTTGACTAGAAAACATTATTAATTATTTTATACCATAAATGTAAGATATTTTTTTTCAAGTCTAAAATATTTAATTGGTTACTTTAAAAATCTTTAGAAATTGCCACAAATGTCAGTCTTGACATATTAATTTTAACAAATATCATTCCTTTTTTGCAATTTTCAAAAATACCAAATATAAATATATCCTTCTTATCATTTACATAAAAACAATTTATCATTTTAATTCAATAAATACAAAAATTATGGACCACATCTTTTGGCGGGAGATTATGGATTCGTTTTTGACGAAAAAATTATAAATTTTTCATTTTGGCAGAAAATTACGGATTTACAGTTTGTAAAGAATATTATAGAGTCGAGCTTTTTTTTTTCGGGAAACGAGTCAGTTTTTGGCGGGGAAAATACAAATTTTTTATTTTGGCGGAACAGATTTGTATCTTGTTAGAAAAATTAGGAATCGAGGTTTTGGCGGGAAAAGAAACGGATTTTGGTGGAAAAACTACAAAAATTTCATTTTGACGGAAATTTACGGATTTTCATTTTGTTAAAAAAATTAGGAAATCTAGTTTTTTAGCGTGAAAGGATCTGTTTTCGGCTAGAAAATTGCAAATTTTTCATATTGGTAAAAAATTACGGATTTGTATTTTGTTAAAAAAATTACACAATGAAGTTTTTTTTTCGCGAGAAACGGATCAGATTTTTGGCGGGAAAATTGCAAATTTTTATTTGGAGGGGGAGAAATTATGAATTTGCATTTTGTTAACAAAATTACGGAATCGAGTTTTATTTTTTTTGCAAAAAAGGGATCATTTTTTGGCGGAAAAAAAAATACTTATAAGACCTTATAAAAATGCTTATAAAGCCTTATAAAACTGTATAAAACATTTTTATATGGTTTTAGAGAGACAATATAATCTTATATGGTTTTATAAATTTTTATAAGGGCTTATAATGATCTTATAAAAAGGATATGAAGGTCTTATAAAAATGTTTTTATTATGTTTTAATTTTTTATAATGCCTAATAAGGTTTATAAAGACCTTATAAAAACACTTTTATAAATTTTATAATGTTTCTTATAAACCTTATAGGGTTTTATAGGATTTTATAAAGTAAATTTACGGCCAAAAAATCGATTATGTTATTTTTTTATTAAAATGTAAATCCGTAATTTTCTACCAAAATAAAAAAAAATTCAATTTTTTCGTCAAAAAATGATCCGTAATTTTACCGTCAAATTTTATTCAGCAATTTTCCCACCAAAAATGAATCCATAATTTTCTCGCCAAAAAATTATTCTGTAATTTCCTACTAAAAATTAACTATGTAATTTTATCAAAATAATTAATCATTATATTCATTAAGTACAATTTAGATAAATTATATACCCAAAGTGGTATAAATGAAATTTGACTCCTTCCAATGATATTTTTGAAAACTGTCACACCACCAGTGGTATTTATGAGATTCTCCCTTTACTCTTTCCAAAAAGATTCATATATTTTAGATATTTTAGATATTTCTTTTTGTTTCAAAAATATTTATGTTTTTAGTTTTACATGTAAAACATAAATAAATTCAACAAAATATAAATTTTAATAAATTTGACAATTTTGAAATTCATGATTTAACTTATTATGGAAATCTTCATCTGGATTTTCTTATAATGGTTGAGTTGCCAATAAAGCCGAATACATACGTCAAATAAACCTAGAAAGCAAGACAACAAAGACTAAATAACCCACTAAATTAAGTCGGGACCTCAAGAGACAAGAGCCGTAAAAAGAACATACGAGACTAAGAGGGAAATACATAAGTACGCACTAAAATGAGAATAAGAAATCCACAACCCTCTAACTTCCAAACCCGGTCTAAACTCAAGAACTGAAACTCCTTTAACGAAAAGTGAAAACAGCAAACCACGACTTATTTTTTTTTCCTCACTTGGAATTTGTAAACTTGAACATTTGGGAATTTGCTGTACCTTAGAATGGCAACGTGGAAAAAACAAACATCCAGACCTCGACCAAATCCAAAATAGACTTCTAGTGCCGGAGGCTAAGAGAGCCGCTTAATCGACTCACCAAACACTTCAGTAGGAAGGAATGATGGTGGATGCAATTCGATTAAGGGCATGGGAGTCGCCGGTAATGGAAAAAGGATGATGGAGCAACCTAAAGTCAAAATCAAAGCAACACACTAACCGATCTAAACCCGAATCATAGAAATAGAGATGAAAATGTTTTATTACCGGCTCGCACATCCTAAACGCATAAGGTAACCGTGGAAATAGACCCTAGCTATACCACTACCACTCTGGTCAAGCCCAATCAAGCGCAAAAACAAACAAATCAAAACCAAATGAAACTAGTGTAGAACCATGCACGAGGAGTCGAGTACCCAACATATGAAGCAAAAACTACAGCACACCAATCACTTGCCAAAACCAGACAAATCTACCATAAACAAGGATGAATAACAAACATTTTACCTCAAAAATTCGGAGACCCAAGCCAGAGATGCCAGACCCATGCCTCAAAGAACAAGACACCACAATAACTAACATAGAAACTTCTGAAATCGACAGCTCCAACGCCTAAAGCAAAGCAAACACACCATATCCAGCCACTCCTTCGCCTAAAACCTTGAGAACTGACACCGATACCACTAACACAAACCTAAAACGTTTGGTTCGATGCACTAATCCACCACAGACAACTAATGAAAGCCAAAACAAAGATCTACAGCCCTTCCACAACTCATTCGTGAAGCCAGGCAGCCAGGGAGGCTAAAACGAAGATCACAAAAAAAAATTCAGAGGTATTGATCTAATCCTTTTAATTTTGAGATTATTTTGTGAATATTCTGAATTTAAATAACGAAAAAAAAAATCAGGGAACAAACCTCGACCGTGGCCACGGAGATAACAATGATAGAAGCAAGATTCTCAGCCTCTGTCAAAGAATTTTGAGAAAGATATAATAACCAACGATGAAGATGAAAATACAATGTAGACCTCAATTCCAGAGTTTACAGTTACGTCTTTCTTTGTCAGCATCGGCGAGACGTTAAACTTCATCTCGATGTGCGTTCGTCTCTGTCTCCTCTGGAAACGACTCCGAAAACACTCCAATGAATGACTAATGATATTACTAGGAGTTCCCATCGTAACAGCGTGATGGGAAAGATTTAAATGTAGAATCTAGAATTGATGTCTAAGTTTTTTCTTGCTCCTTCGCCGTTGATCACTATATCTTTTCCCAAAATCCTTTGATAGAGGCTGAGGATCTTGCTGCCATCATTGTTATCTTCGTTGCCGCGGTCGAGGTTTGTTCCCTTTTTTTGTTTCATTAATTAAAGTGGGAATATGCACAAAATAATCTCAAATGCAAAAATATTAGATAAACAACTCTGACAAAAATTTTGGCGATCTTTGTTTTAGCCTCCACGGTTGCCTGGCTTCATGCAGGGGTTGTGGGAGGGCTTTAGATCTTTCTATTTCTTCTATGTTCTGGCTTTCTTTAGTTTTCATTGGTGGATTAGTTGATAGAACAAAAGGTTTGATGTTTTTGTCAGTGGTCTCTTCTTCAGTTCTCAAGGTTATTCAGCGAAGGGGTGGCTGGATATGGCGTGTTTGCTTTGCTTTAGGCATTGGAGCTGTCAATTTCAGAAGTTTTGGTGTTGGTAATTGTGGTCTCTTGTTCTTTGAGGCAAAGGATCTGGAAACTCTGGCTTGGGTCTCCGTCTTTTTGAGATAAAAGGTTTGTTATTCATCTTTGTTTATGGTAGATCTGTCTGGTTTGGGCAAGTGATTGTTGTGCTGAAGTTTTTGCTTCATTTTTTGGGTACTCAACTCCTCATGCCTGGTTCTACACTAGCTTCATTCAGCTTTGGTATGTATGTTTTTGCACTTGATTAGGCTTGAGCAGAGTGATATTGGTATAGCTATGATATATTTTGACGGTAACCTTGTGGATTTAGGATGTACGTTTTGGTAATGGAAACTTTTCGTATGTATTTCTCTTATTTGGGTTTAGATCGGTTAGTGCGTTGCTTTGAGTGTGAGTTTAGGTTGCTTCATTGTCCTTCCATTACTACCCATGGCCTTAATCTAATGGAATCTGCCATCGTTCCCTTCTCCCCAAGTGTTTGGTGAGTCGATTAAGCAGCTCTCGTAGCCTCCTCAACTAGAAGTCTATTTAAGATTTGGTCAAGTCTTGAATGTTTGTTGGTTCCACGTTGACATCCTAAGGAAGCGCATGTTCCCAAATTTTCAAGTCTACAAATTTCAAGTGAGGACAAAAGTATCAGAAGTCGTGGTTTGATACTTTTCGTCAAAGCAGTTTTAGTTCTTGAGTTTCGACCGGGTTTGGAAGTTAGAGGATTGTGGATTTCTTATTTTTATTTTAGCGCGTACTTTTTTCTTTCCTCTTAGCCTCCATATATTCTTTTTATTGCTTTTGTCTCTTGTGGTCCGAGCTAATTTAGTCGGTTCTTTAGTATTTGTTGTCTTGCTTTCTAGGTTTATTCGGTGTATGTATTCGGCTTTATTGGCAACTCAACTATTATAAGAAAATTCGGATGATAAAAAAATAACTTTAACAAAATAGTGTCAAAGAGAAAGACGGTCATCACGCTGAAATTCGCATCGTGGTTTTGACGACCACGTCAATACCACCATCACGCAGCAATGATGACCACATCGAATAAATAATTACCACTCACATTGGAACACCACCACCACTTCTGCATCTCCGGTGAGAAAATATGAGACTGTCTTTGAAATTGTGGTGGTGAATCAGTGAAATGCTATTACTTTCATATGACACGTTAATTTGACATAATTCATTCTAGTTCGTTAAATCAGCGAGATCTAATTCCACTTTCCTTTTTGCTGGATTTTCTTTCCCTTTGTGTTGATCAATATGGTTAATTGATCAATGAATTCAATGATCAATAGAACAACTGAATTTGATTGATCATCAATGAAAGGTATGTTAGCTGATTTCATATAATTTTTTTTTAATATTTGAATAAAACTGTGTGCTGGCATATTTTATAAAATTTTGTGTTAGGTTTGGATACATAAAAAAAAAGATCTCGAAATCGGTTAACCATTCACAAAATTTTTGCGTCAAATTTTCGAATGAATAAAAGTATGTTCATTCGATTTCATGTCAAATTTTCAAATATTTGACTAAATTTTTGCGTAATAGAAGAATATATCTCAAATATGAGAAAAGTGCAATAAAATCATGAAATACTTTTATAGATAGTTTACGCGCCGGAATTTGCTAAAAACTAGTTCAAAAATAAAACTTTCGCTTGAAAGTCTGTTGGAATACGAAAAAAATCAAGCTATAAAACTTTTAAATATTGATCTACTTCTCACGTCACATCTAACATCCTACATCATAATATACCATCACACATCACATCTAGCAACCTAGCATTGTCATTTATCACATCAAACATCACATCTTACAACATAATATCATTGCATAGTCTAAAGCAATCAATCACACAATCAAACATACAACATATCATCCAATTAATCTATATCTACACAGTATTATAATAAATCTAGCTAATACGTCCACTAGTTACGAACTTACCTTAGCTATATGGACTTGGGATCTTAGGGTTTATACAACTGGGCTCTTCCTACGTATTTGTCTTCTTCTTCTTCTCTCTTTCTCTCCTTGGCAACAACGGAAAGCACGCGGTTGGACAGTGTTGGCAAGCAACGGCTAGGGCTAAGTGCAACCCCTACATGGTATCGGGCTATCGGCCTCTCTCTCTTTTTCTAGTTTTTCAGTTGACTAAAATGAGGTTTAGATCTCTATTTATATTGTAAGATTCGACTAAGTAGGATTAATGGGCGTAATGGGCTTCTAGTGGTTGAGGGTTTCTATGGCTTTTAAAAAAAATGGGCCTATTAAATGGTTTGTGATCATATGGTGTTACAAGGATGATGAATGGGCCTCTTAAATGGTATGTGATAAAATAGGCCTCTTAAATGGTATGTAACATATTAGAAAATATGTTATGTACTTAGGAGTTCGGATTCAAGGACGATGAAGAAGCTAAGACGATTTCATGTTGCAATATTCTCTACAAAATCATATAATTTTTTAATGAAAATCGATTAGATATTATTCTACTAGAGCCTTTTGAGCTAAATAAAAAAACTTATGTTAAGAGGCAGTTTCTTTTCGAAAACATTCTTCTCTCAACGATTTCATGCTACGATCTGATTTTATATATATAAGAAATTTGATACTATGTAGTAGTTTTTTGTTTCTTAGTAATTAAGGAATACTTTGATGGTTGTGAAATGGAATAGTGTTGTGAGTAATAGTAAGGATTCAATCGAATGATCCTAAGATCTTTGGATCTTGATGCCTCTGAAATGAAATCTATTAAACATCTGCTAACGTAAAGAGATCTAAACAAAGAAGGGATACCAGAATGGGAACAGGTCAATTGAAAAATTCAAACCCTTAAAACTTGTAATCTAAACACAAACTTAGCTTTTCGCTTTTCATAAAATACTGTATTATCAATCAAAGCATGTTTGATCTCTCTCTTTTTCAGAGTATACTATACAATAGTGATCAACCACACATCAAGTACCCAATTAACTTCATAAAAAGAAAACAAAAGTTTCCTAACTCTGATATCCCAACAAAATTTAGAAAGAAAAAAACCTCACTAAATCACTCAAACCAATTTATCAAAACGAAGGAAAAGAGTATAGAGTATGCTAATTAAGTTGAGCTCTTAGAGACCCTAGTTCAAAGTCATCAAAATGAGAACTGCTATTGTGTGAGATTTTTTATACTAAATTTTCTCACGGTGTTTATGGTGACCGGAGAATACATGTAGAGCAGCGGGGAATACAAACATATGGCATGAAGAACGTAACATATATTTTTTGAAATTTAACATTGATCAAATTAATTAATTTTCCTTTATAATTTATTATTATGCTAATAAAAATAAAATCATACTTTTATGATCACAACTTGCAATTTCTAAAATTATTTTTCATGAAAACGCAACTCAAACCTTTTTCAAACCTTAGCTAAACAAGGTTTAGTATCATTACCATGTTTTGTAAGTAATACCGTAGTGTGTAACTAAATATTATAATTAGTTAACCATAACTAAATTCATTGAATGAATGTTATGGTTATAACATTGAATTCTTTTGATCAAATTGGGAAGCAATGTGGGATGATGTAACTACCTCTAATTCTTAAGAAGGGAATTTTTTTTTTTTTTTTTTTTTTGGACTAAATAGAGAATGCAATCTAGGTCTCGGATTTCACACATATATTGTGTTGCAACACACTTTCTAATGTCAATTCACAATTCCTAGCTACCAGGTTAAAGAATGACCTACAAGATTTTCCCTCTTCCACTAAATCAGCTTTTATAGCAGGTTGAAAATGTCTTCTTAGCTATAGAGCTTATTAATAGATGTACAATAGGAAGTCAATTTCTAAGCGTGTTATGCTCAAGGTGAAATTAGGAAGGAGTTCGACTTCGAAAAAAATGGGACTGTTATCCTTACTATGAGGCTAAGAACTTTCTAGATTTCTTTATCAGACTAGCTAGTGCATCAACAAGCCTGGAATCTCTCTAATTTTGGCTTCTCACTTGGTTATATTCCAATTCAGTATCTTGGCCAAAAACCTACGGCTATTAGATGTCCAGCAAGTTCAACTCCTGGACATCTCGGATTTTCTCTTACGCTGGGCGTGTACAACAACTCATGGGTGTATGCATTTCAACTGCCAAAAGGTGGTAAAAAAAAAGATTTCATTAGGTCAGGTGGTGTTTCTAAAGCAACTTTTGAAAAGGTATTTGGTCAGGTGGTGTTTCTAAAGCAACTTTTGAAAAGGTTTTAATGGGTAGAATCTTGCCGTCGTAGGGATAAAAGAGGTTTCGGTTTGAGGAACCTTGTCTTGTTGAATAAACTCCAACTCTGTATGTCTTTTGGATTGTTTGGTCAAAGGTTATATAGCCTCAAATGGATAAGGTTTTGGGCACACTCTGACCATAAACAGCCCTCTAAAAAACATGGACGTTTCTTCTAGCTAGTTTCTGGTATGATAAAGTTCGGAGACAAAGAAGCAGAGGTAAGTTGAAGAAGAATAAGAAAGTCACGTAAGTGTTTGAGATGATGATGTGGCATTGGAAAATCCAAGTAGAGGAAACACGTTTTTTTTTTAAGAGGAGGAAACAAATTGAAGACACTCGCATCAAAAATTGTAGAAAGTAACATATATATATATATAACATTACTTCACATTTGATTTCGAGTTATAAAGTCATGATCTAAGGGCCTGATTAATTTAAACGCTACCACGGGCTGTAGTTGTGATGCGGAAGTTTGTGGAAGCAAGTGGTTGTTATAAGCATTATTAAACGATTTATACGACTGGTTGACAAAGTTGCAATAGCGGTTTAATATTATCAAATATATTTACAATATATAATTTCTATATGTAAATTTTTTTTTGAATATAATAAAAATAAAATTTCTGATTTTAAACAAAGTTTAGAATAACTAATTAAAATTATTTATTTTAAAAGCTCTGAAACAATTTTAATATAAACTATACTTTACGCTTATAAATATATTTTAGTTTAGTTAATACATATATAATACATTTAAATATTCAATAAAATAATAATTGATAAAAGAAAATATGTTTGTTTTTTAATATTTGGTAAAATTTTATTAGTAAAATAGATATCAAAAGAACAAAAAAAAAAATTCAGCAACCACAATCGCCCGCAGCCGGATATGCTGGCTTGAATGACCTTTTGAAATCTAGCAATTTTAAGCAGCTCAGAGTGATCTATAGGAATTTCCATGATTGTTGTTAGACGATGACAACCGCAAATACTGCATTTGCGGATGCTTACGGATGAACCAATCAAACTCTAAGTATAATAAAACTGAAATTTCTATAAATTAATCATCTAAGGATTTGGTACTGTTATATTTTATTAATTTATAGAGGTATTATTTTATAACCATTGATTTGTTTTTCTAGTTCTACCTAATTAATTAACTAACCTTTGGTGCGCAGAGGTTTTGATTGTTTTTTGCCCATATTTCTTCCAGTTGAGGCTGTCATCGGGGCGCGGAGCTGGAGAATCGTCAATACTGTGTACCTTCTACTCCACAATTCCTTCTATAATGTTTTATTTGAGCAATGATAAAAAATAATTGAAAAAAATACTTGCATCAAAAATTATAGGAGACATAACATATGCAATGAGAGTTTAGCTTTTTCTTTTGGCAACTTACTTTTTTGATGATGTCTGGGGCACACGACATGCCGTGTTTTGAGAAGAAGACTCATGGTGGGTAAAGATTAGGAGAATCCATAGAAGACAGAGCAAGAGCAAGTGAGAATGATTCAAGAATGGTGTTGATGAGTGGCTCTGTTGAATCTGAGCTAATTTTTTTTTTGTTTACGAGGAGTGTCTTAAGGCTGTTAGCACATTTTTTTTGGCCATGGAGGAGTGCTGCCACAGCCATGTGTTCAATGTTAAGAATTCATTTTTTTGTGTTTGAGAAAATATAATTTGATTTTTTTTTTGCTTATACAGTAATGTATGTAATATACAGAAAATGAAACTTCTCTTGTCACCAATATGGGATTTATAGATTCGTTCAAAAGTTTGACTGCCAGCCATTTTTTTTTCCATTTTGTGTATAATGTGTGTGGCAACGAATCTAATCTATAGATCCATTATCTATCCAGCTAGCTAAATTCACCAAAATCTTTATTGGATAATGATATATCTTAATAATACGGACATTGAAAAACGATGCGTTTTGCTCAGCATTCCAAATTTAGATTATATTCAATTCGAGTGTGAAGCTAAGGTTTGGCTGAAGACAATCTTGGGGAGAGTGAAATCACCTTCGTATATACTCCCTCTGCTCCAAATTAATAATTGTTTTGGTTAAAAGCACATATATTAAGAAACTTACTTTTCTTTAGAAAATTATCATTTAATATTTGATTTAAAATTCATTTAACCAATCAAAAGTTAGAGTTTACACAAAAACTAACAAAACATCTAATAAAATGGAAAAAGAAAAAATGTCCAAAACTTTTATTAATTTGGAACAGAGGGAGTACTTTTTTGAAGTGTCGGGTGTGCAACGGTGCATGTTATACTTATATGCGTGGTCGTAGATCGATGACGTTGGCATGTTCAAAAACTACAAGATACTTTTAGATGCATGGCGTGGTATTTAATACGTAAAGTGTCGATTTTCACATGGAAAACTATACTATATAGGAATTAATTAAGAACATGCAATAATTTACAATTGCTAAAACCAAACTACTGGGTGTTAACAGAGCTAGTCGCTGTCGGCTAGGTGCTCCCCTTTAGCTGCAGATTGGTATCAGAATCCATTCTGGATGTGTCGGTGATGATAGCTAATGGATTCGCAAAGATGGATAAAGAACGAGTCAGGAAACGTCCTAAATTGTCTGTCAAATTCATGGTTTTGACTCTTTTTGGTATTTGGTTGAATAATTGTATACCAGATTAGTTACAATATCTACTGTTAAGATTTATAAACAGAAGATGTAACTTATTAAATTGTAAACTAATCTATATTGAGTTTACAAAATAATTATCTAAACTTTAACCGATTTAGTAAGAGCTTAATGACTTTAGTTTCCGAAGTATCGGTTAGTTTGAGTTCTGATGACATCTCAATTTTCGGATTCTCATTTGTGACATTTTTCTTCTCCTACCGGCTTCTCAGTTACAACAACTTCAAAGCATGTATCGAGTTGTCTAACCCTAAATTTATAAGTAGACATTTTTAATTATATGCAGGAATTTCCCAATTTTCTCTAGTTATGTTCTATGTGAATCCTTAGCTGTGTTTCCGTGATATATAGATCTGTATAATGTGTTTGGCTAATAATCGGCGTTTTCTTTTTGGTTTTATATGCTCTTCCTTGGGGATATTGGCATTAATTAAAGTGGTTCGGTTTCAAATTTCTGAATTTTGAAAAATAAATTTTACTCATCGCAGTTTAACAAAATAAATTACTCATTGCTTATAAGGTTTATTAATCTGGTCTGCCATATCTGCTTTCTTTCTGTGTAATTGCTTCTTTTCAGCAAGTTAAACCTCTCGTAAATATTTTGACCAAATATATCGCTTTAAAATTCGCATGATAGACGTAAAATCACATTTAAAATACTTCATTTTGCTTATTTGAAACTTACAAAAAATTGAGAGAGTATCACTAAGGATATATGAGTATATGATAAAAGTTAGAAAGTTTGAAAATGTTATCTTTGTTAACATAAGAAATAGTTTCTTGAAAGCGTTCCAGCAGGAAAATAGAAAAAGGGAATTAGGGTTTAGGCTTTTTTTCTTTTGTTTACATAGCAAAGCGAATCTCATCAAATCACAATTTTAAGACCTTTGGGATTCCGATAGACATGGTGAACGACGAACCCGCTGGATCGAGTAGCCGCCGAAAGAGACAACGACTTCCCTCAAATTGTTGGAGAATAAGGCGAGAATGGTACAATGAAGTAGATGTGGTAGCATGTTAGGGACATTGTTAGAGCTAGATCTTCTAGATTGTCTCATTTGCTGTCATGCACTCACCGTTCCTAACTGAGAGTGCATGATAGCATATGGAACAGTTGAGAAGATTCAACTCGAATAACATCCCAAATCGTACTACCACATCTCCTCCATTATTCTCGTCTTCTTCTTCAACAATAGAATGAAGTTGTGGTCTCTTTGGGCTGCTGCTCGATGCTTATGAGCTTCTCCATGTCTAGATATGAAATTACAGAGGTGTTAAGTATAAAAAGATCTCCAGATTCGCTTGGCTATTTAAGCAGAATATGAGGTGAGTAAACCCTATTCTCTTTTTCTGCATATTGCCGCAGTACCGTTTTTAGAATTTAACGTATATATGCAAGCATATGTGTGGATCTTTTGACTAAAAAGATTATTAAAATATTCAATACTATAAATGTAAGATATTTTTGCTAATCTAAAATATTCCATTCTATACTTAATCTTTCTAAAAAATTACATAGATTTTTTTTACTAAAAAAATAAATTTACATACATTTTATATATTTTGAAATTTCTTTTTGTTTCACAAATATTTATGATTTATTCTTTAATCTTTCAAAAAAAATTCTAACATTTTAGATAAACAAATATGTTTTATTTTATTTTACATGTAAAAATAAATAAATTCAAAAAATATGTATACTCAATTTTAAAATTCAAAATTGAGTGAGTTTAAGGGAATATTTTCCTGAATTAGTACCTACTCTTTACAAGCAGAAATATTTTTTTATGTGTTGACAGATATTGTTGGTTGTAAAATTAAATAAGGTCGAGATGTCAATATATATTTTGTGTCTTTATGGTATGGATGTTCAAAATTTATAATCTAATCTAGAATTATCTGAAGCGGAGAAAAAAAGAAAAAAGGAACAAATTGACTTAAGTCCGACGTCTCTAACATTATGATCTTCATAACCTGTTGTGTCTGTATGCATTGGTTTGAATCGATCTCCAAATGTGTAGAAGAGATTATAGGTGAACTCCTAAAAATCATAAATTGAAGCCTTATAGATGCTAATTTCATTTGCATCATAGGAGATGAATAAAATTCAGAAAATAAGCTTCCAATTTCCAAACTCCTGAGAACTACATGTTAATTCCTTAATTACTTACATTAAAGATGGATATTTGCATTAAAGATAGTCCCGTTTTAAGATCAAGAGATTCATATTCATAGCTCGAAAACCATTTACTTAGATCAAGAGGTTCTGAGAATCAAATGGATCAAAACCAATAAGGTTTAAAACAAATACATAAACAACCGCATAATTGAAGGAGAAGGGAAATAATACTTACCAGAAAAGAGTGTATCATATTGACTCGTAACTGAGATCTACACAAACATTAGAAACAAATATAAAAGCTACATAAGGACAACAAGTAAAAAAGGATGGCATCACACAATTTTTTAACTTGGCCGGTTAACAATTTACCTTGTTTATGGAATAATCTCTAACATGCTTTTCTTTAGCTGTAGACAAATCACCAAACACAAGTTTAAAGAAAAATACTAATTTCGAATGAGTCAATCACTGTCTTTGAGTAAATGTTAAAGCATCAATCTTAGTAGTAAGCAATTACAAGTACCTGATGGGTTTAGATTTTGTTGGCTTACTAATAAGTTGACCTGATAAGCTTCTTCCATGTTCTTGTATATGCTCACCAAGCTATCCATATAAAGAGCACGTCGAATCTCTAAAACATTACATACTAATCAAAATCAAGAAAGATAATGAGATCAATTTAAAATAATGGAAAGTACCTCTACGATAGTATGAGATTTTGCATAGTGGACAAATAGCATCTACTTTCATAGATTTCAAAATACAGCCACTGAATTCAGTAGAAGACAAACATTTGTTAATACTTAAACATATATTATTACACAAAAACATAAGGAGAGATTCGTCTGGTCGGTCTAAGAGGAGAGTTTTACTCGCAAAAGACATGGTTGCAAGGAAGTGAAACTGCAGAATTGAATAGACTCAAGCTACAAATGCATGAATTTAAATTGTGTGGGTTTTAAATTGCAACACAACAATACAGTCTAAGAATAAGAAATTAGCACAGCAAAACGTGATTTACCAAATAGAGCACTTTAGTGCTATTCCCATCCTCTCCAATTGACCTATCTCCGTCATAAGACAAAGCTTCAAAGTACCACGTACAAGAGGAAGCTTTTTATGTGTCTTCGTTCAATGCTATTATATCAAACAAGCTCAACCTAACTGACAAAAAGACTTGATAAACCAAAATTTTCAATTATTCTGAGTTACAGAGGCAAAAAAAGATAGATTGCGGAAAGCAAAAAGATAAATAAGAATATAAGCTTAAAATGAAAACACAACCTCAAATTCATGCTCCTGGCCAAGTCTCCAAGCCAAGGAAGATAAATTCTGCATAAATATATCCAAATATGCAACTTAAAGAACAATTTCTTATCATCACGCCATCATAATATTGATTCAGAAACTAAGTCTTAGCCTATAGAAAAAAATATATGAAATAGAAATCGATTCCAAAAAACAAGCTGAATGACTTTGATTCAGATAGAAAATAAAAAAAAAACTAATTGAAAGCAAAGAAATAGAAATCGATTCCTGATTTTGAAATTGCAGAAAGTAACCTCTAATTTTTTTGAGATTACGCCAAAGCCCGAATCACAACGAAACTCGGACACATAGATCTATAGATATATAAACTAACAGACTTAACTCAAGATGAAGGAGAATTTAGGTCGAATCAGCCCAATTAGGGTTTAGAGCACGAAAGATAGTGTTCACGGTTTAGTGAAATATTTGACTAAGTATTGGCGGAATAAGTGATTTTGCCTTCCCGCTCATAGATTTTTTGCTTAGCGTTCATTAAATGCTATTATAGAGTATCCAAAATCGAAAACACATCTACAATAGCAAAACCGAATTTTTCGCTATCGTCATCTGCTATCAATAGTGGTTTTTGTTGTAGTAATTAATAATGTGTGCAGTTAAAGAAGACAATGGTTACAGTCAAGATTAGTGTAGATGAGATTGTTGTGGTAAATGAGTGTTATTATTGTTAATGTTAGAATTATAGGATAACAAATCCAAAACATATATGACTTGAAGCAGAGAATCTACTATTTTATTTTGTGTTTGCCTCTTTGCCGCATATACTCCATATTTTTTTGTTCGTTGATAAAGGAGCATTACTCCATATTCCATCATTCATGTCACCTACATTGAATTCCGTTTTAAGTTGAAACATTTTCCACTGAAAAAATATGTTATGTATGCTTTAAAAGGAGCTTCAATCCAAAAATCAATATAAACTAAAATAAAATGAAAAATTCGGAAGGGAATCATATATTGTGGAGATTTGGAATCTTTCTTTTCAATATTTCACGGCTGTAAATATGTCAGCAGGCGTGCCTCATGGTTTAAAATATTTTCTATGTATTGCCTCGTATTTGGAATCTTTCTTTTCAATATTTCTTGGTCTTGATCTCCACAATCAATTCCTATTTTTGGTTTAACATACCATTTCTCATATTAAAAATAGTATTAAATATTTATAATATTTTACAAAAATATTTTAAATTTTAGTATTTTATAAATTAAAATAATGTTAACTAAGAAAATAGTATAAAATTATTTTTATAGATTGTGAAATAATATTAATTTTCTTTAACTTAGTATTAAAACATGTAAAATTTTAGTTATACAAGTTTTATTATGAAAATATATAAATAATTTTTTTTTTTGTCATAGGATGCTTAAACTCTAGGCACGGTTCTGTATGTCAGATGCTTCTACAGCCAACTTTTTTTCTACTTTACGGTGTAACAAAAAAGAAAAAAAGAACTCACATGGGAAAGAATATAAAGAAATATGATACACATGGGAAAAACAAAAACCAAAAAAAACAAAAACAATAAATAAAACTAACACTTGAGCTGTGGAATCTTTCTCGTATGTTGTTTTAGCATACAACTAAATTCGGACGTATTAGTATAACGTTGAATTTTATTCTATGGTTGCATAATCAGTGGGTAGATTAAAAATTATATATTAAGACTTACAAACCAACAATATAATAAAGCATTTTATATAATTACAGGTCTATTAAATGTATTTGATAAATGCGATTAATATAGCATAATTAACAATTTAAAATGATTTGAGCCATGATCAAGAACTGATTCCAGACAGCTTTGATCGCAAAGTTGGACTTAATTGTTTATTAAAGTGGGGTTTGCATAAAAAAACTTCTGCGTATTTCATAGACTAATTAAGTTTTGCGTTACATCGTAGAGGCAATACATAGAAAATGTAGTGTAAACATTGGTGAACCATATACGGCTGCTAGGTCCACAACAAGAATATCTGCAGACGTTATAAAAACCCAACTCTTCCTCTTCCTTATGCTCAAAATAAGAGCTTCTACTTAAAAACATTTGCTTGTTTCTAATTTTGAGAGTAAGAGACAATATGGGTGCTAACGTTTTTTCTCCAGACAAGAGATTTCAGGTAAACGACTTCCGTTCGAGGAAGCCATGGACACCTCGAGTAGAACCTGAGATTTCTCCTTTCAAAGTCAACAGTCCCTTTATTGTGGAGATCAAGACCAAGAATGAGTGGAAATCTCGGCTCAATGCTCTTAAAGACACCAACAAGCTGGTAATATATTAATTAATACCCTTTTTTATCTAACTTAAGCCATTTTTTCGTGAGACATTTATTACGGGTCAAGATCATGCATTATTTTTATGGGGTTTATTTTGGATTCAAAGCTAATTTGTTTAATGAATAGTTTGGCTCATCTCTATTGTCTATTATATATAAATCTAGTCTCATTTCATTTCCTATTTGTGAGATTTTTAGTACGTCCTCATGAAATAATGGCTATTATATATTTTATATATATGACTCATCACAAACTAAAGCTCACTCTAAGTTCGACGACATACATCCTATTTGTGTCAAATATGAGTAGGTTTTCCCATGTAACATGTTGCTCTAGGCGTAGGCCCCATCTTATTTTTAAAGTGAAATTCTTAACGCAATGCAACTGACCTTTCTCTTAGGTTTAATTTAATAGTGTAATTAATAATGCACATTCGTTTTTTTCATGTTTGTTTATATAGCTGGTGATCGAGTTCACAGCCAAATGGTGCGGACCGTGTAAATCGCTTGAACCAAAGCTTGAAGAGTTGGCGGCTAAGTACACCGATGTTGAGTTCGTGAAGATTGATGTCGATGTGTTAGTGGTAATAAACAATCAATTCCTTTTATCCTCATGTTCTTACTCAAAGTTTAAAGAATATAATGAAAATGTAAATTGTGTTTGCTTGAGTTATAAAATAGTGTTTGGTTGTAATACAGAGCGTGTGGATGGAGTATAACCTTCATACTTTGCCTGCGATTGTATTCATAAAGAGAGGCCAAGAAGTAGACAGAGTTGTGGGTGTGAAGGTTGATGAGTTACAGAGGAAACTCCACAAATACACACAATCCTTCTTCTGAATAAATATGAAGCTTTTAATTACTTACACGCCAATAAACTCTTCATGATCACCTAATGCCAAAAATAAATAGTTTACTACTATATATAAATAAATATTCGGACCAAAATAAAACTAGTTGTGATGATGTAAAGGAATTGGAAGTTGGATTTACTATATATCTGTCTTATGTGTTTTAAATATATGATTTGTGATTTTTATGGTTTATTATTTCTTGTCCTCCCCCACACACACTTAATTTATGCAAATGAATACACGAGCCATTATTTTATTTTATTAAGTCTGTGAAAAACTGTTGGATGTGTAGTACCACGGGGTGTGATTAAAGAAATATGAAGGGAACGTAGACTTTCGTAAAAGAAGATAGATCGAGGATGACTTGATGAGATCGTGAGGTGATGTCGGATACTTTTCCGAGGCGTCAAGGGGCGAAGTGTAGGGTTGAATCTTCCATCGAAGTCGTAACTCGCAGTTGAATTTTTCACTGAGCCCTTCTTTATTTTCTTAGTATGTAGTTAATTAATACTCTGTAGTTAATGTTCAACCCCCTTTCTTGGTGATGGGGGTTATGTATTTATAGTTTTCACTTATCCACCTAATCCCTCGCTTAATACTCTTCACCGGGCCCGCATCAAACAGTAAACGCGTGGTAGTTAAGTTCACTTTTCCGAGCCGTACCTATTGGAGGTAGGCAAACAGTGAAACGCGGAGCAGTTGGGAAGCATGGGGCGCCGTATGAATCGTGGGTAGATGAACAGTGAAACGTATCTATGATTTTTCAGAGGCGTTATTAAGTCTATGAAGCTCTCCAGATTTGCTTGGCTAGCTATTTAAGCAGATCAGATAAGGTGAGTCCCGTAAACCCTAGTCTCGTTTTTTCCTCATATTCCCGCCTCAACGTTTTCGTTTGGTTTCACAATATGCATGCACTTAGTGGATCTTTTGACTAGAAAACATTATTAATTATTTTATACCATAAATGTAAGATATTTTTTTTCAAGTCTAAAATATTTAATTGGTTACTTTAAAAATCTTTAGAAATTACCACAAATGTCAGTCTTGACATATTAATTTTAACAAATATCATTCCTTTTTTGCAATTTTCAAAAATACCAAATATAAATATATCCTTCTTATCATTTACATAAAAAAAATTTATCATTTTAATTCAATAAATACAAAAATTATGGACCTCATCTTTTGGCGGGAGATTATGGATTCGTTTTTGACGAAAAAATTATAAATTTTTCATTTTGGCAGAAAATTACGGATTTACAGTTTGTAAAGAATATTATAGAGTCGAGCTTTTTTTTTTCGGGAAACGAGTCAGTTTTTGGCGGGGAAAATACAAATTTTTTATTTTGGCGGAACAGATTTGTATCTTGTTAGGAAAATTAGGAATCGAGGTTTTGGCGGGAAAAGAAACGGATTTTGGTGGAAAAACTACAAAAATTTCATTTTGACGGAAATTTACTGATTTTCATTTTGTTAAAAAAATTAGGAAATCTAGTTTTTTAGCGTGAAAGGATCTGTTTTCGGCTAGAAAATTACAAATTTTTCATATTGGTAAAAAATTACGGATTTGTATTTTGTTAAAAAAATTACACAATGAAGTTTTTTTTTCGCGAGAAACGGATCAGATTTTTGGCGGGAAAATTGCAAATTTTTATTTGGAGGGGGAGAAATTATGAATTTGCATTTTGTTAACAAAATTACGGAATCGAGTTTTATTTTTTTTGCAAAAAAGGGATCATTTTTTGGCGGAAAAAAAAATACTTATAAGACATTATAAAAATGCTTATAAAGCCTTATAAAACTGTATAAAACATTTTTATATGGTTTTAGAGAGACAATATAATCTTATATGGTTTTATAAATTTTTATAAGGGCTTATAATGATCTTATAAAAAGGATATGAAGGTCTTATAAAAATGTTTTTATTATGTTTTAATTTTTTATAATGCCTAATAAGGTTTATAAAGACCTTATAAAAACACTTTTATAAATTTTATAATGTTTCTTATAAACCTTATAGGGTTTTATAGGATTTTATAAAGTAAATTTACGGCCAAAAAATCGATTATGTTATTTTTTTATTAAAATGTAAATCCGTAATTTTCTACCAAAATAAAAAAAAATTCAATTTTTTCGTCAAAAAATGATCCGTAATTTTACCGTCAAATTTTATTCAGCAATTTTCCCACCAAAAATGAATCCATAATTTTCTCGCCAAAAAATTATTCTGTAATTTCCTACTAAAAATTAACTATGTAATTTTATCAAAATAATTAATCATTGTATTCATTAAGTACAATTTAGATAAATTATATACCCAAAGTGGTATAAATGAAATTTGACTCCTTCCAATGATATTTTTGAAAACTGTCACACCACCAGTGGTATTTATGAGATTCTCCCTTTACTCTTTCCAAAAAGATTCATATATTTTAGATATTTTAGATATTTCTTTTTGTTTCAAAAATATTTATGTTTTTAGTTTTACATGTAAAACATAAATAAATTCAACAAAATATAAATTTTAATAAATTTGACAATTTTGAAATTCATGATTTAACTTATCATGGAAATCTTCATCTGGATTTTCTTATAATGGTTGAGTTGCCAATAAAGCCGAATACATACGTCAAATAAACGTAGAAAGCAAGACAACAAAGACTAAATAACCCACTAAATTAAGTCGGGACCTCAAGAGACAAGAGCCGTAAAAAGAACATACGAGACTAAGAGGGAAATACAAAAGTACGCACTAAAATAAGAATAAGAAATCCACAACCTTCTAACTTCCAAACCCAGTCTAAACTCAAGAACTGAAACTGCTTTAACGAAAAGTGAAAACAGCAAACCACGACTTTTTTTTTTGTCCTCACTTGGAATTTGTAAACTTGAACATTTGGGAATTTGCTGTACCTTAGAATGGCAACGTGGAGACAACAAACATTCAGACCTCGACCAAATCCAAAATAGACTTCTAGTGCCGGAGGCTAAGAGAGCCGCTTAATCGACTCACCAAACACTTCAGTAGGAAGGAATGATGGTGGATGCAATTCGATTAAGGGCATGGGAGTCGCCGGTAATGGAAAAAGGATGATGGAGCAACCTAAAGTCAAAATCAAAGCAACACACTAACCGATCTAAACCCGAATCATAGAAATAGAGATGAAAATGTTTTATTACCGGCTCGCACATCCTAAACGCATAAGGTAACCGTGGAAATAGACCCTAGCTATAGCACTACCACTCTGGTCAAGCCCAATCAAGCGCAAAAACAAACAAATCAAAACCAAATGAAACTAGTGTAGAACCATGCACGAGGAGTCGAGTACCCAACATATGAAGCAAAAACTACAGCACACCAATCACTTGCCAAAACCAGACAAATCTACCATAAACAAGGATGAATAACAAACATTTTACCTCAAAAATTCGGAGACCCAAGCCAGAGATGCCAGACCCATGCCTCAAAGAACAAGACACCACAATAACTAACATAGAAACTTCTGAAATCAACAGCTCCAACGCCTAAAGCAAAGCAAACACACCATATCCAGCCACTCCTTCGCCTAAAACCTTGAGAACTGACACCGATACCACTAACACAAACCTAAAACGTTTGGTTCGATCCACTAATCCACCACAGACAACTAATGAAAGCCAAAACAAAGATCTACAGCCCTTCCACAACTCATGCGTGAAGCCAGGCAGCCGGGGAGGCTAAAACGAAGATCACAAAAAAAAAATTCAGAGGTGTTGATCTAATCCTTTTACTTTTGAGATTATTTTGCGAATATTCTGAATTTAAATAACGAAATAAAAAAAATCAGGGAACAAACCTCGACCGTGGCCACGGAGATAACAATGATAGAAGCAAGATTCTCAGCCTCTGTCAAAGAATTTTGAGAAAGATATAATTACCAACGATGAAGATGAAAATACAATGTAGACCTCAATTCCAGAGTCTACAGTTACGTCTTTCTTTGTCAGCATCGGCGAGACGTTAAACTTCATCTCGATGCGCGTTCGTCTCCATCTCCTCTGGAAACGACTCCGACAACACCTTAGTGAATGACTAATGATAGTACTAGGAGTGCCCATCGTAACAGCGTGATGGGAAAGATTTAAATGTAGAATCTAGAATTGATGTCCAAGTTTTTTCTTGCTCCTTCGCCGTTGATCACTATATCTTTTCCCAAAATCCTTTGATAGAGGCTAAGAATCTTGCTGCCATCATTGTTATCTTCGTTGCCGCGAGGTTTGTTCCCTATTTTTTTTTTTTTCATTAATTAAAGTGGGAATATGCACAAAATAATCTCAAATGCAAAAAGATTAGATATACAACTCTAACAAAGTTTTTGGTGATCTTGGTTTTAGCCTCCACGGTTGCCTGGCTTCATGCAGGGGTTGTGGGAGGGCTTTAGATCTTTCTATTTCTTCTATGTTCTGGCTTTCTTTAGTTTTCATTGGTGGATTAGTTGATAGAACAAAAGGTTTTATGTTTTTGTCAGTGGTCTCTTCTTCAGTTCTCAAGGTTGTTCAGCGAAGGAGTGGCTGGATATGGCGTGTTTCCTTTGCTTTAGGCATTGGAGCTGTCAATTTCAGAAGTTTTGGTGTTGGTAATTGTGGTCTCTTGTT
This sequence comes from Barbarea vulgaris, assembly GCA_963667165.1. Classification (NCBI taxonomy): domain Eukaryota; kingdom Viridiplantae; phylum Streptophyta; class Magnoliopsida; order Brassicales; family Brassicaceae; genus Barbarea; species Barbarea vulgaris. Next base: position 7,522,928 of record OY763887.1, read on the forward strand.
CTTTGAGGCAAAGGGTCTGGAAACTCTGGCTTGGGTCTCCGTCTTTTTGAGGTAAAAGGTTTGTTATTCATCTTTGTTTATGGTAGATCTGTCTGGTTTGGGCAAGTGATTGTTGTGCTGAAGTTTTTGCTTCATTTTTTGGGTACTCAACTCCTCATGCCTGGTTCTACACTAGTTTCATTCAGCTTTGGTATGTATGTTTTTGCACTTGATTAGGCTTGAGCAGAGTGATAGTGGTATAGCTATGATCTATTTTGACGGTAACCTTGTGCATTTAGGATGTACGTTTTGGTAATAGAACCTTTTCGTATATATTTCTCTTATTTGGGTTTAGATCGGTTAGTGCATTGCTTTGAGTGTGAGTTTAGGTTGCTTCATTGTCCTTCCATTACTAGTGACTCCCATGGCCTTAATCGAATGGAATCTGCCATTGTTCCTTTCTCCTCAAGTGTTTAGTGAGTCGATTAAGCGGCTCTCGTAGCCTCCTCAACTAGAAGTCTATTTAAGATTTGGTCAAGTCCTGAATGTTTGTTGGTTCCACGTTGACATCCTAAGGAAGCGGATGTTCCCAAATTTTCAAGTCTACAAATTTCAAGTGAGGACAAAAGTATCAGAAGTCGTGGTTTGATACTTTTCGTCAAAGCAGTTTTAGTTCTTGAGTTTAGACCGGGTTTGGAAGTTAGAGGATTGTGGATTTCTTATTTTCATTAGCGTGTACTTTTTTCTTTCATCTTAGCCTCCATATATTCTTTTTATTGCTTTTGTCTCTTGTGGTCCGAGCTAATTTAGTCGGTTCTTTAGAGCATCACCAATGGTTATTTGGGAATGAGGTCTTTAAATTTTTAAAAGAATAAAAAAAATAAAACATAAAACATAAAACTGTCTTTAAATTCAATGAAGTGTCTCTACATGGACATTTTATATCCCCAAAAGTGTGGGTGTCTTTAAATTTTAATATTAAACTATATTTAAGACACTCATAGGAGTATGTGGGATAAAGATGGTCTTAGCATTTGTTTTCTTGCTTTCTAGGTTTATTCGGTGTATGTATTCGGCTTTATTGGTAACTCAACTATTATAAGAAAATTCGGATGATAAAAAAATAACTTTAACAAAATAGTGTCAAAGAGAAAGACAGTCACCACGCTGAAATTCGCATCGTGGTTTTGACGACCACGTCAATACCACCATCACGCAGCAATGATGACCACATCGAAAAAATAATTACCACTCACATTGGAACACCACCACCACTTCTGCATCTCCGGTGAGAAAATATGAGACTGTCTTTGAAATTGTGGTGGTGAATCAGTGAAATGCTATTACTTTCATATGACACGTTAATTTGACATAATTCATTCTAGTTTGTTAAATCAGCGGGATCTTCCACTTTCCTTTTTGTTGCATTTTCTTTCCCTTTGTGTTGACCAATATGGTTAATTGATCAATGAATTCAATGATCAATAGAACAATTGAATTTGATTGATCATCAATGAAAGGTATGTTAGTTGATTTCATATAATTATTTTTTAATATTTGAATAAAACAGTGTGCTGGCATATTTTATAAAATTTCGTGTTAGGTTTGGATACATAAAAAAGAGATCTCGAAATCGGTTAACCATTCACAAAATTTTTGCGTTAAATTTTCGAATGAATAAAAGTATGTTCATTTGATTTCATGTCAGATTTTCAAATATTTGACTAAATTTTTGCGTAATAGAAGAATATATCTCAAATATGAGAAGTGCAATAAAATCATGAAATACTTTTATAGATAGTTTAAGCGCCAGAATTTGCTAAAAACTAGTTCAAAAATAAAACTTTTGCTTGAAAGTCTGTTGGAATAAAAAAAAAATCAAGCTATAAAACTTTTGAATATAGATCTACTTCTCACGTCACATCTAACATCCTACATCATAATATACCATCACACATCACATCTAGCAACCTAGCATTGTCATTTATCACATTAAACATCACATCTAACAACCTAACATTTTGTTTTCTTTTTATGAAGTTAATTGGGTAATTAATAGATACAATAGGAAGTCAATCTCTAAGCGTGTTATGCTCAAGGTGAAATTTGGAAGGAGTTCGACTTCGTAAAATGGGACTCTTATCCTTACTATGAAGGCTAAGAACTTTCTAGATTTCTTTATCAGACTAGCTAGTGCATCAACAAGCCTCCAATCTCTCTAATTTTGGCTTCTCACTTGGTTCTATTCCAATTCAGTATCTTGGCCAAAAAGCTACAGTTATTAGACTACAGTTAATCCCTTACCAGCAAGTTCAACAACAACTCATGGGTGTATGCATTTCAACTGCCAAAAGGTGGTAAAAAAAAAAAAGATACAAAGCTTATGGCTTCATTAGGTCAGGTGGTGTTTCTAAAGCAACTTTTGAAAAGGTATTTGGTCAGGTGGTGTTTCTAAAGCAACTTTTGAAAAGGTTTTAATGGGTAGAATCTTGCCGTCGTAGGGATAAAAGAGGTTTCGGTTTGAGGAACCTTGTCTTGTTGAATAAACTCCAACTCTGTATGTCTTTTGGATTGTTTGGTCAAAGGTTATATAGCCTCAAATGGATAAGGTTTTGGGCACACTCTGACCATAAACAGCCCTCTAAAAAACATGGACGTTTCTTCTAGCTAGTTTCTGGTATGATAAAGTTCGGAGACAAAGAAGCAGAGGTAAGTTGAAGAAGAATAAGAAAGTCACGTACGTGTTTGAGATGATGATGTGGCATTGGAAAATCCAAGTAGAGGAAACACGTTTTTTTAAGAGGAGGAAACATATTGAAGACACTCGCATCAAAAATTGTAGAAAGTAACATATATATATATATATATATATATATAACATTACTTCACATTTGATTTCGAGTTATAAAGTCATGATCTAAGGGCCTGATTAATTTAAACGCTACCATGGGCTGTAGTTGTGGATGCGGAAGTTTGTGGAAGCAAGTGGTTGTTATAAGCATTATTAAACGATTTATACGACTGGTTGACAAAGTTGCAATAGCGGTTTAATATTATCAAATATATTTACAATATATAATTTCTATATGTAAATTTTTTTTTGAATATAATAAAAATAAAATTTCTGATTTTAAACAAAGTTTAGAATAACTAATTAAAATTATTTATTTTAAAAGCTCTGAAACAATTTTAATATAAACTATACTTTACGCTTATAAATATATTTTAGTTTAGTTAATACATATATAATACATTTAAATATTCAATAAAATAATAATTGATAAAAGAAAATATGTTTGTTTTTTAATATTTGGTAAAATTTTATTAGTAAAATAGATATCAAAAGAACAAAAAAAAAAATTCAGCAACCACAATCGCCCGCAGCCGGATATGCTGGCTTGAATGACCTTTTGAAATCTAGCAATTTTAAGCAGCTCAGAGTGATCTATAGGAATTTCCATGATTGTTGTTAGACGATGACAACCGCAAATACTGCATTTGCGGATGCTTACGGATGAACCAATCAAACTCTAAGTATAATAAAACTGAAATTTCTATAAATTAATCATCTAAGGATTCGGTACTGTTATATTTTATTAATTTATAGAGGTATTATTTTATAACCATTGATTTGTTTTTCTAGTTCTACCTAATTAATTAACTAACCTTTGGTGCGCAGAGGTTTTGATTGTTTTTTGCCCATATTTCTTCCAGTTGAGGCTGTCATCGGGGCGCGGAGCTGGAGAATCGTCAATACTGTGTACCTTCTACTCCACAATTCCTTCTATAATGTTTTATTTGAGCAATGATAAAAAATAATTGAAAAAAATACTTGCATCAAAAATTATAGGAGACATAACATATGCAATGAGAGTTTAGCTTTTTCTTTTGGCAACTTACTTTTTTGATGATGTCTGGGGCACACGACATGCCGTGTTTTGAGAAGAAGACTCATGGTGGGTAAAGATTAGGAGAATCCATAGAAGACAGAGCAAGAGCAAGTGAGAATGATTCAAGAATGGTGTTGATGAGTGGCTCTGTTGAATCTGAGCTAATTTTTTTTTTGTTTACGAGGAGTGTCTTAAGGCTGTTAGCACATTTTTTTTGGCCATGGAGGAGTGCTGCCACAGCCATGTGTTCAATGTTAAGAATTCATTTTTTTGTGTTTGAGAAAATATAATTTGATTTTTTTTTTGCTTATACAGTAATGTATGTAATATACAGAAAATGAAACTTCTCTTGTCACCAATATGGGATTTATAGATTCGTTCAAAAGTTTGACTGCCAGCCATTTTTTTTTCCATTTTGTGTATAATGTGTGTGGCAACGAATCTAATCTATAGATCCATTATCTATCCAGCTAGCTAAATTCACCAAAATCTTTATTGGATAATGATATATCTTAATAATACGGACATTGAAAAACGATGCGTTTTGCTCAGCATTCCAAATTTAGATTATATTCAATTCGAGTGTGAAGCTAAGGTTTGGCTGAAGACAATCTTGGGGAGAGTGAAATCACCTTCGTATATACTCCCTCTGCTCCAAATTAATAATTGTTTTGGTTAAAAGCACATATATTAAGAAACTTACTTTTCTTTAGAAAATTATCATTTAATATTTGATTTAAAATTCATTTAACCAATCAAAAGTTAGAGTTTACACAAAAACTAACAAAACATCTAATAAAATGGAAAAAGAAAAAATGTCCAAAACTTTTATTAATTTGGAACAGAGGGAGTACTTTTTTGAAGTGTCGGGTGTGCAACGGTGCATGTTATACTTATATGCGTGGTCGTAGATCGATGACGTTGGCATGTTCAAAAACTACAAGATACTTTTAGATGCATGGCGTGGTATTTAATACGTAAAGTGTCGATTTTCACATGGAAAACTATACTATATAGGAATTAATTAAGAACATGCAATAATTTACAATTGCTAAAACCAAACTACTGGGTGTTAACAGAGCTAGTCGCTGTCGGCTAGGTGCTCCCCTTTAGCTGCAGATTGGTATCAGAATCCATTCTGGATGTGTCGGTGATGATAGCTAATGGATTCGCAAAGATGGATAAAGAACGAGTCAGGAAACGTCCTAAATTGTCTGTCAAATTCATGGTTTTGACTCTTTTTGGTATTTGGTTGAATAATTGTATACCAGATTAGTTACAATATCTACTGTTAAGATTTATAAACAGAAGATGTAACTTATTAAATTGTAAACTAATCTATATTGAGTTTACAAAATAATTATCTAAACTTTAACCGATTTAGTAAGAGCTTAATGACTTTAGTTTCCGAAGTATCGGTTAGTTTGAGTTCTGATGACATCTCAATTTTCGGATTCTCATTTGTGACATTTTTCTTCTCCTACCGGCTTCTCAGTTACAACAACTTCAAAGCATGTATCGAGTTGTCTAACCCTAAATTTATAAGTAGACATTTTTAATTATATGCAGGAATTTCCCAATTTTCTCTAGTTATGTTCTATGTGAATCCTTAGCTGTGTTTCCGTGATATATAGATCTGTATAATGTGTTTGGCTAATAATCGGCGTTTTCTTTTTGGTTTTATATGCTCTTCCTTGGGGATATTGGCATTAATTAAAGTGGTTCGGTTTCAAATTTCTGAATTTTGAAAAATAAATTTTACTCATCGCAGTTTAACAAAATAAATTACTCATTGCTTATAAGGTTTATTAATCTGGTCTGCCATATCTGCTTTCTTTCTGTGTAATTGCTTCTTTTCAGCAAGTTAAACCTCTCGTAAATATTTTGACCAAATATATCGCTTTAAAATTCGCATGATAGACGTAAAATCACATTTAAAATACTTCATTTTGCTTATTTGAAACTTACAAAAAATTGAGAGAGTATCACTAAGGATATATGAGTATATGATAAAAGTTAGAAAGTTTGAAAATGTTATCTTTGTTAACATAAGAAATAGTTTCTTGAAAGCGTTCCAGCAGGAAAATAGAAAAAGGGAATTAGGGTTTAGGCTTTTTTTCTTTTGTTTACATAGCAAAGCGAATCTCATCAAATCACAATTTTAAGACCTTTGGGATTCCGATAGACATGGTGAACGACGAACCCGCTGGATCGAGTAGCCGCCGAAAGAGACAACGACTTCCCTCAAATTGTTGGAGAATAAGGCGAGAATGGTACAATGAAGTAGATGTGGTAGCATGTTAGGGACATTGTTAGAGCTAGATCTTCTAGATTGTCTCATTTGCTGTCATGCACTCACCGTTCCTAACTGAGAGTGCATGATAGCATATGGAACAGTTGAGAAGATTCAACTCGAATAACATCCCAAATCGTACTACCACATCTCCTCCATTATTCTCGTCTTCTTCTTCAACAATAGAATGAAGTTGTGGTCTCTTTGGGCTGCTGCTCGATGCTTATGAGCTTCTCCATGTCTAGATATGAAATTACAGAGGTGTTAAGTATAAAAAGATCTCCAGATTCGCTTGGCTATTTAAGCAGAATATGAGGTGAGTAAACCCTATTCTCTTTTTCTGCATATTGCCGCAGTACCGTTTTTAGAATTTAACGTATATATGCAAGCATATGTGTGGATCTTTTGACTAAAAAGATTATTAAAATATTCAATACTATAAATGTAAGATATTTTTGCTAATCTAAAATATTCCATTCTATACTTAATCTTTCTAAAAAATTACATAGATTTTTTTTACTAAAAAAATAAATTTACATACATTTTATATATTTTGAAATTTCTTTTTGTTTCACAAATATTTATGATTTATTCTTTAATCTTTCAAAAAAAATTCTAACATTTTAGATAAACAAATATGTTTTATTTTATTTTACATGTAAAAATAAATAAATTCAAAAAATATGTATACTCAATTTTAAAATTCAAAATTGAGTGAGTTTAAGGGAATATTTTCCTGAATTAGTACCTACTCTTTACAAGCAGAAATATTTTTTTATGTGTTGACAGATATTGTTGGTTGTAAAATTAAATAAGGTCGAGATGTCAATATATATTTTGTGTCTTTATGGTATGGATGTTCAAAATTTATAATCTAATCTAGAATTATCTGAAGCGGAGAAAAAAAGAAAAAAGGAACAAATTGACTTAAGTCCGACGTCTCTAACATTATGATCTTCATAACCTGTTGTGTCTGTATGCATTGGTTTGAATCGATCTCCAAATGTGTAGAAGAGATTATAGGTGAACTCCTAAAAATCATAAATTGAAGCCTTATAGATGCTAATTTCATTTGCATCATAGGAGATGAATAAAATTCAGAAAATAAGCTTCCAATTTCCAAACTCCTGAGAACTACATGTTAATTCCTTAATTACTTACATTAAAGATGGATATTTGCATTAAAGATAGTCCCGTTTTAAGATCAAGAGATTCATATTCATAGCTCGAAAACCATTTACTTAGATCAAGAGGTTCTGAGAATCAAATGGATCAAAACCAATAAGGTTTAAAACAAATACATAAACAACCGCATAATTGAAGGAGAAGGGAAATAATACTTACCAGAAAAGAGTGTATCATATTGACTCGTAACTGAGATCTACACAAACATTAGAAACAAATATAAAAGCTACATAAGGACAACAAGTAAAAAAGGATGGCATCACACAATTTTTTAACTTGGCCGGTTAACAATTTACCTTGTTTATGGAATAATCTCTAACATGCTTTTCTTTAGCTGTAGACAAATCACCAAACACAAGTTTAAAGAAAAATACTAATTTCGAATGAGTCAATCACTGTCTTTGAGTAAATGTTAAAGCATCAATCTTAGTAGTAAGCAATTACAAGTACCTGATGGGTTTAGATTTTGTTGGCTTACTAATAAGTTGACCTGATAAGCTTCTTCCATGTTCTTGTATATGCTCACCAAGCTATCCATATAAAGAGCACGTCGAATCTCTAAAACATTACATACTAATCAAAATCAAGAAAGATAATGAGATCAATTTAAAATAATGGAAAGTACCTCTACGATAGTATGAGATTTTGCATAGTGGACAAATAGCATCTACTTTCATAGATTTCAAAATACAGCCACTGAATTCAGTAGAAGACAAACATTTGTTAATACTTAAACATATATTATTACACAAAAACATAAGGAGAGATTCGTCTGGTCGGTCTAAGAGGAGAGTTTTACTCGCAAAAGACATGGTTGCAAGGAAGTGAAACTGCAGAATTGAATAGACTCAAGCTACAAATGCATGAATTTAAATTGTGTGGGTTTTAAATTGCAACACAACAATACAGTCTAAGAATAAGAAATTAGCACAGCAAAACGTGATTTACCAAATAGAGCACTTTAGTGCTATTCCCATCCTCTCCAATTGACCTATCTCCGTCATAAGACAAAGCTTCAAAGTACCACGTACAAGAGGAAGCTTTTTATGTGTCTTCGTTCAATGCTATTATATCAAACAAGCTCAACCTAACTGACAAAAAGACTTGATAAACCAAAATTTTCAATTATTCTGAGTTACAGAGGCAAAAAAAGATAGATTGCGGAAAGCAAAAAGATAAATAAGAATATAAGCTTAAAATGAAAACACAACCTCAAATTCATGCTCCTGGCCAAGTCTCCAAGCCAAGGAAGATAAATTCTGCATAAATATATCCAAATATGCAACTTAAAGAACAATTTCTTATCATCACGCCATCATAATATTGATTCAGAAACTAAGTCTTAGCCTATAGAAAAAAATATATGAAATAGAAATCGATTCCAAAAAACAAGCTGAATGACTTTGATTCAGATAGAAAATAAAAAAAAAACTAATTGAAAGCAAAGAAATAGAAATCGATTCCTGATTTTGAAATTGCAGAAAGTAACCTCTAATTTTTTTGAGATTACGCCAAAGCCCGAATCACAACGAAACTCGGACACATAGATCTATAGATATATAAACTAACAGACTTAACTCAAGATGAAGGAGAATTTAGGTCGAATCAGCCCAATTAGGGTTTAGAGCACGAAAGATAGTGTTCACGGTTTAGTGAAATATTTGACTAAGTATTGGCGGAATAAGTGATTTTGCCTTCCCGCTCATAGATTTTTTGCTTAGCGTTCATTAAATGCTATTATAGAGTATCCAAAATCGAAAACACATCTACAATAGCAAAACCGAATTTTTCGCTATCGTCATCTGCTATCAATAGTGGTTTTTGTTGTAGTAATTAATAATGTGTGCAGTTAAAGAAGACAATGGTTACAGTCAAGATTAGTGTAGATGAGATTGTTGTGGTAAATGAGTGTTATTATTGTTAATGTTAGAATTATAGGATAACAAATCCAAAACATATATGACTTGAAGCAGAGAATCTACTATTTTATTTTGTGTTTGCCTCTTTGCCGCATATACTCCATATTTTTTTGTTCGTTGATAAAGGAGCATTACTCCATATTCCATCATTCATGTCACCTACATTGAATTCCGTTTTAAGTTGAAACATTTTCCACTGAAAAAATATGTTATGTATGCTTTAAAAGGAGCTTCAATCCAAAAATCAATATAAACTAAAATAAAATGAAAAATTCGGAAGGGAATCATATATTGTGGAGATTTGGAATCTTTCTTTTCAATATTTCACGGCTGTAAATATGTCAGCAGGCGTGCCTCATGGTTTAAAATATTTTCTATGTATTGCCTCGTATTTGGAATCTTTCTTTTCAATATTTCTTGGTCTTGATCTCCACAATCGATTCCTATTTTTGGTTTAAAATACCATTTCTCATATTAAAAATAGTATTAAATATTTATAATATTTTACAAAAATATTTTAAATTTTAGTATTTTATAAATTAAAATAATGTTAACTAAGAAAATAGTATAAAATTATTTTTATAGATTGTGAAATAATATTAATTTTCTTTAACTTAGTATTAAAACATGTAAAATTTTAGTTATACAAGTTTTATTATGAAAATATATAAATAATTTTTTTTTTTGTCATAGGATGCTTAAACTCTAGGCACGGTTCTGTATGTCAGATGCTTCTACAGCCAACTTTTTTTCTACTTTACGGTGTAACAAAAAAGAAAAAAAGAACTCACATGGGAAAGAATATAAAGAAATATGATACACATGGGAAAAACAAAAACCAAAAAAAACAAAAACAATAAATAAAACTAACACTTGAGCTGTGGAATCTTTCTCGTATGTTGTTTTAGCATACAACTAAATTCGGACGTATTAGTATAACGTTGAATTTTATTCTATGGTTGCATAATCAGTGGGTAGATTAAAAATTATATATTAAGACTTACAAACCAACAATATAATAAAGCATTTTATATAATTACAGGTCTATTAAATGTATTTGATAAATGCGATTAATATAGCATAATTAACAATTTAAAATGATTTGAGCCATGATCAAGAACTGATTCCAGACAGCTTTGATCGCAAAGTTGGACTTAATTGTTTATTAAAGTGGGGTTTGCATAAAAAAACTTCTGCGTATTTCATAGACTAATTAAGTTTTGCGTTACATCGTAGAGGCAATACATAGAAAATGTAGTGTAAACATTGGTGAACCATATACGGCTGCTAGGTCCACAACAAGAATATCTGCAGACGTTATAAAAACCCAACTCTTCCTCTTCCTTATGCTCAAAATAAGAGCTTCTACTTAAAAACATTTGCTTGTTTCTAATTTTGAGAGTAAGAGACAATATGGGTGCTAACGTTTTTTCTCCAGACAAGAGATTTCAGGTAAACGACTTCCGTTCGAGGAAGCCATGGACACCTCGAGTAGAACCTGAGATTTCTCCTTTCAAAGTCAACAGTCCCTTTATTGTGGAGATCAAGACCAAGAATGAGTGGAAATCTCGGCTCAATGCTCTTAAAGACACCAACAAGCTGGTAATATATTAATTAATACCCTTTTTTATCTAACTTAAGCCATTTTTTCGTGAGACATTTATTACGGGTCAAGATCATGCATTATTTTTATGGGGTTTATTTTGGATTCAAAGCTAATTTGTTTAATGAATAGTTTGGCTCATCTCTATTGTCTATTATATATAAATCTAGTCTCATTTCATTTCCTATTTGTGAGATTTTTAGTACGTCCTCATGAAATAATGGCTATTATATATTTTATATATATGACTCATCACAAACTAAAGCTCACTCTAAGTTCGACGACATACATCCTATTTGTGTCAAATATGAGTAGGTTTTCCCATGTAACATGTTGCTCTAGGCGTAGGCCCCATCTTATTTTTAAAGTGAAATTCTTAACGCAATGCAACTGACCTTTCTCTTAGGTTTAATTTAATAGTGTAATTAATAATGCACATTCGTTTTTTTCATGTTTGTTTATATAGCTGGTGATCGAGTTCACAGCCAAATGGTGCGGACCGTGTAAATCGCTTGAACCAAAGCTTGAAGAGTTGGCGGCTAAGTACACCGATGTTGAGTTCGTGAAGATTGATGTCGATGTGTTAGTGGTAATAAACAATCAATTCCTTTTATCCTCATGTTCTTACTCAAAGTTTAAAGAATATAATGAAAATGTAAATTGTGTTTGCTTGAGTTATAAAATAGTGTTTGGTTGTAATACAGAGCGTGTGGATGGAGTATAACCTTCATACTTTGCCTGCGATTGTATTCATAAAGAGAGGCCAAGAAGTAGACAGAGTTGTGGGTGTGAAGGTTGATGAGTTACAGAGGAAACTCCACAAATACACACAATCCTTCTTCTGAATAAATATGAAGCTTTTAATTACTTACACGCCAATAAACTCTTCATGATCACCTAATGCCAAAAATAAATAGTTTACTACTATATATAAATAAATATTCGGACCAAAATAAAACTAGTTGTGATGATGTAAAGGAATTGGAAGTTGGATTTACTATATATCTGTCTTATGTGTTTTAAATATATGATTTGTGATTTTTATGGTTTATTATTTCTTGTCCTCCCCCACACACACTTAATTTATGCAAATGAATACACGAGCCATTATTTTATTTTATTAAGTCTGTGAAAAACTGTTGGATGTGTAGTACCACGGGGTGTGATTAAAGAAATATGAAGGGAACGTAGACTTTCGTAAAAGAAGATAGATCGAGGATGACTTGATGAGATCGTGAGGTGATGTCGGATACTTTTCCGAGGCGTCAAGGGGCGAAGTGTAGGGTTGAATCTTCCATCGAAGTCGTAACTCGCAGTTGAATTTTTCACTGAGCCCTTCTTTATTTTCTTAGTATGTAGTTAATTAATACTCTGTAGTTAATGTTCAACCCCCTTTCTTGGTGGTGGGGGTTATGTATTTATAGTTTTCACTTATCCACCTAATCCCTCGCTTAATACTCTTCACCGGGCCCGCATCAAACAGTAAACGCGTGGTAGTTAAGTTCACTTTTCCGAGCCGTACCTATTGGAGGTAGGCAAACAGTGAAACGCGGAGCAGTTGGGAAGCATGGGGCGCCGTATGAATCGTGGGTAGATGAACAGTGAAACGTATCTATGATTTTTCAGAGGCGTTATTAAGTCTATGAAGCTCTCCAGATTTGCTTGGCTAGCTATTTAAGCAGATCAGATAAGGTGAGTCCCGTAAACCCTAGTCTCGTTTTTTCCTCATATTCCCGCCTCAACGTTTTCGTTTGGTTTCACAATATGCATGCACTTAGTGGATCTTTTGACTAGAAAACATTATTAATTATTTTATACCATAAATGTAAGATATTTTTTTTCAAGTCTAAAATATTTAATTGGTTACTTTAAAAATCTTTAGAAATTACCACAAATGTCAGTCTTGACATATTAATTTTAACAAATATCATTCCTTTTTTGCAATTTTCAAAAATACCAAATATAAATATATCCTTCTTATCATTTACATAAAAAAAATTTATCATTTTAATTCAATAAATACAAAAATTATGGACCACATCTTTTGGCGGGAGATTATGGATTCGTTTTTGACGAAAAAATTATAAATTTTTCATTTTGGCAGAAAATTACGGATTTACAGTTTGTAAAGAATATTATAGAGTCGAGCTTTTTTTTTTCGGGAAACGAGTCAGTTTTTGGCGGGGAAAATACAAATTTTTTATTTTGGCGGAACAGATTTGTATCTTGTTAGGAAAATTAGGAATCGAGGTTTTGGCGGGAAAAGAAACGGATTTTGGTGGAAAAACTACAAAAATTTCATTTTGACGGAAATTTACGGATTTTCATTTTGTTAAAAAAATTAGGAAATCTAGTTTTTTAGCGTGAAAGGATCTGTTTTCGGCTAGAAAATTACAAATTTTTCATATTGGTAAAAAATTACGGATTTGTATTTTGTTAAAAAAATTACACAATGAAGTTTTTTTTTCGCGAGAAACGGATCAGATTTTTGGCGGGAAAATTGCAAATTTTTATTTGGAGGGGGAGAAATTATGAATTTGCATTTTGTTAACAAAATTACGGAATCGAGTTTTATTTTTTTTGCAAAAAAGGGATCATTTTTTGGCGGAAAAAAAAATACTTATAAGACATTATAAAAATGCTTATAAAGCCTTATAAAACTGTATAAAACATTTTTATATGGTTTTAGAGAGACAATATAATCTTATATGGTTTTATAAATTTTTATAAGGGCTTATAATGATCTTATAAAAAGGATATGAAGGTCTTATAAAAATGTTTTTATTATGTTTTAATTTTTTATAATGCCTAATAAGGTTTATAAAGACCTTATAAAAACACTTTTATAAATTTTATAATGTTTCTTATAAACCTTATAGGGTTTTATAGGATTTTATAAAGTAAATTTACGGCCAAAAAATCGATTATGTTATTTTTTTTATTAAAATGTAAATCCGTAATTTTCTACAAAATAAAAAAAAAATTCAATTTTTTCGTCAAAAAATGATCCGTAATTTTTACCGTCAAATTTTATTCAGCAATTTTCCACCAAAAATGAATCCATAATTTTCTCGCCAAAAAATTATTCTGTAATTTCCTACTAAAAATTAACTATGTAATTTTATCAAAATAATTAATCATTGTATTCATTAAGTACAATTTAGATAAATTATATACCCAAAGTGGTATAAATGAAATTTGACTCCTTCCAATGATATTTTTGAAAACTGTCACACCACCAGTGGTATTTATGAGATTCTCCCTTTACTCTTTCCAAAAAGATTCATATATTTTAGATATTTTAGATATTTCTTTTGTTTCAAAAATATTTATGTTTTTAGTTTTACATGTAAAACATAAATAAATTCAACAAAATATAAATTTTAATAAATTTGACAATTTTGAAATTCATGATTTAACTTATCATGGAAATCTTCATCTGGATTTTCTTATAATGGTTGAGTTGCCAATAAAGCCGAATACATACGTCAAATAAACGTAGAAAGCAAGACAACAAAGACTAAATAACCCACTAAATTAAG